>OY288244.1:76443817-76783812 GCA_958450325.1 Agrostemma githago
ACGATTTGATCCTATCTACTGACGATTTCAACGAGAGATTTCAGGGAAAACCTATGCTGTCAAAAAACTGACTTCTACTAACCGGGAGGATGACAAGATTAACGAAAGCTTTAGGACTGAAATTGCAACCCTCAGAAAAATCAGGCATCGAAATATTGTCAAGCTACACGGGTTTTACTTCAATGACGGATCCAATTTAATTTCCTGGTTTACGAGTTCATGGAAAACGGCAGTCTTGGAGAAATCCTGCACGGGAAATCCCATAACCTCGACTGGCAGACGAGGTTTGTGATTGCATTTGGTGCTGCACAGGGTCTCTCTTATTTGCATCATGACTGCAAGCCTCAAATAGTTCATCGCGATATCAAATCCAATAACATACTGTTAAAAAACGTGGATAATAACCTTCAAAATCGATAATTTTCGACGATATTTATGAATTTTATATCATGCTTGTTTTAACCGTTTAGAAACAACCGATATGCGTTGAAAGGACTATTAACGATTATCAAATGCACGAAGATGACATAAAATCGAGTATATAGCTTGTTTCGTCAAATTTTCTTCACGACTGAAAAAGGACTTATAAGGCTTCTAAATGTCTTTATTTTAAACCATTTTGCCATTTTATTAACACGTGAATGATTATATATTATGGAGTAATTATGGTGCGAATATGAAGACATTTAATTTCGGGGCCAAATTGGACCAAAAAACGTGGATAATAACCTTCAAAATCGACAATTTTCGACGAAATTTATGAGTTTTATTTACTGCTTGTTTTAACCGTTTAGAAACAACCGATATGCGTTGAAATGACTATTTACAGTTATCATAGGATCGAAGACGACATAAAATCGAGTATATAGCTTGTTTCGTCAAATTTTTTCACGACTCGAAAAGGACTTATAAGGCCTTTAAATGTCATTATTTTAAACCTTTTTCCATTTTATTAACTCACGAATAATGTATATATTATGGAATAATTATAACGCGAATTTTAAGACATTTAATTTCGGGACTTAATCGGACCCAAAAACGTGGATAATAACCTTCAAAATCGACAATTTTCGACGTTTTTTATGAGTTTTATTTCTCGTTTGTTTTAACCATTTAGAAACAACCGATATGCATTGAAATGAGTATTAACCGTTATCAAAGGCACGAAGATGACATAAGATCGAGTATATAGCTTGTTTCGTCAAATTTCTTCACGACTCGAAAAGGACCGATAAGGCTTCTAAATGTCTTTATTTTAAACCATTTTAACTTTTTATTAACACACAAATGACGTATATATTATGGAGTAAATATGGTGCAAGTTTCAAGACATTTAATTTCTGAACTTAATCGGACCAAAAAACGAAGATAATAGCCTTCAAAATTGACAATTTTTGACGAATTTTTTGAGTTTTATTTCCCGCTTGTTTTACCATTTAGAAACAAACTATATGCGTTGAAATGACTATTGACAGTTATCAAAGGAGAAAAGACGACTTATAATCGAGACCTAATCGGACCAAAAAACAGTTGTTTCGTCAAATTTATTCACGTCTCGAAAAAGACTTATAAGGCCTCTAAATGTCATTATTTAAAACCATTTTCCCATTTTATTAACACGCGAATAATGTATATATTATGGAGTAATTATGACGCGAATTTCAAGACATTTAATTTCGGGACCTAAACGGACAAAAAAACGTGGATAATAATCTTCAAAATCGACAATTTTCAACGATTTTAAAGAGTTTTATTTACTGCTTGTTTTAACCTTTTTTAACAAGCGATATGCGTTGAAATGACTATTAACAGTTATCAAAGGATCGAAGACAGACATAAAATCGAGTATATAGCTTGTGTCGTAAAATTATTTCACGACTCGAAAAGGACTTACAACGCCTCCAAATATCATTATTTTAAACCATTTTCCCATTTTATTAACACGCGAACGATGTGTATATGATGGAGTAATTATGGTGCGAATTTCAAGACATTTTATTTCGGAACCTAATCCGCCAAAAAACGTGGATAATAACCTTCAAAATCGACAATTTTTGACGATTTTTATGAGTTTTATATCCTGCTTGTTTTAACCATTTAGAAACAACCGATATGCATTGAAATGACTGTTAACAGTTATCAAAGGCTCGAAGACGACATAAAATCGAGTATATAGCTTGTTTCGTCAAATTTCTTCATGACTCGAAATGGACTTATAAGTTCTCTAAATGTCATTATTTTAAACTGTTTTCCCATTTTATTAACACGCGAATGGTGTATATATTATTGAGTAATTATGGTGCGAATATCAAGACATTTTATTTCGGAACCTAATCCGCCAAAAAACGTGGATAATAACCTTCAAAATCGACAATTTTTGACGATTTTTATGAGTTTTATATATTGCTTGTTTTAACCATTTAGAAACAACCGATATGCATTGAAATGACTGTTAACAGTTATCAAACGATCGAAGACGACATAAAATTGAGTATATAGCTGGTTTCGTGAAATTATTTCACGACTCGAAAATGACTTATAAGGCTTCTAAATGTCTTTATTTTAAACCAATTTCACATTTTATTAACACGCGAATGATGTATATATTATGGAGTAATTACGGCGTGAATTTCAAGACATTTAATTTTGGGACCTAAACGGACCAAAAAACATGGATTTGAATGAGAAAATGAATTTGATGAAAGGGCTTATCAGGTGTCTTTTGAGTCAGTTCCAAACTCCCCGACTCAATCACAAAGCTCGTGCATCTTTACTTACTTGACGTATCCGCCTGTTCGAAGCTTGAAGAGTTGCCTGAGGACATAAACAAGCTAGTGAGTCTAAGACACCTTAACCTCAAAGATTGTTGCAGTTTGAGATATATGCCCAAGAAGTTGACGATGCTTCCACATCTTGTAACACTAAGCCGTTTTGTTGCAGTATGTGTATGTGTTCTGTTTCGATTTCTGCTCCACTCTTTAAAGACAAACTGAACAAGAAGCCAAAGCTGCAAATCTCGACAGAAAACATACATAACTTACTGCTATATCATACCGTTTTCTCCATGATACCGGATTTGTAAACTGAAGTAGGCGCATCAGTTACAGATCGAACGAGAGTTCATCAAACCAGAATACATTCAATATCGGAGTCACGAGCTTGAACTTAAGAATGTCAAAGCAGAACGAGCTTGACCCGGAATATTTCTGGAATCGGTATGTCAACTGCATTATTTTCGAGGTCTCTGCACATCGAAACCTTGAACTTAAGAATGTCATTTTTCGACAGAATTGCGTATGGAAGTCGGTCGCTTGATTTGCATTCTTCTGCGAATTGGAGAAGAATCCAGCATAAGTTTAGGATGTTGATATTCATCCTATTATTTATGCTTCACTTTTGTCAAAACTTGGATTAATTTATGTCATTTAAATTCGGGATCTAATCGGACAAAAAAAACGTGGATAATAATCTTCAAAATTGACAATTTTCGACGATTTTTATGAGTTTAAAATGTTGTTTGTTTTAACCATTTAGAAACAACCGATATGCGTTGAAAGGACTATTAACAATTATCAAATGCACGAAGATGACATAAAATCGAGTATATAGCTTGTTTCGTCAAATTTTCTTCACGACTGAAAAAGGACTTATAAGGCCTCTAAATGTCATTATTTTAAACCATTTTCCCATTTTATTAACATGCGAATGATGTATATATTATGGAGTAATAATGGTGCGAATATGAAGACATTTAATTTCGGGGCCAAATTGGACAAAAAAACGTAGATAATAACCTTCAAAATCGACAATTTTCGATGATTTTTATGAGTTTTATTTCCCGCTTGTTTAAACCATTTATATACAATCGATATGCGTTGAAATGACTCTTAACAGTTATCAAAGGATCGAAAACAACATAAAATCGAGTATATAGCTTGTTTCGTCAAATTATTTCACGAATCGAAAAGTAATTATAACGCCTCTAAATGTCATTATTTTAAACCATTTTCTCATTTTATTAACACGTGAATGATGTATATATTAGGAGTAATTATGGGGCGAATTTCAAGACATTTAATTTCGGAACCAAAACGGGCCTAAAAACGTGGATAATAACCTTCAAAATCGACAATTTTTGACGATTTTTATGAATTTTATATACGGCTTGTTTTAACCATTTCGAAACAACCGATATGCATTGAAATGACTATTAACAGTTATCAAAGGATCGAAGATGACATAAAATCGAGTATATAACTTGTTTCGTCAAATTTCTTCACGACTCGAAAAGGACTTATAAGGCTTTCAAATGTCATTATTTTAAACCATTTTCCCATTTTATTAACACGCGAATGATGTATATATTATAGAGTAATTATGGTGCGAATTTCAAGACATTTAATTTCGGGACCTAATTGGACAAAAAAACGTGGATAATAATCTTCAAAATCGACAATTTTCGATGATTTTTATAAGCTTTATATCCTGCTCATTTTAATCATTTAGAAACAACCGATATGTGTTGAAATGACTATTTACAGTACGTTATCAAAGGATCGAAGACAACATAAAATCGAGTATATAGCTTATTTCGTCAAAAAATTTCACGATTCGAGAAGGACTTATAAGGCCTCTAAAGGTCATTACTTTAAACCATTTTCCCATTTTATTAACACGCGAATGATGTATATATTATGGATTAAATATTGTGCGAATTTCAAGACATTTAATTTCGGGACCTAAACGGACCAAAAAACGTGGATATTAATCTTCAAAATCGACAATTTTCGACGATTTTTATGAGTTTTATTTACTGCTTGTTTTAACCAATTAGAAGCAACCGATATGCGTTGAAATAAGTATTAACAGTTATCAAAGGATCGAAGACGACATAAAATCGAGTATATAGCTTGTTTCGTCAAATTATTTCACGACTCAAAAAGGACTTATAACGCCTCTAACTGTCATTATTTTAAACCATTTCCCATTTTAATAACACGCGAATGATGTATATATTATGGAGTAATTATAGTGCGAATTTTAAGACAATTAATTTCGGGACCAAATCGGACCAAAAAACGTGGATAATAATAACCTTTAAAATCGACAATTTTTATCAGTTTTACTTCCTGCTTTTTTTAACCATTTGGAGACAACTGATATGCGTTGAAATGACTATTAACAGTTAGCAAATGATCGAAGACGATTTTAAATCGAGTATTTAGCTTGTTTCGTCAAATTATTTCACGACTCGTAAAGGACTTATAACGCCTCTAAATGTCATTATTTTAAACCATTTTTCCATTTTATTAACACACGACTGATGTATATATCAAGGAGTAAGTATGGTGCGAATTTCAAGACATTTAATTTCGGGACCAAATCGGACCAAAAAACGTGGATAATAACCTACAAAATCGACAATTTTCGACGATTTTTATGAATTTTATATCTCGCTTATTTTAACCGTTTAGAAACAACCGATGTGCGTTAAAATGACTATTAATAGTTATCAAAGGGTCGAAGACGACTTAAAATCGAGTATATAGCTTGTTTCGTCAAATTTTTTCACGCTTCGAAATGGACTTATAAGGCCTCTAAATGTCATTATTTTAAACCATTTTCCTATTTTATTAACACGCGAATGATGTATATATTATGAAGTAATTATGGTGCGAATTTCAAGACATTTAATTTCGGGACCTTAACAAAAAAACGTGGATAATAACCTTTAAGATCGACAATTTTTGCCGATTTTTATGAGTTTTAAATGCGGTTTGTTTTAACCATTTAGAAACAACGATATGCATTGAAATGATTATTAAGAGTTATCAAAGGATCGAAGACGACATAAAATCGAGTATTTAGCTTGTTTCGTCAAATTTCTTCACGACTCGAAAAGGACTTATAAGGCCTCTATATGTCATTATTTTAAACCATTTTTCCATTTTATTAACACGCGAACGATGTATATATTATGGAGTAGTTATGGCGCGAATTTCAAGATATTTAATTTCGGAACATAATCGGACAAAAAAACATGGATAATAACCTTCAAAATCGACAAATTTCGACGATTTTTATGAGTTTTATTTATTGCTTGTTTTGACCATTTAGAAACAATCAATATGCGTTGAAATGACTATTAACAGTTACCAAGGGATCGAAGACGACTTAAAATCGAGTATTGAGTTTGTTTCGTTAAATTTCTCCACGACTAGAGAAGAACTTATAAGGCCTCTAAATGACATTATTTTAAACCATTTTCCCATTTTAATAACACGCGAATAATGTATATATTATGGAGTAATTATGGCACGAATTTCAAGACATTTATTTTCGGGACCTAAACGGACAAAAAACGTGGATAATAACCTTCAAAATTGACAATTTTCGATGAGTTTTATGAGTTATATTTCCCGCTTGTTTTAAACATTTTGAAACAACCGATATGCGTTGAAATAACTATTAACAGTTATCAAAGGATCGAAGACGACTTAAAATCGAGTATATATCTTGTTTTGTCAAATTTCTGCACGACTCGAAAAGTAATTATAAGACCTCTAAATGTCTTTATTTTAAACAAGTTTTTCCATTTTATTAACACGGGAATAATGTATATATTATGGAATAATTATGGAGCAAATTTCAGGACATTTAATTTCAGGACCTAATCGGACTAAAAAACGTGGATAATAACCTTCAATATTGACAATTTTCAACGATTTTTATGAGTTTTATATCCTGCTTGTTTTAACCATTTAAGAACAACCGATATTCATTGAAATGACTATTTATAGTTATCAAAGGATCGAAGACGACATTAAATCGAGTATATAGCTTGTTTCGTCAAATTATTTCACGACTCGAAAAGGACTTATAAGGCCTCTCAATGTCATTATTTTAAACCATTTTTCCATTTTATTAACATGCGAATGATGTATATATTATGGAGTAATTGTGGTGCGAATTTCAAGACATTTAATTTCGGGACCTAATTGGAACAAAAAACGTGAATAATAACCTTCAAAATCGACTATTTTCGACGATTTTATGAGTTTTATTTCCCGCTTGTTTTAACCATTTAGAAACAACCGATATGCGTTGAAATGACTATTAACAGTTATCAAAGGATCGAAGAAGACATAAAATCGAGTATATAGCTTGTTTCGTTAAATTATTTCACGACTCGAAAAGGACTTATAAGGCCTCTAAATGTCATTATTTTAAACCATTTTCCCATTTTATTAACACGCGAATAATGTATATATTATGGAGTAATTATGACGCGAATTTCAAGACATTTAATTTCGGGACCTAATCGGACAAAAAACGTGGATAATAACCTTCAAAATCGACAATTTTCGACGATTTTAAAGAGTTTTATTTACTGCTTGTTTTAACCTTTTTTAACAAGCGATATGCGTTGAAATGACTATTAACAGTTATCAAAGGATCGAAGACAGACATAAAATCGAGTATATAGCTTGTGTCGTAAAATTATTTCACGACTCGAAAAGGACTTATAACGCCTCCAAATATCATTATTTTAAACCATTTTCCCATTTTATTAACACGCGAACGATGTGTACATGATGGAGTAATTATGGTGCGAATTTCAAGACATTTAATTTCGGGACCAAATCGGACCAAAAACCGTGGATAATAACCTTCATAATCGACAATTTTCGACGATTTTTATGAGTTTTATTTCCCGCTTGTTTAAACCATTTAGATACAACCGATATGCGTTGAAATGACAGTTAACAGTTATCAATGGATCGAAGACGACATAAAATCGAGTATATAACTTGTTTCATCAAATTTCTTCACGACTCGAAAAGGACTTAAAAGGCCTTCAAATGTCATTATTTTAAACCATTTTCTCATTTTATTAACACGCGAATGATGTATATATTATGGAGTAAATATGATGCGAATTTCAAGACATTTAATTTCGGGACCTAAACGGACCAAAAACGTGGATAATAACCTTCAAAATCGACAATTTTTGACAATTTTTATGAGTTTTATATACGGCTTGTTTTAACCATTTAGAAACAACCGATATGCGTTGAAAACGACATAAAATCGAGTATATAGCTTGTTTCGTCAAATTATTTCACGACTCGAAAAGGACTTATAAGGCCTCTAAATCTGTTTATAATAAATGATTATTCTTCCATATGATCCATTCTTCTAATTATCTTATTTTCTAAATATTTCGGTCGTCAATATTCGTAGTTGGGATGATTTTTTTGGTTAAATAATCCCAAAAATTATTGTTGTTTTTTTTTCTTTCTAAACTTTGGTCATTTTCACGTATCCTACTAAACTTTCTAATTTAATAATTCGGGATGATAATCGTGTCCTTTGTTCCAACATCACCCCCGAATCTTAACACAAGACTCGTTTTTGGATTACCAATAAAAAACGAAATTACTTTTTCCTAACGAGTCTTTACTCAATCCTAACGACATTTTACCGCTTTACCCCTCTCATTTCATCCATTGAAAATTTAGTCATGTTTTCTCTCCCTAAATAAATCTCAATATTCAACCACGAACCACCCATAAACCCACCATGAACGACCACCACGAATATCGAAACCGTCCGGGGCCGTGGCTGAGATGGTTGGAGTCGGGTTGACATGGGCTGTCGGGTCGACAGAGGCTGAGCTCGGTGGCGGGCTGGGTGGGTGGGATCGGATCGGAGCCAGCCTAGGTCGGGTGGTGGGCGCGGTGGAGAGATGGTTGGGGTAACGACCTGGGGTTCGGGTTGGTGTCGGGTGGTGTGCCGTGTGCAGTGGGTGGGTGGGTGGGGGTGGGGTGGGTTGAGTGGGTGGTGGGTCATGGGATGGGGGTCGGGGAGGGAGAGGGCAGTTGTAATTTTTTTTTAAAATTATTTTATTTATTTAAATTTTTCTTTTTTCTTTGTTACGTGTTCTTTTCATTTTTTTTTGTTATTTTTTTCTTTTTTGTTTGTTGGGATGTTAATAAATTAATAATTTGGTGAATTAATAATTAATTTTGCATCATTAGTCATTGAATTAGAATTGATGGAGTAAAAAACTTGATAAAAGCTTACAACTTAAGGTAAAAGTTTGTAGAGGGTATAATGGGAAGAATTTAGGAAAATTCGTTAGGATTGAGTAAAGGCTCGTTAGGAAAAAGCACGACCCTAAAAAAAAGTACTCACATAACTCGAATGTAAAATTACTGTCTTTAATTAGCGAAGTCTGATTTTTTTAATTATGGAAACAAATCAATTAACTCATACGAGTAGTATTTTTAAAACTCTAATTATACTAATTATTTTTTATGATAAATCATTAAAGGTGAAAAAGATTTTAAAAAAAACGCAAATATTTATTTAAATATTATCTAATTTTATTTAATTAGAAAATTACTCAGTAGTTTAGATAGTAAGATAATAACATTCGTTAAAATTGTCTCTCTAAATTACACTATTTTCTAAATAAGAAAGAAAAAAAATCATCAATTAATATTTATGATATACTAATAGGAGATGTGAGTATTTCGAAATACCGAATACGGAATGACATATTACATATACGGACTATTAAAAATATAATATTTTCATTAAAATACATAATTAATGACATTTCAAAACATTTTCCAATTATTTTGATGTGTTTTGCAGTGTCAAAAATATTTAAGTGTATCTACGGTACATGTACCATTGTTAACTATAAAAATAAAATTATGAATTAATAATTTAAAATCTCAAATGATATACTCCCTCCGTTTCAATGAATTGTTTGTCTATTCCATATCGGGGCGTCTCAATGAATTGTTTGCCTTTCTATTTTAGAAATGTTTTTTAATATGCAATTTGACCCTTCTCATGAGTTTTGCTCCATACGTCACTTCCTCATTGAATCTCTTACCATTTCTGCCAAAATCAAAGGCAAACAATTCATTGAAACGGAGGGAGTATGCTATAAAAATAAATTGATTAAAAATACTGTGCATCAATGCACAGGGTCTGTGCTGGGTGTTTTACCAAATAATCTATTCTTTCTATCTCACACATTTGTTTACTTTATATTACTCTGTATTTGACTGAGACAGAGGAAGTATTTTATATCCGTAAATATAAAATCTTAATGACCTCATTTAAAGTAATTTATTAATGAAAGAAATCGAAAGCAAAATTGGCACTTACCCCTTACAACTTGCCTCCAATTTGACTTAAAGAACAGAAAACGACATTTTTGGAGGAGAAAATGACTTTAAAATCAGTGACATCTGATCTTCCTACTTCAATCCCTCGTTCAAACCGTTAAAAGTCTTCCCTGTAACAGATATATAAATTACAAAATCTTAGAAGAGACGGTCTCTCACTAACTTATTGAGAGATCATTCTTCAGTATCACTCTATGTCATATTCGTACCCTTAAATGACAACTTTGTTTTGTACCTATTTTTATTACAAGCGTACCCTCTTTATATTTGTATACTCTTTTAGGTTAATCGTATCTACTTCTATTAGGTTTGGTACCACTGTTACTTCCATTTGTACTTAATCTCTCAGTAAAGTTAATGAGAGACCGTCTCTCAGGAGACCTAGATCGTGGGTTTAATACCTTATTTCTTAATCAAATGACCTCATAATACGTTAACGTGCACGTACGTTATCTTGAAGTGAGACGGTTTGAATCTGGATATACTAGTGTGGTATACTCACTTAACAAACCAAAAGAAAACGAGATTTTGCTTTAAGATATCGTTTTCAAGACAACTAATAAGATTGATTCACTTTTGGGGTAAACCTTACTTACTTATTTATTTATTTATTTATTTATTTAATTACTATAATTCATGATTACATAATCTTTAGTTCATTACCAACCAACTTGATTTTTTTAGCTTGGCAATGCTTGTTTTCTGAAATGCTTAATCTCAATATTACCCAGGTTAGTTCTTTCTAATGATAATTAATTAATTACTGTTTGTTTTTCTGAAATTTGAATGAATTAAAGGTGTAATCTTTTGCATGGTATGATTTGTATTTACATTAGATTTTTCTGGGTATTTGTTGAATGTTCTTGATGATGATTTTTTACCCATTTCATGGTAATTTTAGAGAGCTCTAAAGTTTCGATCTTTTCTATTGTAATGCGACTAAGTGCATACTAAGTGCATTCTTACTGATGATTTTTATGGGTGATTGTTTGATGTTCTTGTTGATGATTTACTCATTTCTATATTTTCTGTTGTAATGCGACTAAGTGCGCACTTCATGATTTTTATGAATATTTGTTTGATGTTCTTGTTCATCATTACCCATTTCATGGTATGTATGTAGTAGTTTTAATGCTATAAAGTTTCCATCTTTTGCATTGATTTTTATGGATATTTGTTGATCTTCTTGTTGATGGTTACTCATTTCAATGAGTAGATTATACAGCCACTGGATTTATGATTTTGAGCTTTATCACAAAGTTTTCAAGTTTTTCGTAAACTTTCTGAGTTTTAGTGTACAGGTGTCGAGATAAATCACATGTTTAAGCTCAAAAACTTACAACTCAACTCAGAAACTTGTATAAGTTCAGTAAGTATATGCGAAAGCTCAACAACATTGGGCTGGTTGTTGTAGGTGTATAATCCTATTTTCCATTTCATGGTATGTAGTTTTAATGCTCTAAAGTTTCGATCTTTTTTTTGCTGTAATGCGACTAAGCACGCGCTTTGTGATTTTTATGGATGTTTGTTGGATGTTCTTGTTGTTGATGGGTTACCCATTTCATGGTATGTAGTTTTAATGCTCTAAAGTTCCGATCTTTTTTTGCTGTAATGCGACTAAGCACGTGCTTTATGATTTTTATGGATATTTGTTGGATCTTCTTGTTGTTGATGGTTACCCATTTCATGGTATGTAGTTTTAATGCTATAAAGTTTCGATCTTTTCTATTGTAAATTTGTAATGCGACCAAGGGCGCACCTCGTTCAACCAAAAAAAAAGTTTCAATCTTTTCCATCTTTTTTGCTACTTACTAAATATTTGTGCATTTGTATCTTCTTATTCTAGTTGATTTCTGGGTTTGCTTCATTTAGATGAGGTGATTGTTCTTGTTTGATCAAGTTTTCGTCTTTTTTACTTCAGTTTGATAATGCACAATTTCAATTTGTTCCTCATTTCTGGGATCATCTCAACCTATGGGTCTTACTTTTGATTTACTGCAAAAATTTGTGTATTTTCTTGCTTTATGATTAAAGGGTTACTTGCAGAGGTTCAGGGACGGAGTTAGAAATGAAAATCGATTGGTAAATACTAGAGATTCTTGCTTTAATGAAAGGACTAATGCGATACAAAGAACGTGCATCGAAACTTGATTTGATTTGATTCAAAGAACATGCAAATCAGAGAACTTTATAATACTCTAGTGGTTAAGAAAGAAATGGTCTTCTGTCAGTGAACCTCTTTGTCAAGTCATTTTTCATGGCTCGTGTCTCGTCGAAACAAGTTTGTCATATATTCCATACTTAGGAGTTAGGCCCCGTTTTCATGGCTCGTGTCTCGTTGAAACAAGTTTGTCATATATTCCATAGTACTTAGGAGTTAGGCCCCGTTATTTCTTGTTGAAAG
This sequence comes from Agrostemma githago, assembly GCA_958450325.1. Classification (NCBI taxonomy): domain Eukaryota; kingdom Viridiplantae; phylum Streptophyta; class Magnoliopsida; order Caryophyllales; family Caryophyllaceae; genus Agrostemma; species Agrostemma githago. The sequence goes on from OY288244.1 coordinate 76,456,430, forward strand.
GGGCTGAACTAAATTGAAATGTATCACGTGGACAGAATTGACTAAGACATGTTAAAATTAGCGAGACTAACCTGGATAAGGATGAACTTAATTGAGCCGAGCTGGAAAAAAACACGACCATACTACTCCTTCCATCCCATTTATATCGTGTGTGCTCGTTTCGTTGTCTGATAATTTATCTTCTGCATCATTGGCTGAGATAGCACACTTAACAGCCACACAATAATCTCTCAAGGCTTATTTATTTAAAACCTGTCCTGATTTTTTGCAGGTTTAGTTTGGTTCAGAGCGTGCATCCGAAGAACGAGTTTGTTTTCTATGGGCTGCTGCTATTCAAAGAAAGTAACCCGAACCCCTGGATACGAAGATCCTGTCGTTCTTGCCTCTGTAACCCCTTGTGAGTATGCATGCTCCATGTGACTGCTCATGCTTCGATTTTGTGGATTAATATTCTGACATGTTTGTGGTTCGTTGACTGATGCAGTCACAGTGAGTGAAGTCGAGGCTTTGTATGAGCTTTTCAAGAAATTAAGCAGCTCTATAATCGACGATGGCCTCATTCATAAGGTAAATAATGCGCTGGCATCTGATTTCGTTTGGCTCGACACTTGACACAAACTTCAGCAGCTAGCATTAAACTTTGTTAGTTTTTTCCGCTGCTATCGAACAGGAAGAGTTTCAGCTTGCTCTCTTCAGGAATAGTAAAAAGAAGAATCTTTTTGCAGATAGGGTTAGTAGCTCCTCCTGTCGACTTTCACAGGCTGTTTTAAAGTTTTAAACTCCTTGTTCTACTGAGAAAGCAATGATTTAACATCGATGGTTTGTTCCTCTTTCTGTAGATCTTCGACCTATTTGATATCAAACGCAATGGAGTCATCGAATTTGGAGAGTTTGTGAGGGTGTTGGGTGTATTCCATCCAAATGCGCCAGTCGAGAGCAAGATCGACTGTATGTAGCTCTTTGCTCGATCTCTTTAGCACCTTTTATATTTCACTAGTAGGTGCATTGTTTTTTTCTAGCAACACATCATTTTTTTACTGAACTTAGCAGTTCTTGTCTGCAGTTGCATTCAGACTGTATGATCTGCGGCAAACAGGGTTTATTGAAAGGGAGGAGGTGCATACTCTCTACTGTTCAGGTGTCCATTTCCTTTCCGATGATTCTCCCGAGTATTTGGTTGACTTGATCTAAATTTGGCATGCAGTTACACGAGATGGTTCTGGCGCTGTTGCTTGAATCGGATTTAATTCTTTCAGATGATGTAATAGAGACGATCGTTGATCAGGTGAAGGCAACTTCAGCCGTACACCTAGTTACTGTAACTTGCTGTGACCTTTTTGAGCACATGTTCATGAATTTTTGTGTTTTATGTTTACAGACATTTAGTGAAGCGGATCTGAATCATGACGGTAGAATAGATCGAGAAGAATGGGACGAGTTGGTGAAGAAGCACCCAACACTGATAAAGAACATGACTCTCCCGTATTTAAAGTGAGTTAGCCTTCCACAGTTAGTTGGTAGCGGAATGGGTAATGCTCGTGAAGTCATGATGTTATTTGCTTGAATTTGCAGGGACATTACATTAGCATTTCCAAGCTTTGTTTTAACGTCAGAAGTCGAGGACCTTGAAGTGGATTACTTGGAAGAAAACACGACTGAACGTGACTGAGTAGGATTTCTGAACTTGGTATACACTTTGATGCTTATCGGAGACTTACTGAAGTCGGTGATGATGAGAAGGATGCGCTTCACACTAGCACAGAGGTGACTGAGCTCGGAATGGATTGTTAGTCGAGCATGTTAGTTCTTGTACATACAATACCATAGAAACCGATAGTTTCAGTTTAGGCGTAGAGCTGTTGTAAACTTATGTCAGTGAAACAGATACTCGAATGCTTGAAATCAGAAACTGTGCAGTTGATGTTTAGAACACATCTCAGATTCTCAGGGTCGCTGTTAACATTAGACATTTGATCTCAGTCGTTACCCAATAAATATAGCGCCGTTACTGACAGTTGCTCTGTTTATCCAAATTCAATTAGCTGGGACCTGAATGTCTTACATTTACAGCATTGCATTCTGTAGGTGATCATTTCATTCATTTGAGATGCAACTTTTTAACTGAAGAATGAGTAAATAGATCATAATATTAGCTTACTCCGAAATCCGAATTGAGTCTTGTACAAAAGCTCACTAATCTCACCTACAAAAATCATTGCATGAATGAGTTCTGCCATTCTAAGACAGGGCTCTCCAACCAATATCTCGACGATAAAACCCTTCCGGCCATTTAACCCTGTCAACAGCTTGATAGGCCCGATCCCTTGCCTCTCGAAGATCATCTCCCTTGGCAGTAACCCCAAGAACCCGACCCCCAACAGAAATCAAATTTCCTTTTGAATCCAATGCAGTTCCTGCATGGAATATCTTGACAGATGGAGCAGCTTGTTCTGCTGCTTCTATATCGGAAATGACAGTTCCCTTCTTATAACTTCCAGGATATCCATCACTAGCCATCACCACAACCATTGCAGATCCTCGGGACCATTCTAATGATACTCCATTAAGTTTACCTTTACAAGCAGCTAGGAGGATTTGAACCAAATCCGACTCCAACCGCATCATCAAAACCTGCATTGTACAAGATCAGCAATAGTTTTGACAAACATGTCCATAGGGTCCGGTGCACTAATATCGAGTCAGTACAGGTTCTGGTTGTTTATGGGACAGTGATTATAGAACAGGTCAACCGGGCCACTTTCTAGCCATATAGGCCGTGTTCTTTCCACTTGAAATGGGGTTAAGTCAACTGAAGTGAAGTGGACTTAGCTTAACTTAACTGAACTGCTGAGTCAATTTGAGCTGGGCTTGGGAAGGTCACTTGGGTCGGGTTAGTTTTGCCAGGTAAAATCCACAACAACACAATACGTTTGAATTCCTTATTCTACTGAAATGCTTATTGAAGAATTCTTAAGGATCAAGTCGAGAGAATTGCAAAGGGAACAGACCTGACATTCAGGGTCTCCAAACCGCACATTATACTCAATAAGTTTCGGCAATCCAGATTTCTTTTCGATCATTAGCCCAGCATACAGCACCCCAACAAACTTGCAACCTTCTGCTGCCATTCCCTTGACAGTGGGAATAATTATGGATTTCATTACGAAACTTTGAAGCTCTTTTGTCAAAACAGGGGCTGGTGAGTATGCACCCATTCCCCCCGTGTTAGGCCCTGTGTCACCGTCCCCAACACGTTTATGATCTTGCGCAGATTCTAAAGCTACCGCATTCTCACCGTCAACAACTGCAAAGAAGGATGCTTCCTCCCCTTCCAAGAATTCCTCAATAACAATGCGGCTACCTGCCACACCGAAAACACTATTTACAAGCATTGAATCAACGGCTTCATAAGCCTCATCCAGTGACATAGCCACCACAACTCCTTTCCCGGCAGCCAAACCATCGGCCTTAACGACAATAGGTGCGCCTTGTTCACTGATATACTGTTTGGCGGCCGTTGCATCGGAAAAAGTTTGATACTGCACCAAATCAACATGATTGATTGAGAACACTCGGAAAATAACTGTATGTGAAACGTGACATAGTGTAGTATTTCAGTAATTAACCTTAGCCGTTGGAATGCCGTACTTGTAACACAAGTTTTTCATGAAATCCTTGGACCCTTCAAGAGCAGCGGCTTCCGATGAAGGGCCAAAAGTCGGAATACCAGCCTCCGCAAGGTCATTTGCAAGACCAGAAACAAGGGGACCTTCAGGTCCGATCACAACCAACCCAATTCCTTGCTTCTGACAGAAAGAAATGATAGCTGAACTGTCACAAGGGTCAATATCTTGGATGCAAATTGCATCCCCTGAACTCGAAATCCCTACATTGCCAGGTACACAATAGACACTACTAGAGGACGGTGATCGTTGCAAAGCATAACAAAGTGCATGTTCTCTCCCTCCTCCACCGATGACCAACACGCTCACCTCTTCTACAATGCATTAACAACCAACGTGTAAGTGATAATCACGAAAAAAAATGGATACTTTTATGTTCAAAATGAGCCTCAATGACTAAAGCCCCGTTCTTTTCTGCTTAACTGCACTAAAGTGAGCTTAACTTCAACTCAAGTGGAGTGAATTGAGACAAAATGAACCTAATGAGGCTGAACTAAGTGAGCTAAACCCTAACCCTATGTTACTCCGACTCTTCTAATTACCTTGTGTCCCCGTGTCCAACATTTGATACTCGATCCACAGTATCAAACTTGAACAATCATTTTAAGCCAAAATATGCTAAACAAGCCCGAGAAACATAGCCCCAAACCCTAAACCCCAAAATAAGCAGAAAATAAGCCAGGTTGGACACTCCTAAACGAGCCCGAGCAACATAGCCCCAAACCCTAAACCATAAAATTAGCGAAAAAGAAGCCATGACAGACACTAGTAAATGAGTCCGAGCAATGTAGCCCTAAACCCTAAAATAAGCGGAAAAGAGCACAGCAGGGTTAGTTGTCCATCACAAGACGACGGTGAAGAAAACACAAACCTGCAATAAACCCGTCACTGGCAATGCAAGAAACCACAAACGACTCGCGCCCGCCTCCATTTCTTCCACACATCATCTCATCATCCAAACCAAAACCAAACTTACTCCCAACACAAAACCCACCATTCAAGTCATCAGTTTTCCCCATGAAACTCCCACCACCATTGTTCTTCTTCTTCTTCATCATCGAATAACACGCGGACGAATTACGAAACCCAAATGATACCTTGAATGAATTAGGGTTTAACCTTGGTCTAAAAATCATAATTTTTTCGGTTGAAAACTGCTTCCGTGAACAACAGCCTACACTATAAACCGGGGACACTAGTGACGCCATTTTTCCTCAACAATGTCCAAGCTGCAGCAAAAAAAAAACGAAAACTTAATCGCATTACAATCGAGGGGAGGGGGATCGAACTTGAGACCTATTGACATGCAATTGACGAAAAACGTACCTTGAATCGATAAACAAATGATTGAATGAGCGATGAAACACGGTGAAATTGAATTTGCGATTGCAGAGAAATCAAATCAAATCAATCGAATCGAGGAGTGATTTTAGGGTTAGATTTTAGGGCTACCGTTGTCAAACGGATGGGTCGGATCGGGTCGGTGTGTTTTGGGTCTGGAAACCACGGATTTATATGGGTTGAGGATTTTGATTTCGGATCGGATTTGTGTCAAAATATCGGTTTGCTTAACGCATTTTCCATACGTTTATTTTTTTTTATTATTAAAATATAAACAAATATTTAAACGAAATATTAGACCTGACAAACAGATCGAGCCATGTTCGTGTCATATGTAAACGGGTCACGTACCACTCAACGCAATCTCAACCCAATTAAGTTTCATGTCGTATTCTTGTCAATCCACTTGCATAAATGAATCATTAAACCATCAACCCAGACCCATTTAATTCCGTGCCTATCAGATATAGGTCGGGTTATTTCAGGTCTTTCTTATATTGGGTTACAGATCGAGCTGTATTATAATAATCATATGTTTTACGTAATGAGAGCAATAATGTAAACAAAATACCCGACATTTCAAAACGATCAACATTTTAATCATAAAATCAATAGTAAATGTCAACAAACAACATTCAAATCAAGATAAAAATATATAAAATCATATCTAAATGAACTTTTTTGTAAAATAAAAAGTAAAAAAAAAAAAAAACCACCATTTTATGATGCTTATTGGTAAAATGTTACTAGTATAATCACCTATATATATAGTATGATTAAAAATATTTGCCTATAAATTCATCCTATACACAAATCAACGCAAATTCTCGTGTGAGACCGTTAACCATCATGGTATCATGACCGTGAGACTGTCTCATGGAAGATCTTCGTTCAGATGTAAAATTACGACGATAACCCTGACTGATACGCAACACCAGTATTCGTTATCCACGTCCCACCGAATATAAATTGTGACACGGTAAACTTCAAAGCATCGATCCGTGACATAGTCACATGTAACCCGGGCCACTTGACCCGCATAGAAACATCGGCCCGTGGCCCGGTGTTACCATACTCACCATAATAAAGTTTATCAACGGGCGAAGTCGCGTTCCACTCTAACCACCCACTAGGGTCGATATGGTCACCTAAAACCGTCTCCATATACACGACCCGTGAAAATACTTTCCACGGGCGACCCAAGTAAGTCGGGTAGCTTGATTTGACGGGCGCGAGATCCGATCCGGGTCGGGTTTCACAAGCGTGGATCGAAATCCCGGTGTTTTGGTTCGGGTCCTTACGGTTTTGGGCCGTGATGGTGTTTTTTTGGAAAGGCATGGGCCTACGGGCCCACATGACACAATGTTGGAATACGACCGCCGCGTTGCCAAAAATGAAGTCGACAGTGCCGGAGATGTCGCATTCTCTGAAGAATTGACGTTGTGAGTGGACGTAGAGTGTGTCTTGGAATCCTGTGATTTCGCAGTGGTAGACCACCGCGTGGTCGGCTCCTACACGGAGTGCCACCGCTTGGTGGTTCTCGGGGCCGGCCTCGTTCACGAAAGTTATGTCTCGGGCTACGAATCCGCTTCCCGTGGCCGCTGCACAATTAACAACCAAATCAAATAAACAAGATGAGATCTGACGACTTAGGCCTTATTCTTTTGGATTTATATTCAGTCAGTTTCAGTTCAGTTCAGTTTCAGGAGGCATATTTTGTCTTTATGTTTCAGTCAGTTTCAGTTAAATCAAGTCCAAAAGAACAGAGCCTTAACTAACTAAACTTACGAGTCCAAACATTATAATTCATTTTTTTTTCAACGAAAAAAAATTTAGTCAAATTACATTATGACTACCGTCTCAGAGTAGCTAATCTTAACCCCATCAGGTTAGACATTTTCGATAACAGTTCATCATTTTCTTCCACTGTACAATTTTTTTTATTTTTTTTATTTTTTTAATGAGAAAGACCCACAATAGAAGAGAATCGGAATCAGATTCTAAAACAAAGGACAATATTTTGAGAACAAAATAAAGCAAAGTTCATAAGAAAGACTACTATCTTCACAGAATTTCAGCCATAAACTACATTACTACATACCCACTTGTTTACATCTTTATTATGTCTTGTTTTGGGCCCGGTTTCGTCACGATATTGGGTGAAATTAGCAGAATTTGGTTTAATTAATTAATTGAATAAACGATTTTTTTAACGTTAAGGAAAAAATTACATTGATATTATCACGATAAATTGAAAAATATTAACGTGTGCTTAGTGGATACACACATGAGAAAAATCAATTTTAATATGCTGATAATAGAAGCATATCGAAACAAAACATTTTATTTATACATGAAAATAATCAAATTGTTTTTTAACTTTGCTAATTTAATTTAATAATCAAATACTCGTATGTTATTAAAATACTTCATATTCTCGCGATCAAGTATTTTTTAGGGCCCTATTTTTTACCAAGTTCGACATAATGAATTTATTTCAAGTAACGTTAGACATCTAAAAGTGACCTTATTAGTGTCCCACTATTTTAAGTCCTTAAGACGGGTTATCAACATATCCGTCTCAATGACATGGCTCGATCTTATAATGTAAGACGGTTCTGTTTTAGACTAGAATTTCGACCCGTTTAAGACAGATATTATCATACATATAGTCATTTTAAACGAGAATTTGAGCTAAATAAAAATAGCACGAATGAATGGAGTTAAGAAGAAGAAGAAATATGTACCGAAAGAAGCAGTGTGGAAAGTAGTGATTTGATCTTGGCCGACGCTCAATTTACCACTTATTACAGTTTTTCCCTTTCCTTCTCCAAAAAACCATAAGTTCGTTTTCTTTCGTCCCACTTTCAAATTTGGTTCTTTATACCTATAATAAATATCACATAATAATAATAATAATAAACAATATTAGATCAAATTTCACGTAAAACTGTCTCATAAAATAAATTTACGTGTAATTTTTTAAAATTCTAGATGATGTATTTTTTAGCCCTAGTTAAAATTTTAACCTAACTTCGGATCTTGGTAAGTTTCTATAATTAAATACATTTATTTTCATGTTATGATTTGTAGACTACTATTTTCTCCGAGTCTCTGAAAACTTTTAAAAATTTCGTCTTTTTTTTTCAAAGATTCGGGAAAAGTAGTGAGTACGTGTGAGTATACAATATATAATGACAAAAAGTGCAAATTAAACTTTTTAAGGTATATATAATCATATTAATGTATACGATTAATTAATTAATTAATTAACTAAATTATACTCCTTGATTTATTAATTAAACCGTGTGTAAAGTGCATATGTACGTACAATGAACAAATTTAATGAAGTCAATTTAACTAATAATTAGATGTTGATTTTCTTATATGAAAAAGCACCACCAAATAGTAAAAAACAAAAAAAAATGCATTATTATCTACCGACACAATTCCATTATTATCTTGATAGCAACTCATTTACGTGATGACTTTTTATGTAAAAAATTTCTAAAACCGTCTCACATTCAAGATAATATAAGACGTAATTTATAGTATCTTGTATAAAGTGAAATAATACATTTTCGACAATCACTGTGAAATTTACATTACGAAGGTACAGTAAATAACTAAATATTCCTCCACTCATTTTTATTATCTTACTTTGTAAGACCGTAATTCATGTCTATATTGTGCTATAAATTAAAATACATAAATAAACAAATTATTCTAGTATTTTATCAATTTTTATTATAAAACCATTTATAATTCTCGTATTATTATTAGATTAATTAGTGCTAGAAAATTGTTCTTTTGAAATTCGCCTTACTATAATCCTTCACGAATTACTCGGTACTATTTAAAAAAAATATGAAGTAATTTATCGTGAAACCATCTTATTATATTTTTTTTTTCTTTTCTGACTGGTGCATTCGGGTCCAAAGTCAATTTCTTACTACAGTTATTATTATTATTATTTTTACTAGTCACAAAAAAAGTAAAAACAACCAATTACATAAAAGGAATTCCTCACTTTTCACTTTTTACATGCATTAAAGTTATTAAAGTTAATTATTTCCAAACATATTCCTTGTCTTTTTCAAATTTATCTACAATACAATCATTGTTAATAATGCATGTATATATTCTTTTTTCTACTTTCATATCATTGAAAAGTCACTATTTCATGCATCTGGTTAGACCGACAAAACTGACCCGACTAGGTCATGTTTTTTACTTAAGACACAAAATTTACTTTTTTTTTTTTACCATTGATTAAAAAAATTCGTAAAAAAAATATAAAAGGTAAATAAACGAGTAAGAAAAACTTACGTCCCGGCCTTGACAAGAATAATAGTAGGACGACTACTATACTCGGGAGCCTTCTTTATAGCTTCGGTTATAGTCGTAACAGTACCCAACCCATGCTGATCCACGACAATATCAGGTTGTACACCCGTTGTAGGAGCACCCAAAAGCTCGCGTTCAGACCGTGACAACCACTTAGGAAAACCCGAGTTACCATCAATGAACTCGGGTTTGAACCCGAGTAATTTTCTCCTTCGATTTTGGATGGGTGTACCCGCGAAATCGTCTAGGTTATTTGTAGCCGAATATATTGCGAGACAATTGCTTATGAGTTCGGATAAGTCTTGTAACGCTTCGGTCATTTGGTTTTTGACCTTGGGTGTAGTACCAATTTCATTTAATCCTTCTGTACACGTGTCTTGGTTCGTCATGGCCCCACTTAGCCATGTCATCACATCTTCCTTTGACCCACCCTAAAAAAAATTAAAAAAATTTAGTCATGCACCCTAGTTGTTGACTTTGACTATGAGATACATACTTGATAACTAGTTCTTATATGACAGGTATCATGATAATATTATTATACATCGAGACTGTCTCAGATGTGATTTTGTGTTGTTTAATTATGTAAAAAAAATGTTTTTTTTTTTAAAAAAATTTCGTTCCAAGTAGAAAAAATATGCAAATAAATGATTAGGATATTGAATAATCGATAAAAATTATTTTAGTAGAAGTTAACAACAATGATTAAGATCATATAACAGTCTCTTTTGATTTCACAGTAATAGGTATCACAATAATATTATGTCATGAGACCGTTTCAGATGTGGTTTTGTGTTGTTTAATTATTAAAAAAAAGTGTTCATTTTGAGTCTATTCTTTTTAAAATTTTCTTTCCAAGAAGTAGATGAATGTTTAGAAAAAATGCAAATAAATGAACGAGATATTGAATAATAGATAAAAACTACAACAATGATTACGATGCATGCAACAGTCTTTTGTATAAAAAGTTCAGTTAATTTATCAAATAGTAAATGAAGTTGTGTTTTTTAATAGGAATAGACCGTTTCACGTGTGAGATTGTCTTATATAGTGTAATATAATTTGTGAGTAATTATCAATAAAGTAAGTAAAATAAAGGGATTAAAGAAGTGTATCTAATCTAATCTAATTAGATTATTGATAAGACGAGAGGGAGCTTTATAATATAATGTAATTAGGGCCTACTAACATGTAATGTCGAAAAAAATCATTAATGAATTGAAGTGTATGTTATTGATTTTCAATATTATTAGTCGGTTACTACTAATGCCCACCAACAAACAAACAAAGGGGCCAACACTGTTAATACCCTCCACAAACAATCCTAATGTGTCTTAATCTACTGGTTAACATAAAAGTATCGTGATTAGGACACGGTTTACAGAGTAAAAGTAATCAAGATGGGACTATACACAAGTCGATCTAATAGGGCATGACCAGGACGGTTTTCAAGAGAAAATATATAAATAAATAAATAAATAAATTATTTTACGGTTACAAAGTATAATAAATGTTTTAACCCTAGGTAACAACGAAAATATGAGCTTAATTAGTATGGAGTAGAAATTCTTGTTTGTAACGGGACAAATAAAGATTATCGTTTACTATTTCCTGAATGTTATGATTTGACCCGTAAATAAACTCGTCAAAAAAAGAAGAGTTACTCAATAGGTCAATATAGAGTAGTCATTTTCACTAGGAGAAAAAGATGAAAAGTAAATATTCTAAACCACAAAGAAGGAACCTTTAGCTTTTCTATAATTTGTATAAAAAAAACGTCACAACAGAGACCTACTGTTTAGTATATCGTTCTATATATAGGTTCGTGCTTTTAACATAAACCATTAGATTTGTACTCTAACATTAATTATGATAATTGTCTCATAATTATGTCTTAGGAATGTATAGTTCTGTATCATCTGATGACGCCCTAACAGTTCTAAAACTCGTCTAATAGTATAACTTAAATGATTTAATTACAAATAAAGAAAGACTTATAGATATAAGAAAGTTTATTTGTATATTTAGATATGAAGCTCAATATTGCATATGCATGCACTTTGATTTTTTACTTCTCATGGTATTGTGTACGTTGTATGCCCTATTATACAATTTATACTCCCTTTTAGTCCATGCAATATTTAGCTTTTTCACGTCTTTACGTACACAAATTTCAACTCGTCGAGAAAATCAAACGAATTAAATATTACCCACTTGAGTAAATAGACGTAAATCCTAAAAATATTGTCGATAAGTTTCATATAGACAAATGACAATAAATGACCTATATTTATCTGTTCATATACTCATATATGTTAGATAAAACCGTTACAAACAAGAATTTATATTTATGGATTAATTCAGATTACGAACCCACTTGTTTGTGTTGAAAAAAATAGTGAACGTACGTACGATCAAATTATATGATCTAATTTGTCCAATCTATACAACTCATAACACAAAGCCGACACTAAAGTCAAGAGTCTCGAGACATTTAGTTTCACGTACGTACAACATTATCTATCCCCCACCAACATGTGTTCATATTCAATGCAGATTTTCTATCTTAATTATTTCATATCTCCTACATACACCTCCTCTTTCTAAATCATACTAGTACTCCCTCCGTTCCAATGAATTGTTTGCCTTTGGTTTTGGGACCAAGGGCAAGAGATCCAATGAGAAGGTGACATGTGGAGCCAAGAGTCAAATTACACATAAAAAACATTCCTAAAATAGAAAGACAAACAATTAATTGAGACGCCCCAATATGAAATAGGCAAACAATTCATTGGAACGGAGGGAGGACTATCTAATGTGACACAGAATGAGACACATGACGATCTGTTTATTCTACTATTATCGTAAAGTCGTTACTCTAACTTCCGTTTATGTCAAGTTTATCAAAAATATCCTATGAGAAAACGATCTTGACAGGATTATAATTAGTATAATAATCTGCTGAAGTGGACTTAACATTATGTCTAAACTGACACAAAATGATCGACTATTCTCCTAAAGTTGTTACTCTAATTTCCGCTTATGTTAAGTTTATCAACGATATCCTATGAGAAAACGATCTTGACAGGATTATAATTAGTATAATAATCTGTCGAAGTGGACTTAACGTTATGTCTAGTGACACAAAATAATCGACTATATATTCTCCTAGAGTTGTTACTCTAATTTCCGCTTATGTTAAGATTATCAACGATATCCTATGAAAAAACGATCTTCACAGGATTATAATTAGTATAATAATCTGTCGAAGTGGACTTAACATTATGTCTAGTGACACAAAATGATCGACTATATATTCTCCTAGAGTTGTTACTCTAATTTCCGCTTATGTTAAGATTATCAACGATATCCTATGAAAAAACGATCTTCACAGGATTATAATTAGTATAATAATCTGTCGAAGTGGACTTAACATTATGTCTAGTGACACAAAATGATCGACTATATATTCTCCTAAAGTTGTTACTCTAATTTCCGCTTATGTTAAGATTATCAACGATATCCTATGAAAAAACGATCTTCACAGGATTATAATTAGTATAATAATCTGTCGAAGTGGACTTAACATTATGTCTAGTGACACAAAATGATCGACTATATATTCTCCTAGAGTTGTTACTCTAATTTCCGCTTATGTTAAGATTATCAACGATATCCTATGAAAAAACGATCTTCACAGGATTATAATTAGTATAATAATCTGTCGAAGTGGACTTAACATTATGTCTAGTGACACAAAATGATCGACTATATATTCTCCTAAAGTTGTTACTCTAATTTCCGCTTATGTTAAGATTATCAACGATATCCTATGAAAAAACGATCTTCACAGGATTATAATTAGTATAATAATCTGTCGAAGTGGACTTAACATTATGTCTAGTGACACAAAATGATCGACTATATATTCTCCTAAAGTTGTTACTCTAATTTCCGCTTATGTTAAGTTTATCAACGATATCCTATGAGAAAACGATCTTGACATGATTATAATTAGTATAATAATCTGTCGAAGTGGACTTAACATTATGTCTAGTGACACAAAATGATCGACTATATATTCTCCTAAAGTTGTTACTCTAATTTCCGCTTATGTTAAGTTTATCAACGATATCCTATGAGAAAACGATCTTGACAGGATTATAATTAGTATAATAATCTGTCGAAGTGGACTTAACATTATGTCTAGTGACACAAAATGATCGACTATTCTCCTAAAGTTGTTACTCTAATTTCCGCTTATGTTAAGATTATCAACGATATCCTATAAGAAAACGGTCTTGACTGAGTTATAATTAGTAATAATAATCCATATTAAATTATTAACCCTCGTTTTAATTTTCTCTTCTGCTGAAGTGGACTTAACATTATGTCTAAAGCGACACAAAATGAGACCGATAATGATCGACTACATATTCTCCTTATAAAGTTGTTACTCTAAGAAAACGATCTTGACTCGATTATAATCAGTATAGTTATCCACATTAACCCTCGTTTTTTAAACGTAAATTACGAGTTAATTAAAAATAAGCAGAAAAGAACAGAGTTTTAGTCACTGTTCATTTATGAGTTGCTTTCATTAATCATAATCAATCATTGTTAATCTTAAATTAAATACGAAGTACGTAATTAACTAACTAACCTGGTTATCAATAACTGTAGTACTGCCATCCACCGACAATGGCGAAACAGAGGTTAACGACCTCGAAAGCAGTTCAACAGACTCTTCCAACAACTCCATACAATCCTCGTACGCAGACCTCGTCAACTTATCCATCTCCCAGTTCCGTATCTCCGAAGCAGCCGACACTGCCGTCCCGAACCTCAGCATCGTCGCATTCATCGACACGTGCGCCAGCGTCCTCGGGTCCCACCCTGACGGCGCTGACGACAACGTCTTTATACACAGGTTCGGGTACTGTGTCTCCCCGCACGTTTTCTTCACTTCTGTTGTCGGGCCGGAAACGGGCCCGGGTCCTGCCCGAGCCCGTTTAACCGCGACCGGGATTCCACATGCTAGTGCTATTGTCACTAGTAGGATCCCAGCCGCTAGCGCAATGATCCGAACCTTGGAACGAGGCTTTGACGGGTTTGGGTTTGGGTTTACGTCCGGGTCAGTGACCCGGACGGACGGGGTCGGGGTGAGGTGGGCGTAGTTCATTTTATATTATGATTAGAAAATAGTATTAGTATTATTATTACGAGTCTGTAGAACAGATCCTGTAATTCGTTAATTACTCGTAATTAAATTAGGGAAGGGTGAAGGGAGGGGGAGGGGGGTTTATATAGAGTGGGATTAAGACATAAGAGAGGTGATTTTGTAATTTTGTTAAGGTAATTAATGGGCTAATAGCATGTAATGGGTAATGTGAGGAAAAAGGGTGGGTGTGAAGTCTTAGTCTAAGGAGAAAGTAGTGAGTACATACATGCAAACTAGCTGTTATCTACTATGGGATTAATGTAGTGAGATTATTTATATAGCTGATCTATTGAAAGACGGTTTTATGATATTGTGAGACGGTCTGATAGGTAGGTGGGGTTGAGGGGGAATTGGAATTGAGGCACATACATATATAAGGCAATAATAATACAATGGGTATATATATTTATGTGTTTTATATTTATGTCAAGAAATAAAGTTGGGTTTTGGAAAGGTTTTTATATGAATATATGATGATGAAGAATATATGAATTTGTCAGATTCGACTGTAAAAAAGAATATGTTTCGATTGGAATATAGTACTCCGTAGTAATTTATTTTCCAAAATTTATACCCAAATTATAGTATACAACCGTTGTACCGTACGACGGACCTAATTTATGGTAAAAAGTTACCACTTTATGTTATTTAGTGATCACTTCAAGTAAAATAGTGACCACATTTTAATATGAAAAAGTGGTAACTATTTAATTTATCTGAAAGTGGTAACTAACTAACCTAAAATGATCACTTTTTATCGTAAGTTACAAAATTTTATTACTGTCGTATGGTACAACGGTTGTACACAATAATTATTGAAATTTATAAAGGTACGTATGGTCTATTAAGGAGTCCGAAACCAATTTAATTACGCGTGTATTTGTGAAGAAAAATTTATTAATTACTTGAACTGACCTGTGTCCAACATAAATCGATGTATGATCCACCTTTAGGTGACATAAGGTGAATATTACGTGAATAAGCGTATCATTTAATTATGGCTTATATATATTTTGTATTTGTGTGTGTATATAACTATATACGGAGTATTACACAATATATTCGAGAAAGATAAAAGTATTATTTAAAAATATTTCCTAATATTATTTTATACGTTTTTTTTTATAACATGTACCGTCTAGAGATAATATCAGAATATATCACGAGAAAATGAAATAAGTATAAACTCATCATATTTTTACCATACTTAAATAATTATTCATACAATTTTTCCTTACTTGACTCCTTAACATTGTTGTCCCTGGGACACATGTTGAACAAACCGTTATACTATATATATACTCTGTATTTTTTTTTTGATTCTATATATTGTACTCTTTCCGTTCTATTCATTTGTTTATCTTCATATAAAAGACAAACAAATGAATGAAAGGGAGTATCATACAGTACTATTAACTATTAAGGGAAATAATAACGTCACACCTTAAACATACACCCTGTCACTCAAATACTCAATATATATGAGACTATTATCTTAACGGTTTTTCTAACACGTTAATAGCTTAATTAAAGCAAGTTTAATCAGAA
This sequence comes from Agrostemma githago, assembly GCA_958450325.1. Taxonomy (NCBI): domain Eukaryota; kingdom Viridiplantae; phylum Streptophyta; class Magnoliopsida; order Caryophyllales; family Caryophyllaceae; genus Agrostemma; species Agrostemma githago. The sequence goes on from OY288244.1 coordinate 76,472,570, forward strand.
TATTGTGCAAGTATGAAAAATATAACTTGATATTACAATTTCTCATGATATTATCCTACTTAAACTTGCTTTAATTAGGTTATTAACGTGTGTCCAATGGGCACACATTAGAAAAATCGTTATCCTAATTTAATCCGACCCAAATGAAACAATTAGACCTTGTTCTTTTCAAAAAAAAATTAGTTCACTTCAGTTCAATCTATTTCAGTTCTTCAGTTCCAGAAATCTCATTTTATCTCATTATTACTTCAATATAGTTCAGTTCAGTTTATTTCAATTCAAAAGCGCATGAACTTAATAGACAGATCTATCTATATCTATCAAAGAGTGACAACTCTTATATGATGTTGGTGTAGGGCATTATCCTTTAGCTTTATTAGCTTTGATAGAACGTTTATGAACAGCTAAATTTAACAGTTTTGTGCAATTACTTTGTCCCGGTTTTACGTTAATTAATCAACAACAAACTTAACCCTAGTTGTTCCCACTAATTATTCCATAAAATCTCAAATTATTAGTTGGAGATGCCAATCCCATCCTAGGGGGTCGTTTGGTTGCCCTCTTAAATCATGGGAAGTGGAACTTCCCATGAATTGATAAATTGTGAAGCTGTTTGGTTGTCCACTTCCTGGGAATTGCCACTTCCCAGGAATTGCCACTTCCTCCATAATGGGGGAAGTTACTCACCAAGCCCCCCCTTGGTGTGTAGAACTTCCCGCATGAAGTTATTTCCCACATGGCAACCAAACAATATTTTTGTAATTCCCATGAAATACAAATTCACGTGAATTTAAGTTCCCGGTAACTCTATCTTCCCATGGTGAACCAAACGAGCCCTAGGTAAAATCCTAAACATCGAGTGCATTTTTCTTATCTTTTAATGTATCACGTCAATATACACCTGATAAAATAGTTTGCATGGTAATACAGTAACTAATAATAACCTCGTTTATGTCATAAGCTAGAATCTTCGATTTGGCCATTTGGGTAAAGGGGGAAATCCCCACATGTTCGAGATGCATTTTTGTAAGTTTAATTCATAGAGTGTATCACGTCAGTACACACTTAATTAATAAAATAGTTTGCATGGTAATAATATAATCTCAACTCGTTTGTGTCATCCTGCAGTCGGTATATATAAACCATCGTCAACAACTGTAACAAAGCTCTAGAATCTTCGATTTGACCATTTGGGTAAAGGGGTAAATCCCCACATGGTCAAGATGTGTTTTTAAAGTTTAGTTAGTAGTGTATCACGTCAGTATACACTTAATAAAATAGTTTGCATGGTAATAATATAATATAACCTCGTTTGTGTCATCCTGCAGTCGGTATATATAATTATATAAACCATCGTCAATAGTAACAAAGCTAGCTAGAATCTTCGAATTGGCCATTTGAGTGAAGGGGTAAATATTCCCCACATGGTCGAGATACGTTTTTAAAGTTTAATTAGTAGTGTATCACGTCAGTATACACCTATACACAAACATAATAAATTATACTCGTATGTCATTGTGTAACCAGCTCGTATATATGTTTGTTTTAGGGAAATGATCAGGGTTCAAAGCTTGGTATACTCTCGATAATTATTTGAATTATCGACTTAACGTGTTGGATAAGCTTATTATATATAGAGATTGTTAACAATTTCTTGTACTTTGCAAACTTTAAATTGTTATGAATACGATTAGCTAAAAATTGCATATTATTGTCAAATTATTGATGTGATTATGGTCGGTCCATGATTATTATAAATTTATATACCTTATACCTAGATTAAGACACTAGTTTAACCTTGTAAGCTAGCTTTAAAGTCTAACTCCACCACTAATTTTCTTCCAATTTTGTCTAATTATTTGATGTCTAAGTACCCTTTTTTGAGTATTGTTTGAATTAGAATTTGGTACAAAAACTCTAATTAAACTCGTTTCTTACATTATTGCATTTACTGTTGTACTAAAGGTCACGTTCTTTTGAATTAAAGTGAAGCTGAACTGAATTGGCCTGGGTTGAACATCAGTTCGTGGTAGCGGATGTAACATCATAATCAAGTGAAAGAAAACATGAATGGATCAAAAAGTAGAGGAGAAAGTAGCAAATAGTAGAATATATGTTCTCATGTAAGAAATTTCCATAAACCTTTCTTCAATCAAAATCAATAACAAAATTGAATTGAGTGCACAAAATTACAAGTGACAAAACATAGAAACTTAGACTTAAGATTTGATTGATTGTATGTAAGTATGTAACTAGGTAAGTTTTTAACTTGATCTCAATTCTTGGCAAACATCATTATCAATAGCACATCGAGTAACTTTTCTAACAGATAGTCTCTCATCAAATTTATTGATCGATAGACTGATCAATATAATTACAAATTTTAAAGGACATCTGAATGAATAATATTATCTGATCAAATGATAATTAAAAGGGTTACAAACAGTACAATATATAAAGTGATATAGCAAAAATAGTTTCGTAATCATTTAATGAGAGACTGTTTCTTTTGTTTTTATCAAGTAGTAAGCATATAAGATGGGAAAAGTTGCATGTGATGAGATGTTAATGTTGAAAGGAATTTTACTTGAATGAATGTAGATGGTGGCAAACATTGTGCATCTTCTTCAATTTTGTGATGTTCTTCTTTCAATCCATTCCTTCCTATTAAGAAAATGACCATCTAACTACTACCTAAAATTTCAATTGGTGGTGTACACCTATGATTCGAATTTACCCGAAATAAAGTGTATTTTCAATTTTCTGTTATCTCGTGAACAACATAAATACATGATGTTTACTCTCCTCAAACTGCTGAAAATTTTCACGTTGTCGCTTTTACAAAGGGACGGCAGGTTCAGAGATTCTGAAATAAAGTGCATTTTCGATTTTCCATCATCTTGTGATCAACATAAACGCGTGTGTACTCTCCTCAAATCGCTGAGAGTTTTCACGTTGTCACTTTTACAAAAGGAGTGCAACTAGTCACGCATTTGAGATTCAGAAATAAAGTGTGTTTTCGATTTTCTCACCTGAATCACCGTTAGTTTTCATAGTGATTTTTTTCCAATACTCGTCATTTATAATTTACGGTACCTTTTTGTGTAAAATATACTCGTAATTTACATGTGACATAAGGTAACATCGAAATCACATATTCACATGATTTTTTTCCCTAGGAATGTTCATTCTTCATTATGTGTAACATAAAAGGATTCTTATTTTTGTCATACAAAGTATACATTCTATGTTTCATACAATCATACATGCAATTATAACCACATTAAGTAGCCGCATTTAAAGTTAACAACAACAAAGACACACACATGCTCAAAACTCAATAGAGAGCTATCAGTCAGTACTTTTGGGCCGGGCCCAAGCCCGAACTTGACCTATCTGACAGCTTAGACAAGTCCATCTAAATAGGAGAAGACAACTGTGGAATTTTAATATAGAGGGACCATAGTACCTTAAGCTTTGAGTATGACCCGAAACCAAAATCGACTTCATCGTCGATCCCACTTGAAATTTTACTTCCCCGGAGGAAGCGACGGTTTGAATGAGACTATATCCAAGTGTAGAACGACCCGACCCGACCCGACCTACTCAAACCGGGTCTAACAATAGCCATGTTTTGTGACCAAAGAAATGTTCTTTATGGCTGAAGTAGGCTTGAACTAAAGTTGAGTGAAATGAGCGGAAAAAAACAGGTTTAGGCCCACTTCTTTTGGACTAAAGTACTAAGACAAAATGAACCTCCTAGAGCTGAACCAAGGTTAACTGAGAAGAAGTTGAAAAGAACGTGATCTTGAAGTGTACAACTACAAATCTTCATAAGAGAGATATGCTCATTGCTCAACAAGATTACAATTACATTGGATATGAATGTAAACTAACAACTTCAAATTTGTTCGATAAATACAAAAAAAATAAACATCGAAAACTAAACAAGCGAGCGTTCTTCATTGTTCATATCTAAAGCCGGGATCAAAATCTCTGAATTAAGTTGGTAGACCTTGTTCTCAAAAACTCGATGAAGCTCCCACCATTGACTCATCCCATGAACCTGTCGAAAACCATACAAATCCGAGCTCTTACTAATGATAAGCTCAGCCGAAGGAATAAGATGAGTCGGCTCAACATCTTTCCCAATTGCCAAAGCCACTAAACTCACTATCGAGTTCTGCGCTGCAACTCTCTCGATTGCAGAAGCACCTCGTGCCAACATCTTCTCCCGGTGCTCAAAATACGCGATATACTCTGAGCAAAAGGGATCGCTCGGGTGAACAAACAAATGTGGTGTCCATGACGACAACATGGCAAAATTAGGGTCATACTCGTCGCTGTTATATGAGCTGTAACCCTTGATAGCTATCGCAAGGCTCGCTGTCAGTAAGCTTCGTGCATAGCGAATGCTGTCTTTCACGCGTTGGTTACTGAACTTTTCAGTAGGTGTGGATGGAAAAGGAGGGTTGAAGAGGTACGTCTCGAGGAAGTATCCTCGCTTTGCCATATCCTTACCTAGTTGCAAGGCTATTGCCGACCCTAGTGAATGCCCGGTTAACCATATGTTGGTGCTCCCCCAATCTCCCACCAAATTCTCGACCGCTTGTATGGCGACTTGATATCGTGTGCTCACGCATAGTCGGTTTAGGATAACCCTTACATCAAGCTTGAAGTCTCCATAACATGTACGTCTTCTGACAAGGGTGCCTCGAAATGCGATTACATAACGAGGAACGTTTTTGTATGATGAGCGGTACTCACGGTGGAGTTTGTACTCGAAGATTGCACCAAAGATGGAGGAATCGTCGGGGTCTCTTAGGGTGTCGACTAAATCAAAGTGGAAGAACTCCCACCATGCTTTTGCCACGTTGTTAGATGTATCCAATTTCTCGTAACGTTCAAAGATGGATATGCTTTGAACCAAGCTAGCTGCAATCGTTCTCCTGTGTTCCGCTAAGCTCCTGCCACAGCGAGATCACAACATTCTTATCATTCAGAAGACAATAGTTGCATTCGTTACACAAAGGGGTTTCGGAAAATAATATTCAAACAGAGAAAACACAGTCAAAATGTCGTCTTGTAGACCGTGAAAAGTCAGATGGCTAGTTTGGAATGGATTAGAGGGAGTAATAGCTAGTCGGGTAAGAACAATTTGTGATCTTTCTGCAAATTTCAGTTCATTGAAAGATCACCATCACCAACAACAGCAACTACAACAACTGCTCAGACACATAACTGTAAAATTTTCAGAGGAAGAACAACGTGTAGATTATAGAGTCGAGAACAATACCAATCAACAAGATCAAGATGCCAGGGTCCTGCGATATGAAACAAGTCTTTTTTACGAACATCAGCCATCCTTCTACCCCTGTACAAGAATCACAAAAGCTGTAGCGTATTAGAACTGTTCATCAGTCGAATGATGAAAACATGGTTATTACGAGTCTATTCCGTATCAGAATCTATGAAATTATAGGTACAGCAATAAAACAGCCCCAATTCTGAAGGGCTTCGATAAGAAGCATTTCACGATACCAAAGAAACACAATCATTTTGCTTTATTCCATCGTAATCAGAATTCAGAAACCAAGAATCTCATTCACACACTAGCAACACAAAAATGGAAGAATCGACTTGAATTGATGATATAACTTGAATATTACATTTAACAATTACATCGAAAAACCACCAGTTCACGATTATCAAAGAAACGCGATCATTTTGCTTTATTCCATCGTAATCACACAGTATCAACACAAAAATGGATGATCATTAGGAAACTACATTAACAATTACTCCATTGAAAAACTACCAATTCACGATACCATAGAAACACGATCATTTTGCTTTATTCCATCATAATCGGAAACCCCAGAATCCCAATTCTCATCCAACCTATACCAACACAGAAAACAGATGATCCATATGAAATACGGAGTACATCGGTTTTCATAGACTAGGTATCCTCGACAATAGTCCCCAATTTCGAACCCCCTTCCCGTTACAATGCGACTAAGTTTGCTCTTCGTTGAAGTAACAAACATCGGTTTTTCATCGACAATTGCATCGAATTACTACTGATTCATGATAAAAAGAATTCAACATAATTTTTCATGATTCAAACCCTAAAACATCACCCACCACAAAATAAAGCAATGAGCTGAACCACACAATTCTTATCCACAAAATCATCAATGCAACAAGAACATAAATCAATTGTATAACCTAATCAAAACAAACCAGCTTACCAAAATTGTTTCAATTGGATCAATTGGATTCAATTGGGTTCAATTGGATGAATTCACACAATGAACTGGAGATGCAAACGTAAAATGTAAGCAATTCTGGGTATAATTTAAAAGGATTGAAGAACCCTATTTGTCGAAAGAATTGGGAATTGAGGAATTGAAGAATCAAGGAGAAAGAGTCCTGCAAATCAAATCAGGAATCTCTGGAATCTGGAATCTCCAGTTTTTTAATTGAGGGGGTCAATGTAGAACAGTAGTTCAGTTGAATAGTCTTCCGGTTTATTTTATTTTAATAGTAAAGTAAACGGTCTAAAGTCTAACCCAAGTGGCTAGGACTAGAGTTCGATCTGATGTCGGCCTGTCGGGTATGTCTCTCTTGTTACAGATATAATCTTGTCTTGAAAGTCAAGATATATATTATTGTGAGACGAGATAAAATTATTATATTATTATGGAACTAAAATCTCAAATATGACGGTCTCAAATCCCGTGAGTCATAATATTAGGAGAATACGGTTTACAGATTAGTAGCAGGTTATTGATCGTGTATTCAACTTGTCTTAAATTCAGCACCGATAAATCCATCTTAAACAAGAATTTGGGAATGTTTTATTGCTCCTCATGTGACCCAAAAAAAACATGTTATTGACTATAGTTTTTTTTTTTTGGAAAATGAAAGCACGATTATTAAACTCCTAAAATTGAAGTTGTTGAATAAATAAATATGGAGTATAAAATTATAATGTGTCGTGGTCATACTTCGTATAAAATTACAAATAGATCATATATTTATAAAAAAATTGTCTACTAGGGGTATAGAACTATAGAAGAGGTCAATTATTTATTTATTTATTTATCAAAAAGGTCAATAAAATTATTTATAGGAATGTTTCGAATTACAAAATATATATTTTTCTTACTACTTTTATAGTTTTATTTGATCTGAAAATATATACATTATTATCGCGACGGTATATAACATAATCTGATAATCGTATAGTGATGGTTGACATTCAATTATTAATAATTTTTAGAGACTCGATAATGTAAAAGTGTACGTACAATTACAACAAATTAACTGCTTAGTTGATTTTCACGTCGTCGATAACTCTTTGTCCTGAGCGATAGTACTCAACGAATTTAGTGCTATAATCTTTGAGCGAAACCCTTTCGTAATTCTGTGGCCGAGAAGCGGTCACAAGTTCCCCCAATGGTTCGATTGGGTTGTCCCGGTCGCTGTCCCAGAACAAAGCTATTGATAATCTTGATTTTTCGAGATTTGTTACCACTCTGTGTATTGCACTCTTGTAGATCCCATTGCTCAGTATCTGCTCCATTCATTACAGAAGTTATTACTTTTTCAACAGTGAGAAATATTTTAATCAAAGGTAATAAAATAATGACCGAGAGATTAAAGGAGTAGTCAGGAACGCACGTGTTACAATAAATGACAGTAATATCTAGACCTGTTAAACCGATCAATTGGGTCGAGCTGATGGGTATGTACATTTTAGGTTCAAGTCTCATTCGAGTGTCGTATATTATTATCAACATTTGAATTAGGCCTAGTTAGCTCGAGTTACGAGTAGGGGTGTTCACCTGGCCAGGCTGGTTGACAACTGGTTAGGTATACTCAGCATATGAAATCCTGGTCAAGTTGAAAGAGTTATGTCTACAGTCTAACATGTCCTTGGTTTTAAGGGTTGTAACCCTAGACTGGTTACAGATCACATCAGTCAGTCGAGTTAGTAATAAGTTACCTCAGTAGGATCACCGAGAACAAGAAACAAAGCATCAGAAATGACCGGAACCATGAACCATTGACCGTCTTTCAATACTTGAAGACCCTCTTCATCTTGCAAAAGCAGTGTCATGGCCGAAAAATCCGAGTGTGGTTTCATACCAAGAACACCGCGTCCAGACTGGTCTGGACGCGGTGGGTACAAGATACATCTCATATTAATTTCTTTGTTTTTGCCATAAACTCTGTCGAATTCCTCCTCGTTCACGTTCAGTGAGCGTACGATCATCTTAAACAACACATCGAATATATTTGCCACCCTCGCAGTATATTCATCCAACAACGTCCTACAATAATAATACACTCTAACGCATCAGCAATAATTCAGCAAATTATGATATTTGTTGCATATTTTATTTCTGCAATAAATATTCTTACAGGTTTTGCTCAGACAATTTTTTAGGTAAAAAAACCTATAAAACAACATCTAAAATTTATGTATCGCGAATTTTAACAAAAAAAAGGTCATTGATTTTACTAGTATATTTACTATTGTTACGTCTTTTTATATGACTGTTTTATTGAAAATAACTTAACTTTTCGAGGATAATTTTAAAAAATTTCGACACATTTACTAACAACAATTTGAAAATTAAAATAATTTTTTTTTGACTAATTTAATTACTTGTATTTAGGTGGATTTTCGGGCCAAAACTCGAGTTTTCGTCGATGTTGTGGGGAAACCGTGAGACTAAGCATTTCATTGCAATCTGGAAACGTGTCGTCATTGGAGTTATTGGCAACGGTCGTTTGATGACCGTCGTATCCATTGTTTAAGTCATCTTTTCGGACCGAATATTTCTGCTTCTCTTCTGACGGAACTTCGAAAAATTGTCTTGACACTTCTCGTAACTCGTCCAAAAGCGAAGTTGGTATTCCATGGTTCACTAGCTGTTCACGTATAACATAAAGTTGTAACTTTTTACCATAAATTCCTAGTTTTAAGGTCTGTCGCACTGTACAACAGTTTCCATACTATAACTTGTGATATTCGACAGATAAGCTAACGATTTTTTTATTCCCTAGGGCATGCGATTTTTGTTCTTCTATATGATATTCGACTAGTTATAACTTATAAGCGTAAGACAGATATATATACGAGTTACCTGAAAGCAACCCCATGAAGTGATTGCAGATTTGAACTTGTGAAGATCTTCCACATCTTGTGGTGATGAAGAAAAAGACGAGACAAGTCGAGAGTAATCGATAATATTTATACCAAAATCTTCGTCCATTTTATATTTTTACGTTGATTCTCGAAAAAGTTATTTAATTAAGTTGTCGATTTTCGCTACCAGAAATGCCTAGACATGATGCATTTAATTGGTATATATATGAAGTACGAAGTAATTATGAAATAAAAGTCTACTAAACGTGTACTCATAAATTAAAGATTTTTCTTACGTACATCTTACTTAATTATAAGGCATAATAAATGATAATACTCCTAAATTTACGTTTTTCGAGGATGTGACCTTTAAATCGCAAAAAATTAGATTATACGATTTCTCATTGACTTTTTTTTCCAACGAAGTGCAGACTTATATCGTCCACGATATCTAGTCTTAACCACTAACTGAGGTGATATCGATAAGTGTTTAACGTGTTTTCGTATCCATTTGTTTTCATTATTGTATCGATCATCGACGACTTCATTACTTCATTACTAATAATGACCATTTTGTATGACACTATCGAAATTAAACTTCAAATTATCATAATCTTCGTTAATTTGTTGGTAGTTTATGGTTCCGGCTAGAAGAGACAGACTCTCGTTAGCATTAATAAGAGACTTCTCACATAATAGTGAACCCTACTGAAAATTATACGTCTCTTATTAACTTAACGAAAGACGATCTCTCACGAGACCTGCCCTGTAACCTGGCCTACAATGTTGCAAAATAACTCTCATATCCTTTCCAATTAGTGTAATCCTGTGAACCACAGAATTCAAGCAAGTGGGTAGATAGTATGAAACCATGAATATTCAACATTTTAGCAAAGAACTAACCTCTCATTTCTTTCACAATTCATGGAAATTTCCTACTCCCTTCCATCTTTCTCATAATACAATGCCAATAAATCTTACTCGTAATACTATACTCGATATCTCATTTCTTTCCAAATTACTCGTAATCCACTAATCGATATCAAATACAAAACTTCTGTCAGTTGAGAGTAAGATGGCTGAATCGTTGTTGGTTGAGTTGGGTAAAAGTATTGGGGATAAAGTGGGTTCCGAAGTTTGGAAAACAGTCGTCGGTGCAGCTGACATCGATTTACAGATAAAAGGGCTTCAGGATATCAAAACTACCCTTCAAGCCACACTTCTTGATGCCAATTCATCCGTGGTGTGCACTCGTTCTCAACGAGATGTGCTCGAGAAGCTTCAACGTGGACTTGCCAAACTGATAGATTTCCAAGATGCCAAAGACGCGAAAGCCAAGCAGAAGGAGCTCATGGGTGGAAGCAAATTCACTAAAGAGGCACGCTTGTTCTTTTCGGGTTCAAACCAACTTGTCACCCCCTTCAAGGATGCCAAGAAAATCAAGGGTATCACGGGGGAACTTAGTCGCATTGCAGCCAACCATGTCCAATTCGGAAGCATTGTAAGTTCCTCAACTTTCAACCAAACTCGTACGTTAAGCAATGAATTAGATTCTTATATGTGTAATGAAATGGTTGTTGGACGAGACGGGGACAAAGATAATATGGTAAGCATGTTATTGAACCCCCCTGCTAGTGGCGGCGATGATCATATCTCCGTTGCTTCCATGGTTGGGATAGGTGGAATTGGGAAGACTACACTGGCTAAATATGTGTTCCATGATCAAAGGGTTGCAACATATTTTGATCTGCGTCTTTGGGCTTCCACCACCGAAGACTTTGATGTCAAGCATTTGTTAGAGCAGATAGTGGGAGTGGGAGGTCGTGACTGCACCATACATCAGCTTCTAGACCGCTTATCGGGAGTAGTTGTTGGAAAAAGGTTTCTGCTTGTCTTGGATGGTGTGTGGGATGCAGACTTACTGAGAGCAAAGTTTGGAGATTTGAAAGGGTGGCTTCGGGTTGGGGCCCAAGGAAGTCAAATTCTCCTTACCACACGCAGCGACACCGTTGCTAAAATGATTGGAACCCAAGATCCCTATATGGTTGGTGATCTAGGATATGATGATTCTTGGCTCCTCTTTAAACGATATGCCATCACACAATGGCATGAGCCAGGAGTCGAAGCTATCGGGAGAAAGATTGTAAGGATGTGTCACAACGTACCCCTTGTTATACGGGTGATAGGGAGTGTTTTATCTGGGAAATTCACTGCTCGAGAGTGGAGCGCCTTTTGGAACGATGAGTTTTCAAAATTTGCGTCCTATGGTCGTAGCGTCATAGACACTCTCAAAGTCAGTTACAATCATTTAAGTCGAAATCTACAACTTTGTGTTGCATAGTGCTCTTTGTTCCCGAAGGGATCCTTATTCTTAAAAAAGATCCTCATTCATCTTTGGATTTCATTGGGATATGTAGAAGAAGAATATTCAAACCAAAGTATAGAAGACGCGGCAGAAAATTATGTGTTATGTTTGCTAGAACGGGGATTTTTCCACACTACCGAATATGGAAACGAGATTAAGATGCACGACATGATGCATGATCTTGTGCTTTCGATTGCAGGGTTTAAGTATAAAATGGCAGATTATAATACAAATGAATATGATGAGAGAGTTTGTCATGTGTCTTTTGAGTCAAAACCAAACTCATCTTGGAAAGTCCCACCATCACTATTTAAAATCAAGCGTTTGGAGTCAATCCTTCTTCCTTTTCCAGGACCATACCTACATTATGAGTGCGAGAAGTTTAGAGGTATAGTTTCATATGATGAGTCCACGTTTAAATCTTTAAGAGTGTTGCGGATGCATAGGTTAAGAATGAGTGAAATACCAAGTTCTGTAGGCAAACTGATCCACTTGAGATATCTTGATTTTTCTAGCAATCCCATTCGTAAACTCCCCGACTCAATCACAAAGCTTGTGCATCTTTACTTACTTGACCTATCCGACTGTTGTGGCCTTGAAGAGTTGCCAGAGGACATAAACAAGCTATCGAGTCTAAGACACCTTAACCTCCAAGGTTGTTTCGGTTTGAGATATATGCCCAAGAAGTTGAGGATGCTTGCAGATCTTGAAACACTAGGCCATTTTGTTGTGGGGAAACTGAGTGGATCCAAGGCTGATTTAGCCTGTAATTTGGCAGACCTAAGTTGCTTTCAAAATCTTAAAGGTCACTTGACAGTTGTCCTAGATGATCAATCTAGGGACACCATTTCCGAAGCTCAAGCGGTTAATCTGAGCATGGAGAAGATTACAGACATTCGCGTGGAATGTAATGGAAGTTTGATACAGAACCTCAAAGCTTGTCCTCATCTCAAATATCTGGAGATAAGGAATTATGCAGGGAAGAGTTTCCCATTGTGGATGAGGGAAGGAATCCATTCAGGGTTTCCGAATCTGGTTGATATTAGGATATTTGGGTGCAAAGAGTGCATATATGTAGGTTCCTTTGGAGGACTCCCCCATCTTAATTATCTACACTTAGAGAATTTGGAGAAGGTGGAGTACATTGAAAATGGCAACAACAATGACAATACGATGGTCCTCGCTAATAATAAGCACGCTTCCACTCCCTTGTTTCCGTCTCTTATCCGTCTCATCCTCAGAGACATACCAAAGTTGAAAGGATGGCGGAGTGTTACAGACTCTGCTCAAGATCAAGATCAAGATCAGAGACTGAATAATAAACTTCCTGCATTTCCCAAATTGAAGGAAATTGTGATAGAGATGGAGATGCTGATTACATTGGCCAAAGTGTTTCTGCCAACTATTTCTTCTCTACATACTCTCCGTGTTCATGGAGGAGTTGTATCAGGGCAAACAACATGTGCTCCTTCTTCTTCTTCTTCTTCTTCTTCTTCTTCTTCTTCTTCTTCTTCTTCTTCTTCTTCTTCTTCTTCTTCTTCTTCTTCTTCTTCATCTTCTTCAAATAATGTGATCCTCCTCAAAAACTACTTCCCCATGCTCCGTCAACTGTATTCTCTTGATACCAAAGTTATGAGAGTTATTCCTGAAGAGTATCGAGGTATGTCGTCTTTGGAAGGCCTAACAATATATGACTGTGAAGCATTTGAGGGAATTCCGGAGTGGATTGACACCCTCACCTCCCTCAATAGCCTTACTATGTATAACTGCCGGAGATTGAAATCATTGCCGCACGAGATCAGCAACCTACGCAACTTGAAATGGCTACGACTCACAAGATGCTCGTGGGAGTTTGCAGAGAGATGCCAAGAGCCATCAGGTGAAGATTGGCCCAAAATTCAACACATTCCCTACATCGCCATTCAGCAAGCTGACAATGTTTAATCAAGATAATATAACGAGGAAGCTTCTGAGATGACCGCGATGATTACAATGAGTGGCGTACCTTCGTTCGACCGGGTATTTCTGTGATTTGAATGTTTGGTGGGCTGTTTCCTCTGTTTTCGGTCGTTCTTGTGTGCTTAATCTGTTTCAATTTCGATTTAGCATTCATTATATTGGAACGATTCGACACGGTCCAAAACGTGAACAATTCAACATTGTCGAGTTTGTCCATGAATCATACAAAATTCTCGACGTTATTGTATAACTAGCTAACTTCCTAATATTTACACATTCATAGAAACATACATACATTATTTATCGTGTCTTCGTATCCATTTGTTTTCATCATCGTATCAATCATCGACGACTTCATTACTCTTATCTTTTTTGGTCGTCACTTCCCTTTGGTTCCTGGTCGGAGTAAATTAAAACAATCGGAAATCATTGAATTACAAAATCATAGGTTGGACTCTCACAGTACCTTTACCGACATCAATGGATGAGTGATTCAACAGTATATGGGTATGATACTCTCTCCATTCATAATCTTTTGTCCCGTTTGGTCATTATTTGTGAGGAGTATTTTAATGAAACGGGGCAAAAGATAGTGAACGGAGGGAGTAGTATAATGCATTCAAAAGTGATGAGATGTTCCCTTAGTGGGTGACTTAGTGGCCTTGCTTCTAGTATGACCATTCATCAATCTACTCATAATGAAGCCAAGAGCATTATTACCATTTACGGTAACATTCGGGTCAGTTTCGGGTTTAATCATGGATTATTTTCCGTTTTTTGATTATAACGGGTTTAAGGCGTCGAGTCATAAGTTGTTCGGGCGGGTCGAGGAGTTGTTTCAAGGCGGGTCGAGATTAATTAGCCCGGCCACGATTAGTGAGATAATGATCTCTAATCGGACGTCAGCGTCACGTGCCATAAAGTCGATTATTAAGACGTTACAAAACGATAATAAGGAAAATACGACGAATGTCGTTTCTAATAATAATAGAAACAAACGAGAAAGAGGATCGAGTGATTCAGATGAGTCCGGGTCTAGATCTGGGAACAAGCGCGAGGGTAATATCGCGATGAGGGAAATTCAGAAATTATATGGGATTATGAAGTTGAGAAATAGTAGAAGACAAGAGAGTCTTTAGATTTGAGTTTCTTTTGATCAAAACATATATAATTTGTATTTCTTCTTTCATTATTTTATATATTAACATAATTTTTTTTTAGAAAAGATGGTTTTTCATTAATGTTATGTGCATAATGTAAATAAGATGAGTGTATATTTTAGCTCACAAAGTAGGAATATAGTGAACCTTTTTTCCCATAGAATTAATTAAATATTACTAATAGGATATAAATATAATACTTCCTCCGAGTTTTATTTTATTTATCTTCCCGTTTGCTTTTGACACAAGATTTTTTTTAATGAATATAAAATAATAAATTTAAGAAATATTAAGGGTAGAATAGTAGTGTCTGTATTTTGGAAATTAAAAAATTTGCTTGCAAAATAGTGTCAAACGAAGTCGTAGCACAAAAACATAGAAGAGACGGTGTCTGATAATCGTTAAAGAGACATTTCGTGAATGGCCTACATTGTTGAAAAAGAAGTCGTTTGGTGTCCTTTCATTCATATCCTTTCCAAATAGTGCGATCCTGTGAACCACAACATTCAACTTTGTTCTGATAATAATGAAGCCAATAATATGAGCATTTATTCCTGGAAACTTCCTCCATTATTATCATCACTCAACTAATAAATATATTGAGCTATATACATACTCTGCCTTGCATTCTTGCAGTTGATTATCCTCCTTTGAAATACACACAAAACCTTCGTTATAGTAATCGAGACTAAAATGGCTGAATCGTTGTTGGTTGAGTTGGGTAAAACTATTGGGGAAAAAGTGGGTTCCGAAGTTTGGAAAAAAGTAGTCGGCGCAGCAGACATCGATTCACAGATAAAAGGGCTTCAAGATATCAAAACTACGATTGAAGCTACTCTTCGTGATGCATATTCATCTCAGTTGTGCACTGATTCTCAGAGAGATGTGTTCGAGAAGCTTGATTGTGTACTTGCCAAGCTGATCGATTTCCAAGATGCCAAAGCCGGGAAAGCCAAGCAGAAGGAGCTCATGGGTGGAAGCAAGGTCACTAAAGAGGTACGCTTGTTCTTTTCTACTGGTTCAAACCAACTTGTCACTCCCTTCAAGGATGCCAGGAAAATCAAAGGTATCCGAGGGGAGCTGAATCGCATTGCAGCCAACCATGCCCAATTCGGAAGCATGGTAAGTTCCTCAACTTTCAACCAAACTCGTGCGTTAAGCAATGAATCATATTCTTATATGTGTAATGAAATGGTTGTTGGACGAGACGGAGACAAAGATAATATGGTAAGCATGCTGTTAAACCCCCCTGCTAGTGGCGGCGATGATCATATCTCTGTTGCTTCCATGGTTGGGATAGGTGGAATTGGGAAGACGACACTGGCTAAATATGTGTTCCATGATCAAAGGGTTGCAACATATTTTGATCTGCGTCTTTGGGCTTCCACCACCCAAGATTTCGATATCAAGGATTTGTTACGGCAGATAGTGGGAGTGGGAGGTCCTATAGACGACGGACGTGTTGACTGCACCATACGTGAGCTTTTAGACCGCTTATTGGGAGCAGTTGCTGGAAAAAGGTTTCTACTTGTCTTGGATGGGGTGTGGGATGCAGACTTACTGAGAGCAAGTTTTCGAGATTTGAAAGGGTGGCTTCGGGTTGGGGCTCCAGGGAGTCAAATTCTCGTTACCACACGTAGCGACACCGTTGCTAAAATGATTGGAACCCAAACCCCATATATGGTTGGTGATCTAGGAGATGATGATTCTTGGCTCCTCTTTAAACGATACGCCATTACACAATGGCATGAGCCAGGAGTCGAAGCTGTTGGGAGAAAGATTGTAAAGATGTGTCACAATGTGCCTCTTGTTATACGGGTGATAGGGAGTGTTTTAGCCGGGAAATTCACTGTTCGAGAGTGGAGTGCCTTTTGGAATGATGAGTTTTCAAAATTTGCGTCATATGGTCGTAGCGTCATAGACACTCTCAAAGTCAGCTACGATCATTTAAGTCCAAATCTACAACTTTGTGTTGCATACTGCTCTTTGTTCTCAAAGGGATTCACGTTTTACAAAGATTGTCTCATTCATCTTTGGATTGCATTGGGATATGTAAATGAAGAATATGCAAACCAAACTATAGAAGATGCGGCAGAAAATTATGTGTTACGTTTGCTAGAACGAGGATTTTTCTACGACTACAGTAGCCCATATGGATACAAGTTTAAGATGCACAACTTGATGCATGATCTCGTGCTTTCGATTGCAGGGTTTAAATATAAAATGGTAACTTCTGATACAAAAGAATTTGATGAAAGAGTTGGTCATGTGTCTTTTGATTCAATACCAAACTCATCCGTCCTACAATCACTTTCTAAAATCAAACGTTTGGAGTCTATCATTCTCCCTCTTCCAGAATCATATTCACGTGGGTACGAGAAGGTTCGAGTTATAGCTTCATATGATGAATCCGCGTTTAAATCTTTAAGAGTGTTGCGGATGCAGGGGCTAGGAATGAGTGAAATGCCAAGTTCTGTTGGCAAACTAATCCACTTGAGATATCTCGATATTTCTGAGAATTCCATCCGTAAACTCCCCGACTCAATCACAAGGCTTGTGCATCTTTACTTACTTGACCTATCCGAATGTTGGAAGCTTGAAGAGTTGCCTGAGGACATAAACAAGCTAGCGAGTCTAAGACACCTTAACCTCGAAGGTTGTGACAATTTGAGATATATGCCCAAGAAGTTGACGATGCTTGCAGATCTTGTAACACTGGGCCGTTTTGTTGTGGGGAAACCGAGTGGATCCAAGGCTGATTTAGCTTTTTTTTTTTTTTTTTGAGGGGAAAACCGAGACGGATTTTATATTAGATCAATAGCCGCTAAGTCCAAAATGGCCCGCGGGAAGTTTGAGTACAACACAGAATCAGAACCGAGCTCTACATTGAATCGAGCTACCAAATGAGCAACAGAATTACAGCTTCTCCTAGTATGGGAACAGACAGAGGACAAGAATAGCGTAAGTCGATGGCGAATTTCATCAATACAAAGTCCAAAAGGGGTCAGGCAGTTATCATGGTCGTGAATAGCATTAACCACCATCAAGGAATCGGATTCGAGAACAACACTTTCAAACCCCGCTTCCCACGCCTTCAACAATCCCCACGCTGCGGCCTTAGCCTCTGCAATGTCCGAACTCCACCTTGCCCATTCCCGTTTACAGGCCACAAGCACGACTTCACCTTCACTATTTCGACCCACGACCCCCAAGCCAATTCCCTCCGTGCCCAGAACAGCAGCATCCACATTGACCTTGATGGCTGGCGCATGAGGTTTTTTCCACGAGTTATCGCCCACGGGTCCTCGACTGTCAATCATGGGATTTGCCAGTTGCAAGATATTGTTGTAATCACGCACCATGGCTAGGAAGGAAGCCATCGTAACCTGCCATGGCCTAGGCTCCGCTTCGAACACAATTGCATTCCGGGTAGTCCATGTCACCCAAGCAAGGGTCAAGAAACGACCTCGATCCTCTCCCTGTAACCTGCCAAAAATCCAATCAAAGAAAGAAGAGCAGCAATACCTAGGGGCAGCCTCGATAAAATTCTCAAATCCACTATTCGTCCAAATCATTCGTGTAGCCGGGCATTCGAAAATTGCATGAATTCCCGTCTCCTCCGTAAGATCACATAGAGTACATATTGGGTTCTCGGAGCAATGTCTCCTGAACAGTTGTGCTCGTGTTCCCATTGCCTCAGAACAAGCTCTCCAAACAAAGTGGACAATTTTTGGAGGGAGTTTTAGGGCCCATATATTCTTCCACAACCCTGTAGAAATACCATTCCCGTCATAGCTAGCTGCATCCCTAGGATCCCTATGGCCCAAATGGTAGGCCGATTTCACCGAAAACATACCACTCCGTGCCGGCCACCAGAACAACGAGTCCGGGATCTGTAGCGAGCTCACTGGCAACTCCAACACTGCTGTCACATCCTCCTCCACAAGCAACTCACGGAGTTTTGAAACATTCCATTGAGCAGTAACAACATCAATAAAGGCCGCCACCTTGAGGTTCGGGTCAGCATTGAGATTCAGGCTAGGCACACGATTACCATTTTCGCCAGGAAGCCAATGATCCTCCCAGACTTTAATCTTCGTTCCGTCGCCGACTCTCCATCTTAAACCGTCAAGCAAGAGCGATTTGGCCCCCCATAAACTCCGCCAGCAGAAGCTCGGGTCATGGCCCCGTCGTGCATCTAGGACAGATGTATTCTTAAAATATTTCGCCTTAAGAATCCGGGCAACTAGCGAGGTCGGGTTAATAAGAATTCTCCATAATTGTTTAGCTAGCATCGCCTGATTAAAAACATGGAGATCTCGAAAACCCATTCCTCCTTTCGCCTTAGACCGACTCAGCCTTTCCCAAGAAACCCAATGCAACTTCCTCTTATTCTCCGAGGCACCCCACCAAAAACGAGCCACCATTTTGTGCATATCGTGAATTATTCCATCGGGGATAGAAAAAATACTCATCATGTAAGTTGGTATGGCCTGAACCACAGCTTTTATCAGTACTTCCTTACCCGGTTTCGAGAGCAATTTTTCCTTCCACCCATTAACCTTTTTCCAAATCTTCTCTTTAAGGACCGAGAAAACCACCTTCTTCGAACGACCAATGATCGTGGGTAAACCGAGATATTTCTCATGTCGACTAACCTCTCGAACTCCCAACGTAGCAACTATATCACGTCGTTTCTGATCAATAACCTTTTTGCTGAAAACAACTTCCGTCTTAGCATAATTTATCTTTTGTCCCGAAGCTCCTTCGTACTGGCTAATAATATCAGCTATAATAGAGCATTCTTCTAAAGTCGCTCTAGCAAAAAGAATACAATCATCCGCGAAAAAAAGGTGGGAAATTCGAGGTGCTCCTCGACAAATACGAAATCCATGAACCTGACCTGAAGCAGCAGCCTTACGTAACAAATATGAGAAGGCGTCTGCACAAATGAGAAAAAGATAAGGTGACATTGGATCACCCTGACGTAACCCACGACTCGGTTTAATCTCCCTCGTGGCCTCCCCGTTAATAACAAAGGAGTGAGAGACGGAGGTAACACATTTCATAATACGATTGACCCATTCCACTGCAAACCCCATCTTAAGCATCATATCTCTCAAAAAATCCCACTCCACCCGATCGTAAGCTTTGCACATGTCAAGCTTGAGTGCAACGCTACCCTTCGACCCCACCCTATCCCGTTTCATAGCATGATATATCTCAAAAGCAATAATAGCATTGTCCGTAATTAACCTCCCAGGGGTAAAGGCGCTCTGATCCTCTGTAATAATAATGTTCATAATGCCCTTAAGCCTATTAGTAAGCGTCTTAGAAATAATTTTATAGCAAACGTTACACAAACTAATAGGCCTATATTCCGTCATTTTCCGTGGATTATTAGACTTAGGAATAAGAACAACAGCCGTAGAATTAATCGAACCCAAATCCTCCTCTCCTGCCCACCATCTTCGAATAAAGGAGCAAATAGAAGGCCCAACAATATCCCAATATTTCTGAAAAAATAAAGCATGCATACCATCCGGTCCCGGAGCCTTATTAGGATGCATATCAAAGAGTGCCTTACGAATTTCCTCATCTTCGAGCTCTTTGGTTAGCTTGGTATTCATATCCTCCGTCACTCTCCGTGCCACCGGATCTAGGACCGTTTCCCTCCCAACTGAGCCACCTGCTGAAAAAAGGTCAGAAAAATAATCGCAAACCAGGCTGTGAACTTGCTGTTTGTCAGTACACCATTCTCCATCTCCGTTTTCTAGCCCCTTTATTTCATTGCGCCGTTTTCTCTGACTCGCTTTATGATGAAAGTATTTGGTGTTCTTATCACCATCTTTAATCTCAGCCGTGCGAGCCCGAGTATGCCAATAGGTCTCCTCTTGGCGTCTTAAAATGTCAAGTTCACTCACGACGCGTTTACAATTTTCAATCATGTCCGACGAGGGAGCCTGTTTTTGCCAACGTTCAAGTTCTATTTCTTTTGCTCGAATATTACGTTTGACATTACCAAAAGTAACCCGGGCCCAACTAGTCAAGTGGGCCGCACATCTCTGCATTTTTACCGTAACTGGGCTATTAGGCACCGACTCCCATGCCTCACGGACAACCTCCCCACATCCTGCATCCGAGATCCACAAAGGCTCAAACCTGAACTTCCGTCTTCTCCTCCTTCTAGTCTCATGTATATCCGAGATAAGAAGTGGGGCATGATCAGACGCATAAATCGGAAAATGAGTAACCCGAATGTCAGGGAACATGCCTTTCCATCCCAAGTCAGCCGTAGCGCGGTCCAATCTTTCACGAATCATTTGCCCTACGTTCCTTCCTCGTTGCCATGTGAAAACGTTACCTTGATAGCCTAAATCATGGAGAGAGCAAGCAGCCAAGGCATCTCGAAATTCCTCCATCGCTCTATCGCCACGTATAGCACCACCCTGTTTTTCCGACTCGCACAAAATTTCATTGAAGTCACCGAAACAGATACGTGGTGTGTCATTCCTGACACAGAGATGGCGCAGGAGCTGCCATGTCTTATATTTATTATTTCGTTCAGGCCAACCATAGATACCAATTGCTTGCCAGTTTTGTCCCCGTTCTCCACCTTGTACTTCAATTCTAATGTGATTTTTATCATATGAGATCAAGTCCGCCTCAATATTTCTCCACCACAACCCCAGTCCGCCCGACCTGCCTTGACTACTAATACAAAGACCCGTATCAAAACCACATTTATTTCTAACTTTAAGTAACTCACTACTCCTAATCATCGTTTCCATGACGAAAACGATGTCCGGGCCCTCCCTCCAGCACCAATCCTGGAGGGTATTAACCGTCAAGGGATTGCCCAACCCTTGACAGTTCCAGCTGAGTATTTTCAATGCTTTTCGCGGGGTTGCTCCCTAGCAACCTCCGCTACTTGAGTGTAAAATTCGAAATCAGGATCCTCCACTGGATTCACACAGCCCTTCTTTCTGTCCCCATACGGTTCCTCCTCACCCCCTTCAGCCTCTCTATCCTTTCGCTTTTTAACATTTCTGCCTTCCATGCCCTGCTCTTCCACTTCTATGAGTGTTGTTTTCTCTGCCTTCCTCTTTGTTTTGAACAACTTTCTAATAGTGCCCTCCCGCACACCGGTAGTATTAACCAGCCCGTCACCCTCTGGTGTTATTTGTAATTGTGTGTTCCCCGGCCCAGCACTTGAAGTTACAGTCATCGCGGCATTGTCATTATTTGATTTGGTTCTGTCACCCGCCTTCTTACCCCTTTCATCACTCCCTTTCGACTCAAGGGACACACCTCTCAACACCTCGACCATTCTATGTAACTCCTTTTCTTCCACCACTGTATCATCCCCTTCCTCATTAAAGAGTTTTCTAGCACACTCTTTCCCTTGGCTAGTGTCTCCCCTAGAGACGCGTGCTACCCGCCATGGTGAGGCTTTTAATTCGTCCCCAAATTTTCTGCCCTCCCCGATAGCACCCTTACGCTCCCTACATTCTTTTTCTCCGTGGCCCAAGTGGCCACATACATAGCAGAATATTGGTAATCCTTCATAAGCAATACGCACTTTCCACTGTTTTCCACCTCTCTGTTTAAGAGTTATGGAATCCACTAAGGCCTTTCTAACATCAAGCATGATACGTATCCGCATAGATCGATTGATCGCAGGGTTAACAGAGGCATCATATTCAAGAAAAGTCCCAAGGGCATTCCCTAAATTCGTAGCATTTTCAATGTTCTGTCTACCAAGAATGGGCAAATCATACACTCTTGCCCATAAAGGTGTAAAGAAAAGAGGTACCTCCGTTGGGACGACATCCCCTAATAGGTCCGCCAGAACAAAAAGGTGACGCTCAAAGTGCCATGGCTGTTCGGCAAGCACACGTTTTTTGTCCAACTCCTCCTTAAAAATGAAAGTGAAGATTTTCCTCTTTTTATCGGTAACTTCTCCCTCGACTCCGCCCTTGGTCCTCCATGCCATACACATAGTATCCATAACCGCCCTCAGATTAAAGTGACGTTCGGTCCATAACCGTCCCACAATGCAACGCTTTGCATCATGGTGCCCTTCAGTATCATGTGTTTCCCACTCGAGTTCGATTTCCCTTGGTGGGTTTTGCATTTCATTCTCGCTGTCATCGAGGGGGAAAATCATATCTAAATGGTCATGGGGTTGATGTTCTTCCATAACCAGGGTAAAATTGTAGTTTGAAAAGTACAAAAGAAAAATTTTGTTTGTAAAAACCGTCAGAACGCAGGACAAAAATCCTAGGCAACCCTAAAGAACGAGATCCCTCCAAAGGAAATCCTAGAGGGGACAGTTATTTCCTCCCGTCTTTAATAACATCAACGTTAATCGTGCTGCTTTAGCTGAGTACATTGAAAATGGTGATAACAACAATGACAATACTACGATGGTCCTCGCTAATAAGCACGCTTCCATTCCCATGTTTCCGTCTCTTATTTACCTCCACCTCATAAACATACCAAAGTTGAAAGGATGGCGGAGTGTTACAAACTCTGCCCAAGATCAGAGACGACCGAATAATCAACTTCTGAATTGGATTCCTGCATTTCCCAAACTGGTGGAAATTGCGATAGACATGGAGTTGTTGATTACATTGGCCAAAGTGTTTCTACCAACTATTTCTTCTCTACAATCTCTCACTGTTCATGGAGTTGTATCTTCTTCTTCTTCTTCAAATAATGTGATCCTCCTCAAAAACTACTTCCCCATGCTCACTCACCTATCTTTTTATGATAAGTACCAAACAGGGATTCTTCCCGAAGAGTTTCGAGGCATGTCGTCTTTGGAATTCCTAACAATATATGACGGTGAAGCATTTGAGGGAGTTCCGGAGTGGATTGACACCCTCACCTCCCTCCAACGCCTTCGAATAGATGGATGCCCGAGCTTGAAATCATTGCCACAGGAGATCAGCAACCTATCCAACTTGACATCGCTAAGACTTGAAGGATGCTCATGGGAGCTCGCGCAGAGATGCCAAGCGCCATCAGGTGAAGATTGGCCCAAAATTCAACATATTCCCTCCATTGTCATTAGCCCAGCTAAGTATGAGTAATCAAGCGGCTGTCATTGGTATTTCTGTGAATAATGT
The DNA here is from genome assembly GCA_958450325.1 of Agrostemma githago. Classification (NCBI taxonomy): domain Eukaryota; kingdom Viridiplantae; phylum Streptophyta; class Magnoliopsida; order Caryophyllales; family Caryophyllaceae; genus Agrostemma; species Agrostemma githago. The sequence goes on from OY288244.1 coordinate 76,496,351, forward strand.
ATGACAAAAGACTCAACAAATCTCTACATATACGAGACTTGTTGCGACTAGTATGCTACTATGTTGTATGACTATGTTGTTTAAGTTTTCTCTTAGTTCTCCATTACAGTCTAAATCTATGTTGCTCGTGTTGGTTGATGTCAAGAGTAGTTGTTTTTCCTTCTTTTGTTTGTCCCACATAGGAAGAGTTAGGAGCTTAAGTGGTGTTTATAAGGCTTCCTTCTTAGTAGGTTAGTAAGTGTGTAGTGAAGTGGGCCTTTTATGGTGGAGGGTTGTGTTGGGCTGGACTGACCAACACGCGCGCGTGCGGCCCGGCTCGGTCTCGGGTTTGGGTTTGGGTAGAGCACCTGCGGTGCGGGCTGTGCCCGACTTTTACCTTTTTGGGCCTCCGTTGTGTTTGTCCAGGTTCATTAGGCTTGTGTCTAGGTGCAGAATCTGCCATTACGGGTGTAATTATGGCTGCTAATCTCCGTGATTACAGCCCTAATTAGTGGAGATTCTTGTAGGCTCCTCGGTCTCATGTCCTATTTTTACCTTTTATGGTGGAGGGTTGTGTTGGGCTGGACTGACCAACACGCGCGCGTGCGGCCCGGCTCGGTCTCGGGTTTGGGTTTGGGTAGAGCACCTGCGGTGCGGGCTGTGCCCGACTTTTACCTTTTTGGGCCTCCGTTGTGTTTGTCCAGGTTCATTAGGCTTGTGTCTAGGTTCATTTGTCCAGGTGCAGAATCTGCCATTACGGGTGTAATTATGGCTGCTAATCTCCGTGATTACAGCCCTAATTAGTGGAGATTCTTGTAGGCTCCTCGGTCTCATGTCCTATTTATACTGGCCCTCTCGTCTTCCTCAAAACACACAGACACACACAACTTCTTCCTTCTCCCTCGTTCTTCTGTTTCTTCTTTTCCTCATAATTCTGGGTACTGTTATACTCGTTCCAAAGCACCAAGTCTCGAGTGGTCGAATCTCGGTGTTGCAGTGTTAACCTTGGGAAACTAGCGGCTTTGTAGGCGATAACCACCGGAGTCGCGCCGATATAGTTTTCAAGTCAGTGGTCTCCATACCACGGCGCTGCCTCTTTGTTACTGCTCCGTTTGCTGCTGTTACGGTTCTGTTACTGTGGCCTTCGGTTTTGCTGCCTTCTGTCTCTGCCGTCGTCCGGTTTGTTGTTGCTTTCTCGGTTGATTTATTGTTTCTGTTCTGTCTGTGTTCCTTAGAACCAACAGCTCGAACTCATTTAGTAGTCGTTGTTGACCTATGTTGCTCAAACTCGGATATAATAATTCTTAACGTAGTCATCACAATCCGAGTTGCATCAACAAAAAACGCCATCATCATTACCATATATGTTACTCAAACTCGACTACAACCATTCAACACCATACGAGAATCATAATCAGACAGACAAACTTTATACATCAGATAACTTTCTTCGAAAACTCTGTTTTTTTTTGTAGTTTTAGGGAACAAGTCAAAAGAGTGATGACATTTTTGTTTTAAAAACTTTTTAGTTGTTGGCACATTGCCATACATCTCAAATACATATATATATAAACTACCCATAGATCGAATTCGACTATTGGCCAACAAATTGTTATTCCTCGAAAAAATACAAAAAAAAAATATATCGAAATTTGATCGAATGGGGGGAAGAAAAGGGTTGAAGCCCATAAACACGGCCCGAAACACCAACGTTGGAATAACGTTGGAAGAAGAGGATGAACCAGAACCGTTAACACCAACAGCACGTTTATTCCACGCGCCACAGTTTAATTGCTTTATTATGGCGATTGTAGGTTTGAAGACTACGATTAACGTTGATGTTATTAAAGACGGGAGGAAATAACTGTCCCCTCTAGGATTTCCTTTGGAGGGATCTCGTTCTTTAGGGTTGCCTAGGATTTTTGTCCTGCGTTCTGACGGTTTTTACAAACAAAATTTTTCTTTTGTACTTTTCAAACTACAATTTTACCCTGGTTATGGAAGAACATCAACCCCATGACCATTTAGATATGATTTTCCCCCTCGATGACAGCGAGAATGAAATGCAAAACCCACCAAGGGAAATCGAACTCGAGTGGGAAACACATGATACTGAAGGGCACCATGATGCAAAGCGTTGCATTGTGGGACGGTTATGGACCGAACGTCACTTTAATCTGAGGGCGGTTATGGATACTATGTGTATGGCATGGAGGACCAAGGGCGGAGTCGAGGGAGAAGTTACCGATAAAAAGAGGAAAATCTTCACTTTCATTTTTAAGGAGGAGTTGGACAAAAAACGTGTGCTTGCCGAACAGCCATGGCACTTTGAGCGTCACCTTTTTGTTCTGGCGGACCTATTAGGGGATGTCGTCCCAACGGAGGTACCTCTTTTCTTTACACCTTTATGGGCAAGAGTGTATGATTTGCCCATTCTTGGTAGACAGAACATTGAAAATGCTACGAATTTAGGGAATGCCCTTGGGACTTTTCTTGAATATGATGCCTCTGTTAACCCTGCGATCAATCGATCTATGCGGATACGTATCATGCTTGATGTTAGAAAGGCCTTAGTGGATTCCATAACTCTTAAACAGAGAGGTGGAAAACAGTGGAAAGTGCGTATTGCTTATGAAGGATTACCAATATTCTGCTATGTATGTGGCCACTTGGGCCACGGAGAAAAAGAATGTAGGGAGCGTAAGGGTGCTATCGGGGAGGGCAGAAAATTTGGGGACGAATTAAAAGCCTCACCATGGCGGGTAGCACGCGTCTCTAGGGGAGACACTAGCCAAGGGAAAGAGTGTGCTAGAAAACTCTTTAATGAGGAAGGGGATGATACAGTGGTGGAAGAAAAGGAGTTACATAGAATGGTCGAGGTGTTGAGAGGTGTGTCCCTTGAGTCGAAAGGGAGTGATGAAAGGGGTAAGAAGGCGGGTGACAGAACCAAATCAAATAATGACAATGCCGCGATGACTGTAACTTCAAGTGCTGGGCCGGGGAACACACAATTACAAATAACACCAGAGGGTGACGGGCTGGTTAATACTACCGGTGTGCGGGAGGGCACTATTAGAAAGTTGTTCAAAACAAAGAGGAAGGCAGAGAAAACAACACTCATAGAAGTGGAAGAGCAGGGCATGGAAGGCAGAAATGTTAAAAAGCGAAAGGATAGAGAGGCTGAAGGGGGTGAGGAGGAACCGTATGGGGACAGAAAGAAGGGCTGTGTGAATCCAGTGGAGGATCCTGATTTCGAATTTTACACTCAAGTAGCGGAGGTTGCTAGGGAGCAACCCCGCGAAAAGCATTGAAAATACTCAGCTGGAACTGTCAAGGGTTGGGCAATCCCTTGACGGTTAATACCCTCCAGGATTGGTGCTGGAGGGAGGGCCCGGACATCGTTTTCGTCATGGAAACGATGATTAGGAGTAGTGAGTTACTTAAAGTTAGAAATAAATGTGGTTTTGATACGGGTCTTTGTATTAGTAGTCAAGGCAGGTCGGGCGGACTGGGGTTGTGGTGGAGAAATATTGAGGCGGACTTGATCTCATATGATAAAAATCACATTAGAATTGAAGTACAAGGTGGAGAACGGGGACAAAACTGGCAAGCAATTGGTATCTATGGTTGGCCTGAACGAAATAATAAATATAAGACATGGCAGCTCCTGCGCCATCTCTGTGTCAGGAATGACACACCACGTATCTGTTTCGGTGACTTCAATGAAATTTTGTGCGAGTCGGAAAAACAGGGTGGTGCTATACGTGGCGATAGAGCGATGGAGGAATTTCGAGATGCCTTGGCTGCTTGCTCTCTCCATGATTTAGGCTATCAAGGTAACGTTTTCACATGGCAACGAGGAAGGAACGTAGGGCAAATGATTCGTGAAAGATTGGACCGCGCTACGGCTGACTTGGGATGGAAAGGCATGTTCCCTGACATTCGGGTTACTCATTTTCCGATTTATGCGTCTGATCATGCCCCACTTCTTATCTCGGATATACATGAGACTAGAAGGAGGAGAAGACGGAAGTTCAGGTTTGAGCCTTTGTGGATCTCGGATGCAGGATGTGGGGAGGTTGTCCGTGAGGCATGGGAGTCGGTGCCTAATAGCCCAGTTACGGTAAAAATGCAGAGATGTGCGGCCCACTTGACTAGTTGGGCCCGGGTTACTTTTGGTAATGTCAAACGTAATATTCGAGCAAAAGAAATAGAACTTGAACGTTGGCAAAAACAGGCTCCCTCGTCGGACATGATTGAAAATTGTAAACGCGTCGTGAGTGAACTTGACATTTTAAGACGCCAAGAGGAGACCTATTGGCATACTCGGGCTCGCACGGCTGAGATTAAAGATGGTGATAAGAACACCAAATACTTTCATCATAAAGCGAGTCAGAGAAAACGGCGCAATGAAATAAAGGGGCTAGAAAACGGAGATGGAGAATGGTGTACTGACAAACAGCAAGTTCACAGCCTGGTTTGCGATTATTTTTCTGACCTTTTTTCAGCAGGTGGCTCAGTTGGGAGGGAAACGGTCCTAGATCCGGTGGCACGGAGAGTGACGGAGGATATGAATACCAAGCTAACCAAAGAGCTCGAAGATGAGGAAATTCGTAAGGCACTCTTTGATATGCATCCTAATAAGGCTCCGGGACCGGATGGTATGCATGCTTTATTTTTTCAGAAATATTGGGATATTGTTGGGCCTTCTATTTGCTCCTTTATTCGAAGATGGTGGGCAGGAGAGGAGGATTTGGGTTCGATTAATTCTACGGCTGTTGTTCTTATTCCTAAGTCTAATAATCCACGGAAAATGACGGAATATAGGCCTATTAGTTTGTGTAACGTTTGCTATAAAATTATTTCTAAGACGCTTACTAATAGGCTTAAGGGCATTATGAACATTATTATTACAGAGGATCAGAGCGCCTTTACCCCTGGGAGGTTAATTACGGACAATGCTATTATTGCTTTTGAGATATATCATGCTATGAAACGGGATAGGGTGGGGTCGAAGGGTAGCGTTGCACTCAAGCTTGACATGTGCAAAGCTTACGATCGGGTGGAGTGGGATTTTTTGAGAGATATGATGCTTAAGATGGGGTTTGCAGTGGAATGGGTCAATCGTATTATGAAATGTGTTACCTCCGTCTCTCACTCCTTTGTTATTAACGGGGAGGCCACGAGGGAGATTAAACCGAGTCGTGGGTTACGTCAGGGTGATCCAATGTCACCTTATCTTTTTCTCATTTGTGCAGACGCCTTCTCATATTTGTTACGTAAGGCTGCTGCTTCAGGTCAGGTTCATGGATTTCGTATTTGTCGAGGAGCACCTCGAATTTCCCACCTTTTTTTCGCGGATGATTGTATTCTTTTTGCTAGAGCGACTTTAGAAGAATGCTCTATTATAGCTGATATTATTAGCCAGTACGAAGGAGCTTCGGGACAAAAGATAAATTATGCTAAGACGGAAGTTGTTTTCAGCAAAAAGGTTATTGATCAGAAACGACGTGATATAGTTGCTACGTTGGGAGTTCGAGAGGTTAGTCGACATGAGAAATATCTCGGTTTACCCACGATCATTGGTCGTTCGAAGAAGGTGGTTTTCTCGGTCCTTAAAGAGAAGATTTGGAAAAAGGTTAATGGGTGGAAGGAAAAATTGCTCTCGAAACCGGGTAAGGAAGTACTGATAAAAGCTGTGGTTCAGGCCATACCAACTTACATGATGAGTATTTTTTCTATCCCCGATGGAATAATTCACGATATGCACAAAATGGTGGCTCGTTTTTGGTGGGGTGCCTCGGAGAATAAGAGGAAGTTGCATTGGGTTTCTTGGGAAAGGCTGAGTCGGTCTAAGGCGAAAGGAGGAATGGGTTTTCGAGATCTCCATGTTTTTAATCAGGCGATGCTAGCTAAACAATTATGGAGAATTCTTATTAACCCGACCTCGCTAGTTGCCCGGATTCTTAAGGCGAAATATTTTAAGAATACATCTGTCCTAGATGCACGACGGGGCCATGACCCGAGCTTCTGCTGGCGGAGTTTATGGGGGGCCAAATCGCTCTTGCTTGACGGTTTAAGATGGAGAGTCGGCGACGGAACGAAGATTAAAGTCTGGGAGGATCATTGGCTTCCTGGCGAAAATGGTAATCGTGTGCCTAGCCTGAATCTCAATGCTGACCCGAACCTCAAGGTGGCGGCCTTTATTGATGTTGTTACTGCTCAATGGAATGTTTCAAAACTCCGTGAGTTGCTTGTGGAGGAGGATGTGACAGCAGTGTTGGAGTTGCCAGTGAGCTCGCTACAGATCCCGGACTCGTTGTTCTGGTGGCCGGCACGGAGTGGTATGTTTTCGGTGAAATCGGCCTACCATTTGGGCCATAGGGATCCTAGGGATGCAGCTAGCTATGACGGGAATGGTATTTCTACAGGGTTGTGGAAGAATATATGGGCCCTAAAACTCCCTCCAAAAATTGTCCACTTTGTTTGGAGAGCTTGTTCTGAGGCAATGGGAACACGAGCACAACTGTTCAGGAGACATTGCTCCGAGAACCCAATATGTACTCTATGTGATCTTACGGAGGAGACGGGAATTCATGCAATTTTCGAATGCCCGGCTACACGAATGATTTGGACGAATAGTGGATTTGAGAATTTTATCGAGGCTGCCCCTAGGTATTGCTGCTCTTCTTTCTTTGATTGGATTTTTGGCAGGTTACAGGGAGAGGATCGAGGTCGTTTCTTGACCCTTGCTTGGGTGACATGGACTACCCGGAATGCAATTGTGTTCGAAGCGGAGCCTAGGCCATGGCAGGTTACGATGGCTTCCTTCCTAGCCATGGTGCGTGATTACAACAATATCTTGCAACTGGCAAATCCCATGATTGACAGTCGAGGACCCGTGGGCGATAACTCGTGGAAAAAACCTCATGCGCCAGCCATCAAGGTCAATGTGGATGCTGCTGTTCTGGGCACGGAGGGAATTGGCTTGGGGGTCGTGGGTCGAAATAGTGAAGGTGAAGTCGTGCTTGTGGCCTGTAAACGGGAATGGGCAAGGTGGAGTTCGGACATTGCAGAGGCTAAGGCCGCAGCGTGGGGATTGTTGAAGGCGTGGGAAGCGGGGTTTGAAAGTGTTGTTCTCGAATCCGATTCCTTGATGGTGGTTAATGCTATTCACGACCATGATAACTGCCTGACCCCTTTTGGACTTTGTATTGATGAAATTCGCCATCGACTTACGCTATTCTTGTCCTCTGTCTGTTCCCATACTAGGAGAAGCTGTAATTCTGTTGCTCATTTGGTAGCTCGATTCAATGTAGAGCTCGGTTCTGATTCTGTGTTGTACTCAAACTTCCCGCGGGCCATTTTGGACTTAGCGGCTATTGATCTAATATAAAATCCGTCTCGGTTTTCCCCTCAAAAAAAAATTAAAGACGGGCTTAATCATACTCTCGTTAAGCATCCTCGCTTTTCTAGCAACTTGGTACGTCCTTAATATTTATATATATATCGAAAATGTCTTAGTCTTTCAGTTATTGTTAATGAAAGTCAAAGACTTTTGATGTTGTTTTTTCTATCAGTCGATATTTTTGATCGTATATTTAATGGTCATACACTCGTACTTGTCAAATAATACAAAATACTCCGTACTTTTAATTTAGTAAATAATCGAAGTTAGGAGAAATTAAATTTTCATGACCCGTCTTTGACTTTTAATATTAATTTTTAAAACTCTTTTTTATAATTAAAACTTGGTCAAAGATATTAAGCTAGTTATGTCAGAAATAGTCAAATCTGCTACTAAAATCAGTTAATAATCGTAATTAGCTAATTAATGTAATCAGGTTATTATTACAAATTTGTTACTGTCGTTCGTCAGACAGAGCCTTAATATCAATTTTCTAGCTTTAATTTTTTTCGAAATTAAAACTAGGTCAAAGATATTAAGGTATGAATGTATGATCTCTAATGCATAGTTTTTTTCCTTACATTAAGGTAATTGATCCAAAGAAAGGTGGTGGACCGACCGGATGGATCCGAACCCAAGTAAACATCGACAACCACGTCATAGTCCCGAACCTGAACCTGAACCCGAACCTGGACTCATCACCGGACCTATTCCTCGAAGACTACGTCTCAAACATAACCAACACTCCAATGGACATGTCCAAGCCACTATGGGAGGTTCATCTACTCAACATCAAAACTAAAGAATCCAACTCGGTCGCAGTCTTTCGAATCCATCATTCAATTGGAGACGGGATTTCGCTCATGTCACTCGTCCTTGCTTGTACTCGACAAACCTCTAATCCTGACCTACTTCCTACCCTCCCTATCGACAATAAAAAGAAGACGAGCCTAAGTGGTTCGGTAGGGTTCCTAAGCTATTTTTTCGGGTTGGTGTATGTTTTGAAGTTGTTGTGGAACACTTTGGTTGATTTAGCATTGTTCATGGGTTCGGCATTGTGGCTTAAGGACACGAAAACTCCTTTGAAAGGCGGTCGTGGTGTTGGATCGACTCCTAAACGATACGTTTATAGGACACTTAGCCTTGATGATATTAAGCTTGTGAAGAATGCCTTGGATGTGGTAAGTATATCCTTTAATCTTTATACAAAAAAATTCTTAATCATTGCTTAATGATGTTTAACCATATTTTGTTTACTTAATCAGACTATAAACGACGTCGTTTTGGGGATTACAGAGGCCGGTCTGTCTCATTATCTCAACAGAAAATATGGTTAGTCTCGAAATAAGTGAATAATACTTGAGTACATAATTCTTCCCCTTTTTTCTTGTCTGACATGGCAAACAAGTCAACCGAGTAGTATTCAGGTGGTCAATTCAACAGTAAATATTTTGGTGGTGTGTCAGATCAGTTTGTCAGGTCTAGTCGTCATACTGGTCAACGACAACATCGAGTCAATGCATAAGCTAAGGCTAGCTCATGCTTAGCCTATACAACATATAAGTTATTTTGCTTTATCCCATTTAATTTCGTGATGAAATTGTACTGTGTTTATTACGACTGCGATTTTATTAGGGGAGATTAAAGGAGAAGGGAAAGCTAAAGAAGATAACTTGCCGAAGCATATCCGGCTCAGATCAACTCTCCTAGTGAATCTCAGACCGACATCCACCATCGAGGTTACAATCTTATCAATATTAGTAATTTCTAGACGTCAGTCGAAACAGAAAATTTCAAAAATATTCTTCGAAAATTATTATTTTATGTCCTTTTTAATTTAATGTAGCAATACGAGCATTAATTTATCTGATTTTCGATATTATTTCTAATATATTATTATACAGGATTTAGCAGAAAAGATGGAGGCGAACACGAATGGGAAATGGGACTGGGGAAACGCAATTGGTTACGTTCTTTTCCCGTTCCACATTGCAATAAGACGCGACCCATTGGATTATATACGCAATGCTAAGACGACAATCGACAAAAAGAAACACTCACTCGAAGCATTATGTACTTACAAAACTGCTAGGATTGTTCTCAAGACATTAGGACTTAAGGTACATTTTCCTATTGGCTAGCTAGGCTCAGTCAATCTCGGTCGAAATCTGATCAATAATAGAGTTGAAACTATATATGTGGGGCCGTGTGGGGTCGTGTGGGTCATTTTCAGATGTCTTGGCATGGCCTGGCATGGCCTGGTCGACCTGTATTCAGATTGTTCTCAAGACATTAGGACTTAAGGTACATTTTCCTATTAGCTAGCTAGGCTCAGTCAATCTCGGTCGAAATCTGATCAATAATAGAGTTGAAACTATATATGTGGGCCCGTGTGGGGTCGTGTGGGTCATTTTCAGATGTCTTGGCATTGCCTGGTTGACCTGTATTCAGATGTAAGAGTTTCTTCTCACGTTGGATGATTTGATTTTTACAGACGATTGCGTGTTTATCACACCGGGTTATCTCAAATACTACATTCTCCTTCTCTAATATTGTCGGTCCGAAGGAAGAAATAAGTTTTTATGGACATCCTATAGCCTTCATTGCTCCAAGTGTTTACGGACAACCACAAGTACGTAATATATGTACCCTGATCTTTTCGTTTCAGTCATTTGTTTATCTTTTATATTAATGAAAACATCTTTTTCTTTAAAAAGGGTTAAAAAAGCGATTTTGATGCTGCCAGGGTTTCGAACTCTGGTGTTGAGTATGTATTAAGATCATCAATTAAGTCTGTTGACATCTGTAACTTAACGAAGGTTAATGTTGTTACGTTGGTGATGCAGGCATTGACGGTCCATTTTCAGAGTTACGTGGACAAGATGACCTTGGTTTTAGCCATCGATCAAGACGTAATTCCCGATCCACAAAGACTATGTGATGATATCGAGGAATCACTTAAACAAGCTCACAAAGCGATAATTCAACAAAATGACATCGAACCTTAAACTCAAATGTCATCGACAACCTTACAAATTCACAACTTATTACAACAAGAATACACAAAAGAATTACTCACTCTCGTATTTTTTGTTTTTCTAAAGTTTCGATCACAAACATATCCTATATTTCAATTTATCACGATTTATTCTTGTGAGTCTTGTGCCCTAACTCTTAAGACACACGTTAGAAAAATCATTAATATAACCAGCTTGCAGACTCTTGCTATGCTTATATTCAGTTCAATTTGACATCGTTTGTAGATGTCGGATGACTTATTATTAAAGATATTGATCTTCACTTTAAAAAAAAAATATATTAGGACGACCCTAATTTCAATATCTAAAAATAGAAGTTTCCTTTTATTTTATTGAATGAATATTTAATATCATACGGAGTATTATATTAAATTAAAATTTAATTGAATAAAAATAAGAATTCCCTCTTTTTATGACAGAAAAAACAAATAAAAAAATACTCGCAATAGTTTTCCTACCTTAACCAGCAAAAATTAAAAGATAGACTCTGAAATCTACGACATTATATTATCGATTTCTCATATAGATTGACTCATCACATCGTGTTTTTCTAACGTCTACCTTATTGGGCCGTACTCATATCTATGTTCGAATCCTGCCAACTTCAAAACCCGTAAATTTTATAGAATTCTACATCGAACCCAAACTACATAAAAGCCCAATAAACCCAATAAGCCCAATAACAACATTAAAATCACAACTACTTATATTTCTGTCACACTAGTACAAATTGTACAACGTACAACTATCAACGTATAACAAACAACCCCATACAATTATTACTCGTAATTATCTCCTTCAACTAATAAAATAAATAAATAAAACACGGTAATCAAACCAAATAATATCATTATCATACACACAGTATATATATATATATATATATATATATATTATATATATATATATCAACGAAGATTTCAAACTCGAGGTTTTTGATAATGGAGTCTAGCAACGGGCTAAAGCCAATAAACACGAGACGTGAGTCACGTGAGTCACGGGGCGACAATGCCATTGTGGAAGTGAACGTAGAAGAGGTAGAACCGTTAACACCGGGAGCACGTTTATTCCATACACCGCAGTGTAATTGTTGTATAATCGCGATTATGGGTTGTAAGACGAAGATTAACGTTGATGTTATGAAGAAAGGGCTTACACGTACGTTGATTAAGCATCCTCGATTTTCTAGTAATTTGGTACGTCTTTTTTTATCGTATTTTAATTATTATTTTTTACGAATTATTAACGTATATATATAATAATATAAGATTTTATTATACTAATATACTCGAAGAATAGTTTTGGATTATATAGTGTTAAGTCGTAATATTTGATGATAGGAAATGTTTGCTTTATGTATTATTATTATTATTTCCGTCTCAGTTATTTATTTATTTTAAGTTTTACTGTATATTATTTGTGACAAATAATTTAATCAAATGTAAATAAATAAGTTTACTCGCTTTTCATTATTTTGGGTAATTAGGCTAAATATTCATTGTATTTTTAGTAAAAAAAATAAATCTAAATTATTATGAAAAGATATAAAATATTATTATACAAAAATGTAAATCTAACAAAGCAATATTTTTTAAATTACTCAATTTATTTAACAATTATTTTTGTTATGCGTGGAAGCGTGTATTTAGGCCTTTCTTGTACATGTATCTACGATCCATGATTCTTTCCTAAAACACGATGTACTATTATTATTGGTGTATACTTATAAATACGATCTTTCACCGTTACACTTACACCATCAATGTAAGACAAATGCTTGCATCATAAAAAAAAGAAAAAAAAATCTAGTCCTCATTAATGTTCTTAATATTTTGTACATTAACCTCATAAATAATAATTATAATTTGAACCAAATTGAAATAAGTTTTTTTTTTTCTGATACAAAATTTTTTTCGTGACGAAAATACACGAAAAAGACAAAACCTAGGTCCTAGGGAAAACAATACAACAGTACTTCGTTATTCTCTGTCTAAATGAATAATATTTGACACGTTATAACATTACGACAGATATCTACATTTTTTTCTCATCATTTTGGATAGGGAAGTTAGGTTAAGACAGTCATCTCATTGACTGAATTTGGATGGAAAAAGTCACTGACTTCATGATATAATTAAACTCATAATAAATGAACCAAACAAAAAATGTTAAAATAATGTTAGGCCAACCCATAACTATTAGGTATACTTACTATTTACTCCTTATTGTCTTGTGTACAATCATGTTGCCAATCAAATGCCAACACTCTAAGTACATAGTACAAATATTCTGTGAAGATATTTGGTCACGCTGACTCTAATAATATCTTAAGGTACATTTTGATTATTTTATCGTTAAGAAGTCAAATATGTATGACGCAAAACGCTAAACTGCTTTCATTTAGACCGGTAATAAGCATAATAATTGTCGAACATCAATTTTATTAGGTCAGATTCAGGTCATTTCATGCCAAAATTTGGATCAAATTTACAATATTCAAATATTCAATAATATTTCGGAATTTACTTGAATTATTATTATATTTGAAAAAAGTCATAGTACAAATACTGACGACATTTTGTCACGCTGATTCTAATAATACCTTAAGGTACATGTTTGATTATTTTATCGTTAAGCAGTCAAATATGTATGACGCAAAACGCTAAATTACTTTCATTTAGATCAGTAATAAGCTTAATAATTGTCGAACATCAATTTTATTAGGTCAGATTCAGGTCATTTCATGCCAAAATTTGGATCAAATTTACAATATTCAAATATTCAATAATATTTCGGAATTTACTTGAATTATTATTATATTTGAAAAAAGTCATAGTACAAATACTGACGACATTTGGTCACGCTGACTCTAATAATACCTTAAGGTACATGTTTGATTATTTTATCGTTAAGAAGTCAAATATGTATGACGCAAAACACTAAATTACTTTCATTCAGACCAGTAATAAGCTTAATAATTGTCGAACATCAATTTTATTAGGTCAGATTCGGGTCATTTCATGCCAAAATTTGGATCAAATTTACAATATTCAAATATTCAATAATATTTCGGAATTTACTTGAATTATTATTATATTTGAAAAAAGTCATAGTACAAATACTGACGTCATTTGGTCACGCTGACTCTAATAATACCTTAAGGTACATGTTTGATTATTTTATCGTTAAGTCAAATATGTATGAATTGGAGCAAAACACTAAACTGCTTTCATTTAGACCAGTAATAAGCTTAATAATTGTCGAACATCAATTTTATTAGGTCAGATTCGCGTCATTTCATGCCAAAATTTGGATCATATTTACAATATTCAAATATTCAATAATATTTCGGAATTTACTTGAATTATTATATTTGAAACAATATCATATTCGTCAACTTACGAGATAATTTGTTTTTATTTTCCTGGTTCGAAGATATCGATATCGACTGATAGTGATATAACCAAGTGTATTTATGAGTTGATTTAGTTTTCCACAGTATTTTTGTTCATTGATTTAATTAGTTTGTACACTTGTACTGTTACCTAACAGTTGACAATTTAATTTACAAAAAAAATAAACAGTGAGAATTCAATGTACTGATTTAATTAGGTGATGACAACCTAAAAAATTTAATTAATTAGGTATCGGGTTAGTTTAATTTAATTAATGATTATTACCTAATACAACCACAATTTCATCGAGTTACTAATATTTTAACTTACAATTTTTCTAATATGTGTTAAGAATGATTCTCGAACATATTGTAATAATTAACGTAACCCAAAACAATTATTTCGATGACATTTTATTATTATATTATACGAAAGTCGTCCAAAAATAAATGTAGATATTCTACGATGAGTCAATGACATTTGATGATTATTTGACTTGGGCTCGAGGTCTGTCAGTATCAAAATCGTCGTTGTAACTCCCTATACAGCAAAAAAAACCATTACTCGTATTTTTGGGGCTTCGCCCGTTTTTTTTTTTTCGCAACTCGCCCTTTTCAATGTCTTATATTTGCCTACGTTTGTAATAAAAGGTACTTGACCCAAATGAACCGGGTAAACCAACCGGATGGATCCGAACCCAAGTAAACATCGACGACCACGTCATAGTCATCCCGGATTTGGACCCAAACACGGGTGGTTCACGAGACGAGTTCCTCGAAGACTATGTCTCGAACCTAACCAAGACCTCAATGGACCTATCAAAGCCATTATGGGAGGTTCATCTCCTTGACATCAAAACAAAAGAAGCCAATGCAATAGTATTGTTTCGAATCCATCATTCCGTTGGAGACGGAGTTTCTCTAATGTCGCTTCTCCTTGCTTGCGCTAGACAAACCGATAATCCTGTGTCACTTCCTACGCTCCCGGTCCACATTTACAAGAAGACGGAGAAGAGGAAGAGTACGAGTCTAAGTCGCTCGTTAGGGTTAGTTTTAAGCTGGGTTTTCGGGTTGGTGTTTGTTTTTCGGTTGTTGTGGAATACTATGGTCGATTTGGTTATGTTCGTGGCTACGGTTTTGTGGCTCAAGGACACGAACACGCCCTTGAAAGGCGGGTTGTGTGTTGGATCGACTCCTAAGCGAATCGTTTATAGGACCTTTAGCCTTGATGATGTTAAGCTTGTGAAGAATGGCTTAGATGTGGTATGGCTTTTATCTGGCTGATGCTGGGAAATTGTTTTCTGAAATTCTGTGTTTTCTGAATGCTGATAGTTTTATGTTTTTGATAAATTTAGACTATCAATGATGTTCTTTTGGGGATCACGCAAGCCGGCCTGTCTTCTTATCTCAACAGGAAATTCGGTTAGTCTTCAGCATGAATTGAATGAAATTTTTAGCGTTGTAAGATGTTTACCGGAACTAAACATGATTTCGTCAGGGGAGATTCAAGGAGATCGAAAAGCGCAAGAAAATAACTTACCAAAACGAATCCGTCTTAGATCAACTTTCCTAGTGAATCTCAGACAAACATCCACCATCGAGGTTACAATAATTACCTTATTGTTTCACCCTTTCTCTTTCTGTATAATTTATAGTACTCTCTCTGTCTCGTTCATTTATCTGCATTTTATTAAAATACTTCTCACAATGAATATAAAATGCTGACAAATGAATAAAACAGAAGGAATAGTATGATCTAACGGTCGACATTGTTTGGTAGACAGGATTTAGCTGAAATGATGGAGTCGACTCAGTCGAGTACAAAGCCGAGATGGAATTGGGGAAATGCAATTGGATATGTCATATTTCCATTTCACATTGGCCTACGAGACGACCCATTGGACTATATACGCGATGCAAAGGCGACAATTGACAGAAAGAAACACTCACTCGAAGCATTATGTTCTTACCTCGTTTCCAATCTCATTCTCAAGATACTAGGGCTTCGGGTATATTCTTTACTGCTTTTTCCAGCGAATATATCATTTCATTAATAAAAAGTCATACAACATCTACAACTTATATTGAAATTGAACAGATACAGTATATAAACATTGAGTAAAATAAATTTTCATTAAAACAAAGATATAGATCAAGTTTGATTTGCTCTGCTTCTGCACATTCTCTTTTAACATATCGTTGCTTAATGATATACTCTGCTTTTAACATATACTGTATTCTTTACTTATATATACCATATCGAGTATCGACTCATGTTATTAAAACGTGTTGGACGACCCTGATTCCAATATGAATGATTCTATGTTATACAGGCGATCGCTGCTTTATCAAACAGGGTTCTTTCACATGCCACATTGTCCTTCTCAAATATGGTCGGTCCGAGAGAAGAAATAGGCTTTTATGGCCATGCTATGGTTTTCCTTGCTCCTAGTGTTTACGGGCACCCACAAGTACGTATATATACCCATATAGTCATATTACACAGCATAAGCCAGTCATGCCAGAATAATATAAAAGTTAAACAAATGAACGAGACAAAGAGAGTTGTACTGCTGATTGCATTCATGATATGTTTTTGGTAATGCAGGCACTGACGGTCCATTTCCAGAGTTACATGGATAAGATGACTTTGGTTTTAGCAGTCGATGAGGATGTTATCCCCGACCCACAAAGACTATGTGATGATATTCAGGAGTCACTTAGACTCGCTAATAAAGCTGTTTCTGAAACAAGGGCTCATTAATCGAGCCTTAAATACATTTTATTCGCTCTGTATAAGTTATCAATTTATCGCCTGGTAGTAGTATTGTCATACTCAAATGAAATCATACTCGAGAAAGTCGAGAGGGGTCCAAAAGTTAGAATGATAGTAATGTTGTAATTCAATGTGCTATTGCTTCAATTCTATGAATGCTCTTTGAAGCTAACTCGTTTCTGCTTGCCAAAAATACAGAGCCAGGCACGACTGCCAAAAATACAGAGTCAGGCACGACTGTCTTTCTCAAACTTTGACTCATGCAGAGCCCACAACCTATGACGTGTTGTGTCGTACTGACCATATATCAAAGTGAACTCATGCCTTAATTATCAGGGTCATGATTGTGCTCAACCAAACAAGTTCAATGAAACATGTGTGCTGACTTTCATCTCTGATCTAGCCATGCATCTATCAGTCAGCTGCTATGGCATATAAAAAATGGTGAGCCACCAACCCATTTCAACAAAGCCCAATTGGCCCAATCGACCCAATTGTCGACCCGTTTTCGAAATTTTTGGCACAAATTTGCCATTTGCCATTGCCATTTTAGGAAGGTAGTTACTACTCCTATATAACAACACATGGATTGTTGGGCTATACATACATATCTACCCTCATCAAGTAATAAATTCCTTCCACATCATACGCAACGTCGTAGTACAAAATAATCAAAACCTCGAGAATTCAGAGACCGACCTAGCACGAATGGCGGGTTGCAAATGGCTAAAGCCCATCAACACAACACAAAACAAGGGCGACGAAAAAAAATTGGAAGAGGAACAACCGTTATCTCCTGTGGCGCGTTTGTTCCACGCGCCACAGATGAACTGCATCGTTGTAGCGGTCATGGGTTTCAAAACTAATAAGATTGATGCCGATATTTTTAAAGAAGGGATTAAGAATTCTTTGATTAAGCATCCTCGATTCTCTAGCAAGTTGGTACGTCTTTCGTTTACGTTTTTTTCACCTTCATATAATCATATAATCTTATACCAGTACTCTGTATATAACAGGTTTCGCACGTTCTCCAATACAGTACTTTTTTTAACTATAATTTCGAGCTTTTATATCATTCAAATTACCTTTAAATTACAAAATTTTCAACATTGTACATAATATAGGTACTTGACCCGAAGAAGGCCGGTAAACCAATAGGATGGATCCGAACCCAAGTAAACATAGACGACCACATCATAGTCCCCGATTTGGACCCAAACACGGGTTCATCACAGGACGATTTCCTCGAAAACTATGTCTCAAACATAACCAAAAC
Source organism: Agrostemma githago (assembly GCA_958450325.1). Taxonomy (NCBI): domain Eukaryota; kingdom Viridiplantae; phylum Streptophyta; class Magnoliopsida; order Caryophyllales; family Caryophyllaceae; genus Agrostemma; species Agrostemma githago. Next base: position 76,514,222 of record OY288244.1, read on the forward strand.
CCCAATGGACTTATCCAAGCCATTGTGGGAGATCCATCTACTTAACATAAAAACTAAAGATGCCAACTCATTTCTAGTTTGTCGGATCCATCACTCCGTTGGAGACGGGATTTCTCTCATATCAATCGTCATTGCTTGTACTCGACAAACCGCTAATCCTAACCTACTTCCTACCCTCCCTACCGACAATAAAAAGAAGACGAGCACGAGCCTAAGTGGTTCGTTAGGGTTCTTAAGCTGCTTTCTCGGGTTGATGTCGATTTTGAAGTTGTTTTGGAACACTTTGAGTGGTTTAGTCATGTTCATGGCTACCGCGTTGTGGCTCAACGACAGAAACACTCTTTTCAAACGCGGTCGTGATCATATTGGATTGAATCCAAAGCGATTCGTTTACATGACTTTTAGCCTTGATGATATTAAGCTTGTCAAGAATGCCTTGAATGTGGTATGCTGAGAAATCCTGCTTTCGTACCAGTATAATCCTTTCAGCTCACAGAGTAGTAATAATAATAATAATAATACTGTTTTTTGTCTGTTTACTAAATTAGACTATAAATGATGTGCTTTTGGGGATCACACAAGCCGGCCTGTCTTCTTATCTCAACAGGAAATTCGGTCAGTCCTGCATATAATTCTCCAACACTATTCTATGTTGTTTTTTTTTCGAATGATCGTAAATTGAAAAAAAAATCATGTATCTTATCGTACGTGTAGGCGAAGGAGATAAAAACTTGCATAAACGGATTCGACTTAGATCGTCTTTCCTAGTGAATCTCAGACAAACATCCACCATCGAGGTTACAACCTTAATGTTCTACAATTTCTCTATTTTTTCCATACAAATTTTTGTTCATGAACTCGATCAAGTGACAAATTCGGCTATATATGTATCATCTAACACGCGATATATATTGTCGGGTAGACAGGATTTAGCAGAAAATATGGAGTCGAGTACAATGGGAGAACGAAACTGGGGAAACGCAATTGGTTATATCTTGTTTCCCTTCCACATCGCCTTACAAGACGACCCATTGGATTATATACGCGACATTAAGACAAAAATCGATAAAAAGAAACACTCACTTGAAGCATTATGTTCTCACTTCTTTGTCATCCTTATTCTCAAGATTTTCGGCCCTCAGGTAACAGGTCAAATAATACAGCATATGGTTAGATCTAATGAGACAGCCCAGACAGGGTTTTGCTGTCTCATTCTCATTATTTGACCAGTTATAAGAATAAAAATTATATATGTGACATAAGATGACTTGATTGCGTGCAGGCGACCGCTGCTTTAACACATCGGGTCCTGTCACATGTCACATTTTCCTTCTCGAATTTGGTCGGTCCGAAAGAGGAAATAAGTTTATTTGGAAATCCCATTGTTTTCATCGCTCCAAGTGTTTACGGGCAACCACAAGTACGTAAATATACTCATTATTTTTACTAGCCATGATCGAGAATTGTGGGTTTACAGATTAAGGCTCTGATGTTGTTGTTGTTGTTGTTGTAATTAATGCAGGCGTTGACGGTCCATTTTCAGAGTTACATGGACAAGATGACCTTGGTTTTAGCGGTTGATCAAAATGTGATTCCTGACGCAGAAAGACTGTGTGACGATATTCAGGAGTCGCTTAGACTCGCTAACAAAGCCATCGTTCAACAAAAGTAGGGATGTCAGTCTCACCCTGGCCTGTCGATATTCTGACATTATTACCACTTTAAGTTAAATTGGTGTGATATATTCAATGGATATTGATATGGATGGATAAAAATCATTAATGTGTACTTATATGAATATTTTCTCGCATTAATTCTTCATGGTATCAGAGCATGTCGATCATTTCAATCCAATACAATAATATTATTTCAATCATCTTCACGGTGTCGACAAACAATATTGAACCATTCGACATCTCCATATCATCCTTGTAAACTTTGAACTCGTGACCTCATAGACACATTTGCTCTGATACCATATACTGATAAACCAACTCAACCAAAACTTTAATTTAAACTGATTGATTAAATAAACCACTTTCGATAACCCATTCGTGATTCGTCCAACCCGAACATACCCAAACCCAAATGGCCCAAGCATAGGTGGGTTAGCCAATAGCCCAATAATACTAAATAGGATTTGTCCATCAATTATTAGCCTATATATATATATATACCTGTCAAATTTCGACCCGACCTGTAAACCCTAAAACCCGTATTCAAATCAACCCACAACCCGACTCATTTGACAGGTCTAATATACCGAAATCAAATGGCCCAAACAGGTCAATTTTCGATCCAACCCCATAAACCCTAAAACTTAGAACCCGTATTGGATATGACCCGGCCCGTTTGACAGGTCTAATTATTACCAATTCCTACCCAAAAACTTCCTTTTTTCAAACTTGTGGTACACATTTGCCATTGCCATATTCAGAAGGTAATGTACTTAATACTATACAACAAACCCATTGATTGTTAGGCAAAACATGTCTCACTCAATCAAATAATAAATTTCCTACACAATAAGTAACCCAACCGAAATACAATATTATTAAAACAATCGATAAATAAATAAATAAATAAATAAATAAAACTCGAGAATTTTGAAAGGTCGAGTGTAGAATCAATGACGGGTTGCAAGTGGTTGAAGTCTATCAACACGACACGAAACAAAGATGTCGAGAATAATAATAATAAGTTGGAAGAGGAAGAGGAAGAGGAAGAAGAAGAAGAACCGTTATCTCCTGGAGCGCGTTTATTCCACGCTCCACAGTTTAATTGTTGTATTATTGCGATTATGGGTTCGAAGATTAAGATTGATGTTGATGTTGCTAAAGAAGGGATTAAGCATTCTTTGATTAATCATCCTCGATTTTCTAGTAACTTGGTATGTCTTTTTCTCGATATCCTTTACGTCTCAGTCATTAATTTGTTGATAGATAAAATGGTGTAGTAGTCGAAAAAATCGAATGACCAATTTTAATGAGTCTCGTAATGTGTTGATAATAATTTATTATATCAAAATAAATTATAGTTTCGATATTTGACGTTATTTAGAACATAGTGCATAGATAATTATTACTTTGTGGTAAAGGGGAAAATGGTGTTCGTTGAAAAGCTTAAAATATTCTATTTTTCGAAGAAAAAAAGGGTTTATTTTAAGGGTTTTTTTATATTAGTCGACAAAATCGAATCACCAATTTTAATGAGTCTCGTAATGTGTTGATAATTTATTTATCTCGAAATAAATTAGTTGCGATAGTGCATAGATATAATTACTTCGTGATTTAATCTTATACATTGATGTACTTATAGGTAAAGGGAAAATGGTGTTCGTTGAAAAGCTTAAAATATTCTATTTTTCGAAGAAAAAAAGGGTTTATTTAAGGGTTTTTTATATTAGTTGACAAAATCAAATCACCAATTTTAAGGAGTCTCGTAATGTGTTGATAATTTATTATGTCGAAATAAATTATAATTGCGATATTTGACGCTATTTAGCACATAATGCATAGATAATTACGAGTACTTCGTAATTTAATCTTATACATTAATGTAGTTATAAATAGAGGGGAAAATGGTGTTCGTTGAAAAGCTTAAAATATTCTATTTTTTCGAAGAAAAAAGGGTTTATTTAAGGTTTTTTTTTATATTAGTCGACAAAATCGAATAACCAATTTTAAAGAGTCTCGTAATGTGTTGATAATTTATTATATCGAAATAAATTAGTTGCGATATTTGACGTTCGCACAAGTGCATAGATATAATTACTTCGTGATTTAATCTTATACTCGTACATTAATGTACTTATAGGTAAAGGGAAAATGGTGTTCGTTGAAAAGCTTAAAATATTCTATTTTTCGAAGAAAAAAAAGGTTTATTTAAGGGTTTTTATATTAGTCGACAAAATCTAATCACCAATTTTAAAGAGTCTCGTAATGTGTTGATAATTTATTATATAGACATAAATTAGTTGCGATATTTGACGTTAGCACACATATAGTGCATAGATAATTACTTCGTAATTTAATCTTTATACATTAATGTGGTGTTCGTTGAAAAGCTTAAAATATTCTATTTTTTCGAAGAAAAAAAAGGTTTATTTAAGGGTTTTTATATTAGTCGACAAAATCGAATCACCAATTTTAAGGATTCTCATAATGTGTTGATAATTTATTATATCGAAATAAATTAGTTGCGATATTTGACATTAGCACACATATAATGCATAGATAATTACTTCGTAATTTAATCTTATAATACATTAATGTACTTATTTTTTTGAAGCAGTAAATGATGTTCGTTAAAAAGCTTAAAATATTCCATTTTTCGAAGAAAAAAAGAGTTTATTTATTACAAGCATTGTTCTCTATTCTCTTGTGTTTTTTATCCAAAACGAAGGTAAATAAATAATCAAGAAGGTTATTAGAGATACGGATTATTATTGATTATCAACCAGGTGTAAGTTTTTGAGCTTTTGTGTATATTTATTGAGCTTAAAAAAGTTTCTGAGCTGAGTTGTAAGTTTTTGAACTTGAACGTTTACGTGATTTAACTCGACAACTTTACACTAAAGCTCAGAAATTTTACAGCAAAACTCGAAATCTTTGTGATAAAGCTCAATATCTTAAAACCAGTTGTACATAGAGCTATGTACAACTGGCTGTATAATTCTCTCACTGTTATTACTCGACTAATTATCAGTGATAAGTCAACTAACCCTTCACAAAAATAAACCGTCTCACATATAAGACGCTCTTAATTTTTTTTTTTTTTTTTTTCATCGAAGAATAAACCTCGTGGCTTATATTCATAATAATAAACCAAAAGTACTAGGATTAAACCGGTGAATAAATAAGGTAAATTAGGTAAATAAATTGGGCCAATAATTTAACATCGTTAATGGCTCATTTATGAATATTAGGTCAGCGATCCATCGTTGTCGGACTACAGACCCTTTCAGGACCCAATCACTCAATCAATTTTTTTATTGTGTTTTTTTTTCCAAATTTTATATTTTGACCGTATTTGTCAAATAGCAGTAGCAGATTCGTAATAACGGATAACAGTATGATAATACGGGTAACAGGTTATAGGAAATCGAGTTATTTTCTGTTTCAATATGCTCATATATATTTAGGGGTGTTCACCAGTCCAAACCCGGACCAGACCAAATTGACCCGCGGACCGGCAACCCCAAAAATCTAAACTCGCGGACCGGATTGGTTAACAAAGAAATCCGGACCAGACCCTCTTAAGACCGGACCGATATGTGTCCCGGTCCGGTCTGGGCCACTTTCTGAACACTCCTACTCATATTAGCAGCATATTCAAAAAGGGTAGATTCTGGTCAATATGCTATCGCAATATAACATTTTCCAAACACAGGAAATTAGTAGATTGACTGTTAATTTACTATTTAGGTCGAAATCTGCTAATTTTTCCTCAATAATTTAACTTGAACTTCGTAAGTCCGTGTCAGACTGTTCTATATTAAAATATAGTTTTAATCGTGTGATAAAATAACGGTGAATTCTTATGAGAATCGGTGAATTCTTGATTGTAACAAACATCAGATTGAGGGTTCGATTTTTACCCGTGACCTAATACATTCCCCCATCATTCATTTTAGTACAGTATTTATTATGGGAATTTAATTGGATTTGAAATGGCCTGATGCATGGGTCCTTCATAAAAGAAGATGCAATTGATTTCATTAATTGTACTTTTATTATTTGTACAATGTACAATAAGGTAACAGTAAATTTCATATTTTCACTATTTTTCGAAAGTAAATTTTTCGAAATAATTAAGAAAATATACCATATTTAGACTCTTTTTGTCAAAATTAGTTGAAAATTCAGTTGATAAAATAACTAAGGTAACAATAAATTTCATAGGTGAGATTTTAAGCACTATTTGTCACTATTTTTGGAAAGTAAATTTGTCAAGATAATTAAGAAAAAAATATACTATATCTAGACTTTATTTGACCAAATTAGCTAAAAATTCAGAGCTGATAAAACAGTTAATATTATTAAAAAAGTTAGTCCTAGAGTTGATATCTGGTAAAATGATAAAAATGAACTATAGGTACTTGATTTTATTAATTGTACTTTTATTAATAACATTAAATTTCATACTTGAGATTTTAAGTAGTATTTTTCAGTATTTTTCGAGAGTAAATTTGTCGAGATAATTAAGAAAAAAAATACCATATCTAGACTCTGTTTGACGAAATTAGCTGAAAATTCAGAGCTGATAAAATAGTTAATATTATCAAAATTAGCCCTAGAGTTGATTGATATCCGGTAAAATGATAAAATGAACGATAGGTACTTAATCCAAAGAAAGTCGGTAAACCAACAAGATGGACCCGAACCCAAAAAGATGCAATTGATTTTATTAATTGTACTTTCATTAATTGTACAATAAGGTAACAGTCAATTTCATAGTTGAGATTTTAAGTACTAGTATTTGTCACTATTTTTCGAAAATAAATTTGTCGAGATAATTAAGAAAAATATATATCATATCCAGACTCAGTTTGACGAAATTAGCTGAAAATTCAGCTGATAAAACAGTTAATATTATCAAAATTAGCCCTACAGTTGATATCTGATAAAATGATAAAAATGAACGATAGGTACTTGATCCAAAGAAAGCCGGTAAACCAACAAGATGGATCCGAACCCAAAAATATGCAATTGATATTATTAATAAAGTAAATTTGTCGAGATAATTAAGAAAAAAATGTATTATATTATCCAGACTCTGTTTGTCAAAATTAACTGAAAATTCAGAGCTAATAAAACAGTTAATATTATTAAAATTAGCCCTAGAGTTAGTTGATATCTGATAAAATGATAAAAATGGTCGATAGGTACTTGATCCAAAGAAAGCCGGTAAACCAACAAGATGGATCCGAACCCAAAAAGATGCAATTGATATTATTAATAAAGTAAATTTGTCGAGATAATAAAGAAAAAAAATGTATTATATTATCCAGACTCTGTTTGTCAAAATTAACTGAAAATTCAGAGCTAATAAAACAGTTAATATTATTAAAATTAGTCCTGGAGTTAGTTGATATCTGATAAAATGATAAAAATGATCGATAGGTACTTGATCCAAAGAAAGCCGGTAAACCAACGGGATGGATCCGAACCCAAGTGACCATAGACGACCACGTCATAGTCCCCGATTTGAACCAAAACACGGGTTTTTCACCGGACGAATTCCTCGAAGATTACCTCTCAAACATGACCAAGACACCATTGGACATGTCCAAGCCATTATGGGAGATACATTTACTCAACAACATCAACACCAAAGATGCTAACTCGGTCGCAATCTTTCGAATCCATCATTCCATTGGAGACGGGATTTCTCTCATCTCGCTCGTCCTTGCTTGCTCTCGACAAACTTCCAATCCGAACCTACTCCCTACCCTCCTCGTCAACAATAACAAGAACAAGAACAACAACAATAACGAGAAGCGTACGAGGCTAAGAAGTTGTTGGTTCGGGTGCTTTTTAGGGTTGTTTGTGTATGTTTTCAAGTTGGTTTGGAACACTTTGGTTGATTTGGTTATGTTCATTGTTACACTATTGTGGCTCAAGGACACGAAAACTCCGGTGAAAGGCGGTCCTAACGTTGGATCGACTCAAAAACGATTTGTTTATCGGATTGTTAGCCTTGATGATATTAAACTCGTCAAGAACGGCTTGGATGTGGTACACGTTCATCATCTGTTGTCTCAGTCATCTGTTTACTTTTGATTAAAATATTAAAATACAGCAGAACTAATCCTGTTGTTTTTTTTTGTTGTTGTATTAGTCAGTCAATGATGTGCTTTTGGGGATCACACAAGGAGGCCTCTCGTCTTATCTCAACAGGAAATACGGTCAGTCTATCTTTACCAGAACTGAAAATAAGCTGAAAATAACAAACCTGACGTCAAAATGACTGTTTTTCAGGGGAGATCAAAGGAGAAGGAAAAGCCGAAGAAAATAACTTACCAAGACGAATTCGTCTTAGATCAACCGTCCTAGTGAATCTTAGACAAACATCCACCATCGAGGATTTAGCAGAAAAGATGGCGTTGACAAAGCCGAACTGGGACTGGGGAAACGCGATTGGTTATGTCATGTTCCCGTTCCACATTGCATTACGCAACGACCCATTAGATTATATACGCGATGCTAAGGCCACAATCGACACAAAGAAACACTCACTCGAAGCCATTTGCTCTTACATTATCGCTAAGATTATTCTCAAGATCTTCGGCCTCCGGGTAAAAATTTCTAAAACTTATACTCCTCTGTCTCAGTCATTCTGCAATATGCTTTTACAAAACCCTGAATTATAAATTTCTCTCGTTGTCTCAGTCATCTGTTTACCTCGAACTTTCTGCAATATGCCCCTAATTATATTGACCGACCCTGAACAGGTGCTCGCGGTGTTAGCACACCGGCTTCTATCACACGCCACAATGTCCATCTCTAATGTAGTCGGTCCGAAGGAGGAATTAAGTATCTATGGCCACCCCATGGTGTTCCTTGCTCCAACGGTCTACGGACACCCACAAGTACGTACCCGGTACAAAATTAATTAATTTGATAAATTATCGATTATTAATTTAATCATAAGTTAATTAATGTCGTTTGGCAATAATGTAGGCATTGACGGTCCATTTTCAGAGTTACATGGATAAAATGACGATTGTTTTAGCAGTCGATCAAGACGTGATTCCTGACCCTCGAAGACTATGTGATGATATCGAGCAGTCGCTTAGACTCGCTACCAAAGCTATCGTTGAACAAAACCTCGTCAACTCTAGTATTAAAATCGAGGTTACAAGTTCAGGGGCGGAACCATGATTTGATGTATTATTACCCATTACTCGTATTATTATTATTATTACTCGTATTATTATGTGGCAACATGTATTGTGTTTATAGACGAACTATGCACCCGTTTGACTTTGTTTGACTTGCGCTCGTTAAGAAAAACTCGAGCTGATTTTGAGTTATTCGAGTTTGAAAAAATTGAGTTCACAAACATGTTCGCGAGCAAAGACGTGAATTCGAGCCTAATTTGAATCTATATATGCAAAGATTAAGCTTTTCGAGTCGAGTCAACGGTTGCTCGGTTTCCCTCGTTAGAATATCAAATCGAGGTCAAATACACGGTCTAAATTCGAGTTGCTCGAGAATTCTTTCGTCTTACCTGCTATAACGGGTCAAATATCACTCAGATAGTGACGTGACTAGATAAGACTATCAGAATGCATCGAGAATAACAAATACATATTTTGTTTTTACCTATCCATGTGGATGATATTTGACCCGTCACAAACTCTACTTCTAACTAGATCTGACAAAACTGACCTGACCCGAATAAGTCAACCCGAACCCGACCCGTCACCCGAACTAAAGACCCGAAGTTGACCCGACTTGACCAGAAACTGACACGAATATCTTTAATAAAAAAAATTGAAAACAGCAAATCCGAAACTAACCCGAACCCTACAAAATCCGAAAGTGGCCTAACCCGGAGTTGACCCGACCCGACCCGACCCCAACCCGTTTACCTGTTTTGTCGGGTCTACTTCCAACCCAGATTCTAGAATCTTCTTTTAATACTGAAAAATCGAGAGTCGAGAAACCCCTTATTTAAAACCAACACTCCTCGATCAATTTTTCCCCAAATTAATTTCAATCAAATTAATTCCCAAATCACGATAAACCCTAAACCTTCTACCTTCCCCTCTTCAACAATGGCGATTCTCTCAGAATACAACGAAGAAGAAGACCAACAAACCCCACAACCTCAAAAACCACAACCCCTTAAACAATTCAACGCTTCACTCGACCCATCAAAACCTCTAGGGTTCATCCAATCCGCGTTCGATTTCGTCGCGAAAGAATCCCCTGATTTCTTCCGTAACAACTCCTCCCAAAACGACGTCGTTAGGGCATTTAATTCGATCAAGGAGAAGATTCAGGCTGAATCGAAGAAGAAACTTGAGGCGGAAGAAAGGTTGAAACGTGAGAGTGAAGCTAAGAAGAATCTGAAGGTTGAAGAAACCGTTGCGTCGTCCAAGAAATCGGAGTCTTCGTCGTCTTCCAATGCTGGTGATGATGATAAGGAGAAATCGAAGTACAGAGGTTTGATTAATTTCGTTCGAAAATTTCGCATTATTCAAATTGTTTGTTTTGTTTACTTGTTTGTCCAGTTCTCAATTGCCGGAGATGTGTTAATCTAGTGGTTAAGACGGAAACCTGGATTGATGTTTCGGTCTAATTAAATTGAATTATGTTAAAATATCGAAATTTTGATTAGGGTTTGGATTTCTTGAATCTATTTAGAAGTGATTAAGGAGAGTGATTAGGTCGGATTTCGATTCTCATCGTAATGCGAAACCAGGATCGGATGTCTGGGTCGAAATTAAAGTAAATTAGGTTAAAATATCGAAATTTTGATTAAAAGTTCCGATTTTTCGAATCTATTTCGAAGTGATTAAGGGGAGTGATTAGGTCGGATTTCAATTCTCATCTGCAATTAAGTGCCTGGCTTTCGTACCAAAAAAAAAAAAAGAATTAGGGGAAGCAATCCAAAAAAAAAAAAAAATTGAATCTGTTGATCAAACACTTTGATGTTGCTTAAATTTACAATCTTTGACAATGTCGGAATTCGACACCAACTCAAACCAGAATCAAGAAGAGCAATCAAAATTAATAAAAATTGAATCTTTTGATTAAATTTACAATCTTGTAACAATTCTAGTAATGTTTCGAGGCCTTAGAATCGCATGTTTATTGCTGTTGATCTTTCTTGAATCACAGCTCCGAACAAAGGAAATGGACTTGATCTTGAGAATTACAGTTGGGGACAATCTCTGCAAGAAGTGAATGTGACTGTACCCGTTCCACCTGGAACGAAATCAAGGTTCGTTGTGTGCGAGATTAAGAAGAATCATCTCAAAGTTGGACTCAAGGGTCAGCCACCCATCATCGATGTGAGTTCCGAGTTAGTAATATTTGGTTGCGTTAATGTTCTGTGCATTGTTTCTTTGAGGCGATGTCTTATGCATTGATTTCGTTGCAGGGAGATTTATACAAGTCTGTGAAACCCGATGACTGTTTCTGGAGTTTGGGTATGTGAAACCCTTCTCTCGGCTTTCATTTTCCATCGTTCATTCCTGAACCCCGTAACTTGTCTGCTCAATGAAACATGAAGCTCTGTAAATCTGTAATGGTTGTCCTCGTTTAGTTCATAGCCTAAGGGAAGAAGTTAGAAGTGCTGAGACCTTTTAAATGATTGAGGAATTCGGGCGATTTTGAATGTGTAGTTCTAAACTGAGTTAACGATACACAGAACTGACAAATTGTTATTTCCTGTTCTTCAGAGGATAACAAATCAGTCTCGATTCTTCTGACGAAGCACGACCAAATGGACTGGTGGAGATCCATAGTGAAAGGGGATCCAGAAATCGATACACAGAAGGTTGAACCTGAAAGCAGCAAACTTGGCGACTTAGACCCAGAAACTAGGTCGACCGTGGAGAAGATGATGGTAAGTTATTGACTTCTACACTTCATCGTGGTCGAGTTGTTACAGTTTTCTGTGCTGACACGGTTTCTACCTTCCAGTTCGACCAAAGACAGAAACAAATGGGCCTTCCAACGAGTGACGAGATGGAGAAGCAGAATTTGCTGAAGAAGTTCATGTCTGAGGTATAGCTTACTACTCTGTAGTCTGTACTTTTCTCTTAAGAATTCAGTTCAGTAAAACGTCAGTAAGTACTTATGGTCGTTGATGTCGTGCAGCATCCGGAGATGGACTTTTCAAATGCCAAGTTTGGTGGCGGTGGTGGAATGGGAATGGGGATGGGACGAGGACGAGGAATGTGAATGTAGTCACCTTCGATTTACTAGTTTCTGTGTCTTCTAGATGAGTCTCTTTTCGTGGTTGATGTCCCGTCTTTGTTGCTGTGGAAAGTGACTTACTTTTGCAAAGCGTTTGTGCTAATATTTTGGTGTACTTAGGCTCGACTAGTACATGGACATTTTTGCCCCAAAAACCGTGTATTATGAAGACTAGTAAATCTACGAAATGGAGACCAAAATGTGTTCTTACGGGGTTTTATTCGCGAAAGTACAAGTAGTAATTAGGTCCCGTAACTTGAATAAAAGTGAAATTCAATCCAAATTTTTGTTTTTTCCAATTAGAATTAGAAATTAAAACCAACAGCTCATACTACACGTTTTAAATGACAATCTTATGACTTTTAAATGTCTCTTGAAGACCAAATGACGTTCATACTATACCGGGACATTTTATTTGGTGTGTAATTTGTTCAGTGCAAATATAAACGATTTTTATTTCGGGACCCAAAATCCCAAAAAAATGTGGGTAATAATCTTCAGAATCGATCGTTTTCAACTTTTTTTGACGAGGATGAAAATTGTTTTTAAAACATGAATATTTTTTTGGACCAAAACTCGTCGATAGAAATATTTTAAAACGGTTGTTAGAGCCTTCTGACACGATATAAATTAAAAGAAAGAACTTGTTTCAACTAATTTTGAGACGTTTTAAAACGCAAACTTATGACTTTGTAATGTATCTATTTAGGTCCAAATGACCCTCGTAATACACCAAAGTCTTTTATATTTTCTGGAGATTGCTCTGCGCGAAAAGGGAACAATTTTATTCCGGGGTCGAAAATGACAAAAAAACATGGATAATAACCTTCAAAATCGATCATTTTCGACTTTTTTCGACGATGATGAAAATTGTTTCTAAACCGCAAATATTTTTTGATCAAAACTCGTTGATAGAAACATTATTGTTAATAATGGTTGTTAGAACTTCTGGCACGATATAAATTAAAAGAAAGAACGTGTTTCAACTAATTTCGAAACGTTTTAAAACGCAATCTTATGGCTTTGTAATGTATCTATTTAGGTCCAAATGATCCTCGTAATACATCAAAGCCTTTTATTTTTTGTGGAGATTGTTCTACGCAAAAATGAAACAATTTTATTCCGGGGTCGAAAATGTCAAAAAAAACGTGGATAATAACTTTCAAAATCGATCATTTTCGGTTTTTTTCGACGAAGATGAAAAATGTATTTAAACCGCGAATATTTTTGGACCAAACCTCGTCGATAGAAACATAATGTTTAATAATGATTGTTAGAACCTTCTGACACGATATTAATTAAAAGAAAGAACTTGTTTCAACTAAATTCGAACCGTTTTAAAACGCAATTTTATGGCTTTGTAATGTATCTATTTAGGTCCAAATGACCCTCGCAATACACCAAAGCCTTTTATTTTTTGTGGAGATTGTTCTACGTGAAAAGGGAACAATTTAATTCCGGGGTCGAAAATGACAAAAAAAACGTGGATAATAACCTTCAAAATCGATCATTTTCGACTTTTTTTGACGAGGATGAAAATTGTTTTTAAACCGCGAATATTTTTGGACCAAAACTCGTCGATAGAAAAATAATGCTTAATAATGGTCGTTAGAACCTTCTGACATGATATAAATTAAAAGAAAGAACGTGTTTCAACTAATTTCGAAACTTTTTAAACACAATTTTATGGCTTTGTAATGTAGGTACTCGTATCTATTTAGGTCCAAATGACCCTCGTAATACACCAAAGCCTTTTATTTTTTGTGGAGATTGTTCTACGCGAAAATGGAACAATTTTATTCCGGGATCGAAAATGACAAAAAAAAAACGTGGATAATAACCTTCAAAAATCGATCATTTTGGACTTTTTTTCGACGAGGATGAAAATTGTTTTTAAACCGCGAATATTTTCCACAAATAGCTCAGGATGTTTTCGTTTATTAAGTCAAAATTATGAATATTCCACAAAATTGCCGATCTATACAGAAGTCAAGGTTTTATTTAATATTTTAATGTACTTCCTGTGTTTAATTTAATTTTCCAGTTAAAGTAAACTCTTTCTTTACATTTGCAGCTATATGTTTTCTGCGACAATTCAAGATCAGAGTTCCATACATACAGAAGGCTAAACATTTATGTTTGCAGTTACTCTTCATTATCCTCCTATCCATGTTTTTTTTGTATTGTACCGATTCGCTCATCATGTGAATAATCGTGAAACGACATTGAATGTTGTCAAAAGCTTGTAATAATCGTGAAACTGGAGAAGCCGGATGATTTTACTTCGTTCCGTATGTATAGAGCAGTACATTTCAAGATCATCCTGATACAGAAAACCTGATCGATAGATCGATCGATCTTTGTAGCCACTGTAAAATTAGGTACACACCCATATAATATACTCATGTAAGACATGCACCTCGACTCATTTATCGATAGCAGGAATAGTAGTATCGTTGCATCGTATGTACAACCGTCTCCATACTGAAAATTGGTGCAGGAGTCCTAAATGGAGGCGGGTGCTATGTATCGTCTGATCGTATTTCTGGAATGATACATAAAGTTGAGGTACGCTGAGTAGAAACGGTGTATATTCCCAAACACGTCGACATTAGTTGGTTAAGATCTATCAAGTTTTTGATGCAATTAGAGACGACCAAACTATAGATCGATCATTTTTGGCTTTTTTCGACGATGATGAAAATTGTTTTTAAACCGCGAATATTTTTCGACCAAAACTCGTCGATAGAAACATACTAATTGCTTAATAATGGTTGTTAGAACCTTCTCACACGATATAAATTTATTTAAAGAAAAAACTTGTTTCAACTAATTTCGAAAACGTTTTAAAATGCAATCTTATCGCTTCGTAATGTATCTATTTAGGTCCAAATGACCCTCGTAATACACCAAAGTCTTTTTTTTTTGCGGAGATTGTTCTACGTGAAAATAGAAAAAAATTATTTCGGGGTCAAAAATGTCGAAAAAAACGTGGATAATAACCTTCAAAATCGATCATTTTCGGCTTTTTTCGCCGAGGATGAAAATTGTTCAAAAGCGTGAATTTTTTTTTGGCCAAAACTTGTCAATAGGATCTTTATGCTTTATAATGATAGTTAGAACATGATGACACGATATAAAATGAATTATATAGCGTATTTCAACTGATTCCGACACGTTTCAATTAACAATCTTATGACTTATAAATGTCTCTATTGAAGACCAAATGACGCTCATACTACACCGGGATATTTTATTTGGTGTCTAGTTTATTCAACGCATATATAAAAGAATTTTATTCCGGGACCCAAAATCCCGAAAAAACGTGGATAATAACCTTCAAAATCGATCATTTTCGGGTGTTTTCGTGAAGAGTAAAAATTGTTCAAAAGCGCGAATTTTTTTTTTGCCAAAACTTGTCAATAGGTTATTTATGTTTGATAATGATTGTTAGAACATGATGACACGATAGAAAATGAAGTATATAGCATATTTCAACTGATTCCGACACGTTTCAAATGACAAACTTATGACATTTAAATGTCTTTATTGAAGACCAAATGACGCTCATACTACACCGAGACATTTTATTTGGTGCCTAGTTTATTCAACGCGTATATAAAAGAATTTTATTTCGGGACCCAAAATCCCGAAAAATCGTGGATAATAACTTTCAAAATCGATCATTTTTGGCTGTTTTCATGAAGAATAAAAATTGTTCAAAAGCGTGAATTTTTTTGGCCAAAACTTGTCAATAGTAACATTATGCTTGATAATGATTGTTAGAACATAGTGACACAATATTAAATGAAGTATATAGCTTGTTTCAACTAATTCCGACACGTTTCAAATGACAATCTTATGACTTTTAAATGTCTATATTGAAGACCTAATAATGACGCTCCTACTATACCGGGACATTTTATTTGGTGTTTAGTTTGTTCAGCACAAATATAAAAGAATTATATTTCGGGACCCAAAATCCCAAAAAAACGTGGATAATAACCTTCAAAATCGATCATTTTCGGCTGTTTTCATGAAGAATAAAAATTGTTGAAAAGTGCGAATTTTTTTTGGCCAAAACTTGTCAATAGGATCTTTATGCTTGATAATGATTGTTAGAACATGATGACACGATATAAAATGAAGTGTATATATATATAGCATATTTCAACGGATCAACACGTTTCAAATGACAATTTTATGACTTTTAAATGTCTCAATTGAAGACAAAATGACGCTAATACTACACCGAGACATTTTATTTGGGGTGTAGTTTGTTCAGCGTGAATATAAACGAATTTTATTTCGGGACCCAAAAGCCCGAAAAAACGTGGATAATAACCTTCAGAATCGATCGTTTTCGGCTGTTTTCGTGAAGAGTAAAAATTGTTCAAAAGCGCAATTTTAGTAATGGTTCGAGACCTTAGAATCGTGTGTTTATTGCTGTTGATGTTTTGAGGCCTTAGTATCGCGAGTTTTGAAGGTTCACTCGCTACTGTTTCTTGAATCACAGCTCCAAACAAAGGCAATCTTATGACTTTTAAATGTATCTATTGAGGACCAAATTAACCCTCGTAATACACGAAAACCTTTTCTTTTGTGTGGAGATTGTTCTACGCGAAAATGAAACAATTTTATTTCGGGGTCGAAAATGACAAAAAAACGTGGATAATAACCTTCAAAATTGATCCTTTTCGATTTTTTTTCTACAAGGATGAAAATTGTTTTTAAACCGCGAATATTTTTTGACCAAAACTCGTCAATAGAAACATAATGCTTAATAATGATTGTTAGAACCTTCTGACACTATATAAATTAAAATATAGAATTTGTTTCAACTAATTTCGAAACTTTTTAAAACGCAATCTTATGGCTTTGTAATGTATCTATTTAGGTCCAAATGATCCTCGTAATACACCAAAGCCTTTTATTTTTTGTGGAGATTGTTCTACGCAAAAATGGAACAATTTTATAACAGGGTCGAAAATGAAAAAAAAACGTGGATAATAACCTTCAAAATCGATCATTTTCGGCTTTTTTCGACGATAATGAAAATTGTTTTTAAACCGCGAATATTTTTGGACCAAAACTCGTCGATAGAAACATAATGCTTAATAATGGTTGTTAGAACCTTCTGACACGATATAAATTAAAAGAAAGAACTTGTTTCAACTAATTTCGAAACTTTTTAAAACGCAATCTTATCGCTTTGTAATGTATCTATTTAGGTCCAAATGACCCTCGTAATACACGAAATCCTTTTATTTTTTGTGGAGATTGCTCTACGCAAAAATGGAACAATTTTATTTCGGGGACGAAAATGACAAAAAAAAAACGTGAATAATAACCTTCAAAATCGGATGTTAGAAGTCGAATTATATGTAAGATTAAATACCCGGTTCGTGTCAAAGATGCTCGATGGCTACATAATTTGATGTAGTCATATCCTTGTAAATTTTTTCACATATTAATATATACTTACCATTTACCAAAAAAACCTTCAAAATCGATCATTTTCGGCTTTTTTCGACGATGATGAAAATTGTTTTTAAACCGCGAATATTTTTCGACCAAAACTCGTCGATAGAAACATAATGCTTAATAATGGATGTTAGAACCATCTGACACGATATAAATTAAAAGAAAAAAAATTTGTTTCAACTAATTTCGAAACGTTTTAAAACTCAATCTTATCGCTTTGTAATGTATCTAGTTAGGTCCAAATGACCCTCGTAATACACCAAAGTCTTTTATTTTTTTGCGGAGATTGTTCTACGTGAAAATAGAACAATTTTATTCCGGGGTCGAAAATGTCGAAAAAAACGTGGATAATAACCTTCAAAATCGATCATTTTCGGCTTTTTTCAACGAGGATGAAAATTGTTCAAAAGCGTGATTTTTTTTGGCCAAAACTTGTCAATAGGATCTTTATGCTTGATAATGATTGTTAGAACATGATGACACGATATAAAATGAAGTATATATATATATAGCATATTTCAACGGATCGACACGTTTCAAATGACAATTTTATGACTTTTAAATGTCTCAATTGAAGACAAAATGACGCTAATACTACACCGAGACATTTTATTTGGGGTGTAGTTTGTTCAGCGTGAATATAAACGAATTTTATTTCGGGACCCAAAAGCCCGAAAAAACGTGGATAATAACCTTCAGAATCGATCGTTTTCGGCTGTTTTCGTGAAGAGTAAAAATTGTTCAAAAGCGCAATTTTAGTAATGGTTCGAGACCTTAGAATCGTGTGTTTATTGCTGTTGATGTTTTGAGGCCTTAGTATCGCGAGTTTTGAAGGTTCACTCGCTACTGTTTCTTGAATCACAGCTCCAAACAAAGGCAATCTTATGACTTTTAAATGTATCTATTGAGGACCAAATTAACCCTCGTAATACACGAAAACCTTTTCTTTTGTGTGGAGATTGTTCTACGCGAAAATGAAACAATTTTATTTCGGGGTCGAAAATGACAAAAAAACGTGGATAATAACCTTCAAAATTGATCCTTTTCGATTTTTTTTCTACAAGGATGAAAATTGTTTTTAAACCGCGAATATTTTTTGACCAAAACTCGTCAATAGAAACATAATGCTTAATAATGATTGTTAGAACCTTCTGACACTATATAAATTAAAATATAGAATTTGTTTCAACTAATTTCGAAACTTTTTAAAACGCAATCTTATGGCTTTGTAATGTATCTATTTAGGTCCAAATGATCCTCGTAATACAACAAAGCCTTTATATTTTGTGGAGATTGTTCTACGCGAAAATGGAACAATTTTATTCCGGGGTCGAAAATGACAAAAAAACGTGGATAATAACCTTAAAAATCGATCATTTTTGGCTTCTTTCGACGAGGATGAAAATTGTTTTTAAACCGCGAATATTTTTGGACCAAAACTCGTCGATAGAAACATAATGCTTAATAATGGTTGTTAGAACCTTCTGACACGATATTTATAAATTAAATTAAGGAACTTGTTTCAACTAATTTCGAAACTTTTTAAAACGCAATCTTATGACTTTGTAATGAATCTATTTAGGTCCAAATGACCCTCGTAATATACCAAAGCCTTTTATTTTTTGTGGAGATTGTTCTACGCGAAAATGGAACAATTTTATTTCGGGGTCGAAAATGACAAAAAAACGTGGATAATAACCTTCAAAATCGATCATTTTCGGCTTTTTTCAACGAGGATGAAAATTGTTCAAAAGCGTGAATTTTTTTGGCCATAACTTGTCAATAGGATCATTATGCTGGATAATTATTGTTAAAACATAATGACACGATATAAAATGAAGTATCTAGCTTGTTTCAACTAATTCCGACACGTTTCAAATGACAATCTTATGACTTTTAAATGTCTCTATTGAAGACCAAATGACGCTCATACTACACCGGGACATTTTATTTGGTGTCTAGTTTGTTCAGCGCAAATATAAACAAATTTTATTTCGGGACCCAAAATCCCGAAAAAACGTGGATAATAACCTTCAAAATCGGTCGTTTTCGGCTATTTTCGTGAAGAGTAAAAATTGTTCAAAAGCGTGATTTTTTTTGGCTAAAATTTGTCAATAGGAACATTATGCTTGGTAATGATTGATAGAACATAATGACACGATATAAAATGAAGTATATAACTTGTTTCAACTGATTCCGACACGTTTCATATAACAATATTATGACTTTTAAATGTCTCTATTGAAGACCAAATGACGTTCATACTACACCGGGCCATTTTAATTGGTGTGTAGTTTGTTCAGCGCAAGTATAAAAGAAATTTATTTCGGGACCCAAAATCCCAAAAAAAACGTGGATAATAACCTTCAAAATCGCCCATAAGGGTGTTGCCTAGTGGTTAAAACTTGTGGTCGTTGGCCCAAGGGTCTCAGGTTCAAGCCCCTGCAAGCGCGAACTTGTGGGAGTTGTATGGCTTGAGACTATGCCTTCTAGACTTCGAGCCTGTCGCCCACGGGCGGTTTACCTTGGTGTGCGTGGTTTGCAGGCTATGCGTACACCCGAGGGTTTACCCAGAGCGCACCAAAAAGGTAGCGGCTGCGGGTTCCCTCGTTCATCAAAAAAAAAAAAAAAAAAAACCTTCAAAATCGATCGTTTTCGGCTGTTTTCGTGAAGAGTAAAAATTGTTCAAAAGCGTGAAATTTTTTGGCCAAAACTTGTCAATAGGATCATTAAGCTTGATAATGATGGTTAGAACACGATGACACGGTATAAAATGAAGTATATAGCATATTTCAACTGATTCCGACACGTTTCAAATAACAACCTTATGACTTTTAAATGTCTCTATTGAAGACCAAATGACGCTCATACTAGACCGAGACATTTTATTTGGCGTGTAGTTTGTTCAAAGCAAATATAAAAGAATTTTATTTCGGGACCTAAAATCCCGAAAAAACGTGGATAATAACCTTCAAAATCGATCGTTTTCGGCTGTGTTCAAGAAGAGTAAAAATTGTTCAAAAGCGCGATTTTTTTTTTGCCAAAACTTGTCAATAGGAACATTATGCTCGATAATGATTGTTAGAATCATCAGACATGATATACGGAGTAAATTAAAAGAAAGAACTTGTTTCAACTAATTTTGAAACTTTTTAAAACACAATCTTATGGCTTTGTAATGTATCTATTTAGGTCAAAATGATCCTCGTAATACAACAAAGCCTTTTATTTTTTGTGGAGATTGTTCTACGCGAAAAGGGAACTATTTTATTTCGGGGTCGAAAATGGCAAAAAAGACGTGGATAATAACCTTCAAAATCGATCATTTTCGGCTTTTTTCGACGATGATGAAAATTGTTTTTAAACCGCGAATATTTTTGGACCAAAACTCGTCGATAGAAACATAATGCTTAATAATGGTTGTTAGAACTTTCTGACACGATATAAATTAAAAGAAAGAACTTGTTTCAACTAATTTCGAAACGTTTTAAAACGCGCAATCTTATGGCTTTGTAATGTATCTATTTAGGTCCAAATGACCCTCATAATACACCAAAGTCTTTTATTTTTTGCGGAGATTGTTGTATGTGAAAATTGAACAATTTTATTCCGGGGTCGAAAATGTCAAAAAAAACGTGGATAATAACCTTCAAAATCGATCATTTTCGGTTTTTTTCGACGAGGATGAAAATTGTTAAAAGCGTGAATTTCTTTTGGCCAAAACTTGTCAATAGGATCATTATGCTTGATAATGATTGTTAGAACATAATGACACTATATAAAATGAAGTATATAGCTTGTTTCAACAGATTCCGAAACGTTTCAAATGACAATTTTATGACTTTTAAATGTCTCTATTGAAGACTTAACGACGCTCATACTACACCGGGGCATTTTATTTTACGCTCATACTACACCGGGGCATTTTATTTTAAGTGTCCAGTTTGTTCAGCGCAAATATAAAAGAATTTTATTTTGGAACCAAAAATCCCGAAAAAACGTGGATAATAACCTTCAAAATCGATCGTTTTCGACTGTTTTCTTGAAGAGTAAAAATTGTTCAAAAGCGCAAAATTTTTTTGCCTAAAACTTGTCAATAGGAACATTAGGCTTGATAATGATTGTTAGAACATAATGACACGATATAAAATGAAGTATATAGCTTGTTTCATCTAATTCCGACACGTTTCAAATGACAATCTTATGACTTTTAAATGTATCTATCAAAGACCAAATAACGCTCATACTACACCGAAACATTTTAGAAAAATTTAATGAAAATAATTCGAACTATGAGGCACCTTCTTACATTGCTCTCAGCTATTGATTAACTCGAAAAAAATTCAAACTATTCATTCATTATGACCTCCTATTACAAGTCATTAACTTTTTTTTCTTTTAAAAAATCTCATCCTTCCTTCTTACTGTTTCTCTATTGCAAAAAGAATTAATGGCTAAAACTAATGTCATGGAGAAACTGAACTATCAACCAGAATTGGTAATGGGTGCTATCGAATTAATGTTATTGAAAAATCGACTCGTAATAATTCAAATTACAAAATTAAGAATGACTAAAATTAACTAAAGAAAAATGCATGATTGAAATCGGAAAAAAAAAAAAAAAAAAAAAAAAAAAAACTCGTCTATGCCGATTACTTCAAGGTCCGATTGTAGTTGAACATAGACGGTCCGATTTTGGGTAGGTTGGTAATGGGTGACGAAAAGTGGCAGAGGTTGGTGATGCGTGATGAAATCAGATTAGCGATCGAAGGTTAACGATGATCGATGGTTTATCAAAGAAGATGAAGATGAAGGGATGAGTTTGCATGAAAGACCGAAATGAAAGGGAAGTAAATTTTTGACTGGTACAACAGGTAGCAGGTTAGTTGGAGTAAGACTATGTTCTTTTGCACTAACTTAACTTAATTTAACTGAAATTGACTGAAATATAGAGAAAAAATATGTCTCTTGGAGCTGAACTGAACTGAAACTGACTGAATATAAGTCCAAAACAACATGACCTAAAAGTGGAAGAGTGAATGAATAGTTTGGATTTTTGTGAGTTAATCTATAGGATAGAGTAATATGAGAAGCTCTTCCTTAGTTTTGATTAATACCATTAAATTTTCCAACATTTTATTTGGGGTGTACTTTGATCAGCGCGGATATAAAAGAGTTTTATTTCGGGACCCAAAATTGTGAAAAAACGTGGATAATAACCTTCTAAATCGATCGTTTTTGGCTGTTTTCGTGAAGAGAAAAAATTGTTCAAAAGCGCGAATTTTTTTTGGCCAAAACATGTCAATAGGATCGTTATGCTTGATAATGATTGTTAGAACACGATGACACGGTATAAAATGAAGTATATACTCGTAGCATATTTCAACTGATTCCGACACGTTTCAAATGACAATCTTATGACTTTTAAATATCTCTATTGAAGACCAAATGACGCTCATACTATGTGCGAGACATTTTATTTGGTGTTTAGTTTGTTCAGTACAAACATAAACAAATTTTATTTCGGGATCCAAAATCGCAAAAAAACGTGGATAATAACCTTCAAATTCGATCGTTTTTGGTTGTTTTCGTGAAGAGTAAAAATTGTTCAAAAGCGCGATTTTTTTTGGCCAAAACATGTCAATAGGATCGTTATGCTTGATAATGATTGTTAGAACACGATATAAAATGAAGTATATAGCTTGTTTCATCTGATTCCGACACGTTTCAAATGACAATCTTATGACTTTTAAATGTCTCTATTGAAGACCAAATGACGCTCATACTATGTGCGAGACATTTTATTTGGTGTTTAGTTTGTTCAGCACAAACATAAACAAATTTTATTTCGGGATCCAAAATCGCAAAAAAACGTGGATAATAACCTTCAAATTCGATCGTTTTTGGTTGTTTTCGTGAAGAGTAAAAATTGTTCAAAAGCGCGATTGTTTTTGGCCAAAACATGTCAATAGGATCGTTATGCTTGATAACGATTGTTAGAACACGATGACACGATATAAAATGAAGTATATAGCTTGTTTCAACTGATTCCGACACGTTTTATATGACAATCTTATGACTTTAAAATGTCTCTATTGAAGACCAAATGACACTCATACTACACCGAGACATTTTATTTGGTGTGTAGTTTATTCAGCGCAAATATAAAAGAATTTTATTTCGGGATCCAAAATCGCAAAAAAACGTGGATAATAACCTTCAAATTCGATCGTTTTTGGTTGTTTTCGTGAAGAGTAAAAATTGTTCAAAAGCGCGATTTTTTTTTGGCCAAAACATGTCAATAGGATCGTTATGCTTGATAATGATTGTTAGAACACGATGACACGATATAAAATGAAGGATATAGCTTGTTTCAACTGATTCCGACACGATTCAAACGACAATCTTATGACTTTTAAATGTCTCTATTGAAGACCAAATGACGCTCATACTATGTGCGAGACATTTTATTTGGTGTTTAGTTTGTTCAGCACAAACATAAACAAATTTTATTTCGGGATCCAAAATCGCAAAAAAACGTGGATAATAACCTTCAAATTCGATCGTTTTTGGTTGTTTTCGTGAAGAGTAAAATTTGTTCAAAAGCGCGATTTTTTTTGGCCAAAACATGTCAATAGGATCGTTATGCTTGATAATGATTGTTAGAACACGATATAAAATGAAGTATTTAGCTTGTTTCATCTGATTCCGACACGTTTCAAATGACAATCTTATGACTTTTAAATGTCTCTATTGAAGACCAAATGACGCTCATACTATGCCGAGACATTTTATTTGGTGTTTAGTTTGTTCAGCGCAAACATAAACAAATTTTATTTTCGGACCCAAAATCCCGAAAAAACGTGGATAATAACCTTCTAAATCGATCGTTTTTGGCTGTTTTTATGAAGAGAAAAAATTGTTCAAAAGCGCGAATTTTTTTTGGCCAAAACTGTTCAATAGGATCGTTATGCTTGATAATGATTGTTAGAACACGATGACGCAATATAAAATGAAGTATACAACATATTTCAACTGATTCCGACACGTTTTCAATGACAATCTTATGACACGTTTTCAATGACAATCTTATGACTTTTAAATGTCTCTATTGAAGACCAAATGTCGTTCATACTACACGGGACATTTTATTTGGTGTCTAGTTGTTCAGCGCAAATATAAACGAATTTTATTTCGGGGCCCAAAATCCCGAAAAAACGCGGATAATAAACCTTCAAAATCGATCATTTTTGGCTATTTTCGTGAAGAGTAAAAATTGATCAAAAGTATGAATTTTTTTGGCCAAAACTTGTCAATAGCATCATTATGCTTGATAATGATTCTTAGAACGCAATGACACGATATAAAATGAAGTATATAACATATTTCAACTGATACCGACACGTTTCAAATGACAATCTTATGACTTTTAAATATCTCTATTGAAGATCAAATGACGCTCATACTACACCAGGACATTTTATTTGGTGTCTAGTTTATTCAGCGTGAATATAAATGAATTTTATTTCGGGACCCAAAATCTCGAAAAAACGTGGATAATAACCTTCAAAATCGATCATTTTCGGCTGTTTTTGTGAAGAGTAAAAATTGTTCAAAAGCGCGATTTTTTTTGGCCAAAACATGTCAATAGGATCGTTATGCTTGATAATGATTGTTAGAACACAATGACACGATATAAAATGAAGTATATAGCTTGTTTCAACTGATTCCGACACGTTTCAAATGACAATCTTATGACTTTTAAATGTCTCTATTGAAGACCAAATGACGCTCATACTATGTGCGGGACATTTTATTTGGTGTTTAGTTTGTTCAGCACAAACATAAACAAATTTTATTTCGGGATCCAAAATCGCAAGAAAACGTGGATAATAACCTTCAAATTCGATCGTTTTTGGTTGTTTTCGTGAAGAGCAAAAATTGTTCAAAAGCGCGATTTTTTTTGGCCAAAACATGTCAATAGGATCGTTATGCTTGATAATGATTGTTAGAACACGATGACACGATATAAAATGAAGTATATAGCTTGTTTCATCTTATTCTGACACGTTTCAAATGACAATCTTATGACTTTTAAATGTCTTTATTGAAGACCAAATGACGCTCATACTATGCCGAGACATTTTATTTGGTATTTAGTTTGTTCAGCGCAAACAAAAACAAATTTTATTTTGGGACCCAAAATCCCGAAAAAACGTGGATAATAACCTTCTAAATCGATCGTTTTTGGCTGTTTTCGTGAAGAGAAAAAATTGTTCAAAAGCGCGAATTTTTTTTGGCCAAAACTGTTCAATAGGATCGTTATGCTTGATAATGATTGTTAAAACACGATCACACGGTATAAAATGAAGTATATAGCATGTTTCAACTGATTCCGACACGTTTCAAATGACAATCTTATGACTTTTAAATGTCTCTATTGAAGACCAAACGACGCTCATACTATGTGCGAGACATTTTATTTGGTGTTTTGTTTGTTCAGCGCAAACATAAACAAATTTTATTTCGGGATCCAAAATCGCGAAAAAACGTGGATAATAACCTTCTAAATCGATGTTTTCGGATGTTTTCGTGAAGAGAAAAAATTGTTCAAAAGCGCGAATTTTTTTTGGCCAAAACATGTCAATAGAATCGTTATGCGTGATAATGATTGTTAGACCACGATGACAAGATATAAAATGAAGTATATAGCTTGTTTCAACTGATTCCGACACGTTTCAAATGACAATCTTATGACTTTTAAATGTCTCTATTGAAGACCAAATGACGCTCATACTATGCCGAGACATTTTATTTGGTGTTTAGTTTGTTCAGCGCAAACATAAACAAATTTTATTTTGGGACCCAAAATCCCGAAAAAACGTGGATAATAACCTTCTAAATTGATCGTTTTTGGCTGTTTTCGTGAAGAGAAAAAATTGTTCAAAAGCGCGAATTTTTTTTGGCCAAAACTGTTCAATAGGATCGTTATGCTTGATAATGATTGTTAGAACACGATGACACGATATAAAATGAAGTATATAGCTTGTTTCAACTGATTCCGACACGTTTCAAATGACAATCTTATGACTTTTAAATGTCTCTATTGAAGACCAAATGACGCTCATACTATGTGCGAGACATTTCATTTGGTGTTTAGTTTGTTCAGCACAAACATAAACAAATTTTATTTCGGGATCCAAAATCGCTAAAAAACGTGGATAATAACCTTCAAATTTGATTGTTTTTGGTTGTTTTCGTGAAGAGCAAAAATTGTTCAAAAGCGCGATTTTTTTTTGGCCAAAACATGTCAATAGGATCGTTATGCTTGATAATGATTGTTAGAACACGATGACACGATATAAAATGAAGTATATAACTTGTTTCATCTGATTCCGACACGTTTCAAATGACAATCTTATGACTTTTAAATGTCTCTATTGAAGACCAAATGACGCTCATACTATGCCGAGACATTTTATTTGGTATTTAGTTTGTTCAGCGCAAACATAAACAAATTTTATTTCGGGATCCAAAATCGCGAAAAAACGTGGATAATAACCTTCTAAATCGATGTTTTCGGATGTTTTCGTGAAGAGAAAAAATTGTTCAAAAGCGCGAATTTTTTTTGGCCAAAACATGTCAATAGGATCGTTATGCGTGATAATGATTGTTAGACCACGATGACAAGATATAAAATGAAGTATATAGCTTGTTTCAACTGATTCCGACACGTTTCAAATGACAATCTTATGACTTTTAAATGTCTCTATTGAAGACCAAATGACGCTCATACTATGTGCGAGACATTTTATTTTGTGTTTAGTTTGTTCAGCACAAACATAAACAAATTTTATTTCGGGATCCAAAATCGCAAAAAAACGTGGATAATAACCTTCAAATTCGATCGTTTTTGGTTGTTTTCGTGAAGAGCAAAAATTGTTCAAAAGCGCGATTTTTTTTGGCCAAAACATGTCAATAGGATCGTTATGCTTGATAATGATTGTTAGAACACGATTACACGATATAAAATGAAGTATATAGCTTGTTTCATCTGATTCCGACACGTTTCAAATGACAATCTTATGACTTTTAAATGTCTCTATTGAAGACCAAATGACGCTCATACTATGCCGAGACATTTTATTTGGTGTTTAGTTTGTTCAGCGCAAACATAAACAAATTTTATTTTGGGACCCAAAATCCCGAAAAAACGTGGATAATAACCTTCTAAATCGATCGTTTTTGGCTGTTTTCGTGAAGAGAAAAAATTGTTCAAAAGCGCGAATTTTTTTTGGCCAAAACTGTTCAATAGGATCATTATGCTTGATAATGATTGTTAGAACACGATGACACGATATAAAATGAAGTATATAGCTTGTTTCAACTGATTCCGACACGTTTCAAATGACAATCTTATGACTTTTAAATGTCTCTATTGAAGACCAAACGACGCTCATACTATGTGCGAGACATTTTA
The DNA here is from genome assembly GCA_958450325.1 of Agrostemma githago. NCBI lineage: Eukaryota > Viridiplantae > Streptophyta > Magnoliopsida > Caryophyllales > Caryophyllaceae > Agrostemma > Agrostemma githago. The sequence goes on from OY288244.1 coordinate 76,542,122, forward strand.
TTTGGTGTTTTGTTTGTTCAGCACAAACATAAACAAATTTTATTTCGGGATCCAAAATCGCAAAAAAACGTGGATAATAACCTTCAAATTCGATCGTTTTTGGTTGTTTTCGTGAAGAGCAAAAATTGTTCAAAAGCGCGATTTTTTTTTGGCCAAAACATGTCAATAGGATCGTTATGCTTGATAATGATTGTTAGAACACGATGACACGATATAAAATGAAGTATATAGCTTGTTTCATCTGATTCCGATACGTTTCAAATGACAATCTTATGACTTTTAAATGTCTCTATTGAAGACCAAATGACGCTCATACTATGCCGAGACATTTTATTTGGTGTTTAGTTTGTTCAGCGCAAACATAAACAAATTTTATTTCGGGATCCAAAATCGCGAAAAAACGTGGATAATAACCTTCTAAATCGATGTTTTCGGATGTTTTCGTGAAGAGAAAAAATTGTTCAAAAGCGCGAATTTTTTTTGGCCAAAACATGTCAATAGGATCGTTATGCGTGATAATGATTGTTAGACCACGATGACAAGATATAAAATGAAGTATATAGCTTGTTTCAACTGATTCCGACACGTTTCAAATGACAATCTTATGACTTTTAAATGTCTCTATTGAAGACCAAATGACGCTCATACTATGTGCGAGACATTTTATTTTGTGTTTAGTTTGTTCAGCACAAACATAAACAAATTTTATTTCGGGATCCAAAATCGCAAAAAAACGTGGATAATAACCTTCAAATTCGATCGTTTTTGGTTGTTTTCGTGAAGAGCAAAAATTGTTCAAAAGCGCGATTTTTTTTTGGCCAAAACATGTCAATAGGATCGTTATGCTTGATAATGATTGTTAGAACACGATGACACGATATAAAATGAAGTATATAGCTTGTTTCATCTGATTCCGATACGTTTCAAATGACAATCTTATGACTTTTAAATGTCTCTATTGAAGACCAAATGACGCTCATACTATGCCGAGACATTTTATTTGGTGTTTAGTTTGTTCAGCGCAAACATAAACAAATTTTATTTCGGGATCCAAAATCGCGAAAAAACGTGGATAATAACCTTCTAAATCGATGTTTTCGGATGTTTTCGTGAAGAGAAAAAATTGTTCAAAAGCGCGAATTTTTTTTGGCCAAAACATGTCAATAGGATCGTTATGCGTGATAATGATTGTTAGACCACGATGACAAGATATAAAATGAAGTATATAGCTTGTTTCAACTGATTCCGACACGTTTCAAATGACAATCTTATGACTTTTAAATGTCTCTATTGAAGACCAAATGACGCTCATACTATGTGCGAGACATTTTATTTTGTGTTTAGTTTGTTCAGCACAAACATAAACAAATTTTATTTCGGGATCCAAAATCGCAAAAAAACGTGGATAATAACCTTCAAATTCGATCGTTTTTGGTTGTTTTCGTGAAGAGCAAAAATTGTTCAAAAGCGCGATTTTTTTTTGGCCAAAACATGTCAATAGGATCGTTATGCTTGATAATGATTGTTAGAACACGATTACACGATATAAAATGAAGTATATCGCTTGTTTCATCTGATTCGACACGTTTCAAATGACAATCTTATGACTTTTAAATGTCTCTATTGAAGACCAAATGACGCTCATACTATGCCGAGACATTTTATTTGGTGTTTAGTTTGTTCAGCGCAAACATAAACAAATTTTATTTTGGGACCCAAAATCCCGAAAAAACGTGGATAATAACCTTCTAAATCGATCGTTTTTGGCTGTTTTCGTGAAGAGAAAAAATTGTTCAAAAGCGCGAATTTTTTTTGGCCAAAACTGTTCAATAGGATCGTTATGCTTGATAATGATTGTTAGAACACGATGACACGATATAAAATGAAGTATATAGCTTGTTTCAACTGATTCCGACACGTTTCAAATGACAATCTTATGACTTTTAAATGTCTCTATTGAAGACCAAACGACGCTCATACTATGTGCGAGACATTTTATTTGGTGTTTTGTTTGTTCAGCACAAACATAAACAAATTTTATTTCGGGATCCAAAATCGCAAAAAAACGTGGATAATAACCTTCAAATTCGATCGTTTTTGGTTGTTTTCGTGAAGAGCAAAAATTGTTCAAAAGCGCGATTTTTTTTTGGCCAAAACATGTCAATAGGATCGTTATGCTTGATAATGATTGTTAGAACACGATGACACGATATAAAATGAAGTATATAGCTTGTTTCATCTGATTCCGATACGTTTCAAATGACAATCTTATGACTTTTAAATGTCTCTATTGAAGACCAAATGACGCTCATACTATGCCGAGACATTTTATTTGGTGTTTAGTTTGTTCAGCGCAAACATAAACAAATTTTATTTCGGGATCCAAAATCGCGAAAAAACGTGGATAATAACCTTCTAAATCGATGTTTTCGGATGTTTTCGTGAAGAGAAAAAATTGTTCAAAAGCGCGAATTTTTTTTGGCCAAAACATGTCAATAGGATCGTTATGCGTGATAATGATTGTTAGACCACGATGACAAGATATAAAATGAAGTATATAGCTTGTTTCAACTGATTCCGACACGTTTCAAATGACAATCTTATGACTTTTAAATGTCTCTATTGAAGACCAAATGACGCTCATACTATGTGCGAGACATTTTATTTTGTGTTTAGTTTGTTCAGCACAAACATAAACAAATTTTATTTCGGGATCCAAAATCGCAAAAAAACGTGGATAATAACCTTCAAATTCGATCGTTTTTGGTTGTTTTCGTGAAGAGCAAAAATTGTTCAAAAGCGCGATTTTTTTTTGGCCAAAACATGTCAATAGGATCGTTATGCTTGATAATGATTGTTAGAACACGATTACACGATATAAAATGAAGTATATCGCTTGTTTCATCTGATTCGACACGTTTCAAATGACAATCTTATGACTTTTAAATGTCTCTATTGAAGACCAAATGACGCTCATACTATGCCGAGACATTTTATTTGGTGTTTAGTTTGTTCAGCGCAAACATAAACAAATTTTATTTTGGGACCCAAAATCCCGAAAAAACGTGGATAATAACCTTCTAAATCGATCGTTTTTGGCTGTTTTCGTGAAGAGAAAAAATTGTTCAAAAGCGCGAATTTTTTTTGGCCAAAACTGTTCAATAGGATCGTTATGCTTGATAATGATTGTTAGAACACGATGACACGATATAAAATGAAGTATATAGCTTGTTTCAACTGATTCCGACACGTTTCAAATGACAATCTTATGACTTTTAAATGTCTCTATTGAAGACCAAACGACGCTCATACTATGTGCGAGACATTTTATTTGGTGTTTTGTTTGTTCAGCACAAACATAAACAAATTTTATTTCGGGATCCAAAATCGCAAAAAAACGTGGATAATAACCTTCAAATTCGATCGTTTTTGGTTGTTTTCGTGAAGAGCAAAAATTGTTCAAAAGCGCGATTTTTTTTTGGCCAAAACATGTCAATAGGATCGTTATGCTTGATAATGATTGTTAGAACACGATGACACGATATAAAATGAAGTATATAGCTTGTTTCATCTGATTCCGATACGTTTCAAATGACAATCTTATGACTTTTAAATGTCTCTATTGAAGACCAAATGACGCTCATACTATGCCGAGACATTTTATTTGGTGTTTAGTTTGTTCAGCGCAAACATAAACAAATTTTATTTCGGGATCCAAAATCGCAAAAAAACGTTGATAATAACCTTCTAAATCGATCGTTTTTGGCTGTTTTCGTGAAGAGAAAAAATTGTTCAAAAGCGCGAATTTTTTTTGGCCAAAACTGTTCAATAGGATCGTTATGCTTGATAATGATTGTTAGAACACGATGACACGATATAAAATGAAGTATATAGCTTGTTTCATCTGATTCCGACACGTTTCAAATGACAATCTTATGACTTTTAAATGTCTCTATTGAAGACCAAATGACGCTCATACTATGTGCGAGACATTTTATTTGGTGTTTAGTTTGTTCAGCACAAACATAAACAAATTTTATTTCGGGATCCAAAATCGCAAAAAAACGTGGATAATAACCTTCAAATTCGATCGTTTTTGGTTGTTTTCGTGAAGAGCAAAAATTGTTCAAAAGCGCGATTTTTTTTTGGCCAAAACATGTCAATAGGATCGTTATGCTTGATAATGATTGTTAGAACACGATGACACGATATAAAATGAAGTATATAGCTTGTTTCATCTGATTCCGACACGTTTCAAATGACAATCTTATGACTTTTAAATGTCTCTATTGAAGACCAAATGACGCTCATCCTATGCCGAGACATTTTATTTGGTGTTTAGTTTGTTCAGCGCAAACATAAACAAATTTTATTTTGGGACCCAAAATCCCGAAAAAACGTGGATAATAACCTTCTAAATCGATCGTTTTTGGCTGTTTTCGTGAAGAGAAAAAATTGTTCAAAAGCGCGAATTTTTTTTGGCCAAAACTGTTCAATAGGATCGTTATGCTTGATAATGATTGTTAGAACACGATGACACGATATAAAATGAAGTATATAGCTTGTTTCAACTGATTCCGACACGTTTCAAATGACAATCTTATGACTTTTAAATGTCTCTATTGAAGACCAAACGACGCTCATACTATGTGCGAGACATTTTATTTGGTGTTTTGTTTGTTCAGCACAAACATAAACAAATTTTATTTCGGTATCCAAAATCGCAAAAAAACGCGAATAATAACCCTCAAATTCGATCGTTTTTGGTTGTTTTCGTGAAGAGTAAAAATTGTTCAAAAGCGCGATTTTTTTTGGCCAAAACATGTCAATAGGATCGTTATGCTTGATAATGATTGTTAGAACACGATGACACGATATAAAATGAAGTATATAGCTTGTTTCATCTGATTCTGACACGTTTCAAATGACAATCTTATGACTTTTAAATGTCTCTATTGAAGACCAAATGACGCTCATACTATGCCGAGACATTTTATTTGGTGTTTAGTTTGTTCAGCGCAAACATAAACAAATTTTATTTTGGGACACAAAATCCCGAAAAAACGTGGATAATAACCTTCTAAATCGATCGTTTTTTGCTGTTTTCGTGAAGAGAAAAAATTGTTCAAAAGCGCGAATTTTTTTTGGCCAAAACTGTTCAATAGGATCGTTATGCTTGATAATGATTGTTAGAACACGATGACACGATATAAAATGAAGTATACAGCATATTTCAACTGATTCCGACACGTTTTCAATGACAATCTTATGACACGTTTTCAATGACAATCTTATGACACGTTTTCAATGACAATCTTATGACTTTTAAATGTCTCTATTGAAGACCAAATGTCGTTCATACTACAGCGGGACATTTTATTTGGTGTCTAGTTGTTCAGCGCAAATGTAAACGAATTTTATTTCGGGACCTAAAATCCCGAAAAAACGTGGATAATAACCTTCTAAATCGATCGTTTTTGGCTGTTTTCGTGAAGAGAAAAAATTGTTCAAAAGCGCGAATTTTTTTTGGCCAAAACTGTTCAATAGGATCATTATGCTTGATAATGATTGTTAGAACACGATGACACGATATAAAATGAAGTATATAGCTTGTTTCAACTGATTCCGACACGTTTCAAATGACAATCTTATGACTTTTAAATGTCTCTATTGAAGACCAAACGACGCTCATACTATGTGCGAGACATTTTATTTGGTGTTTTGTTTGTTCAGCACAAACATAAACAAATTTTATTTCGGGATCCAAAATCGCAAAAAAACGTGGATAATAACCTTCAAATTCGATCGTTTTTGGTTGTTTTCGTGAAGAGCAAAAATTGTTCAAAAGCGCGATTTTTTTTTGGCCAAAACATGTCAATAGGATCGTTATGCTTGATAATGATTGTTAGAACACGATGACACGATATAAAATGAAGTATATAGCTTGTTTCATCTGATTCCGATACGTTTCAAATGACAATCTTATGACTTTTAAATGTCTCTATTGAAGACCAAATGACGCTCATACTATGCCGAGACATTTTATTTGGTGTTTAGTTTGTTCAGCGCAAACATAAACAAATTTTATTTCGGGATCCAAAATCGCGAAAAAACGTGGATAATAACCTTCTAAATCGATGTTTTCGGATGTTTTCGTGAAGAGAAAAAATTGTTCAAAAGCGCGAATTTTTTTTGGCCAAAACATGTCAATAGGATCGTTATGCGTGATAATGATTGTTAGACCACGATGACAAGATATAAAATGAAGTATATAGCTTGTTTCAACTGATTCCGACACGTTTCAAATGACAATCTTATGACTTTTAAATGTCTCTATTGAAGACCAAATGACGCTCATACTATGTGCGAGACATTTTATTTTGTGTTTAGTTTGTTCAGCACAAACATAAACAAATTTTATTTCGGGATCCAAAATCGCAAAAAAACGTGGATAATAACCTTCAAATTCGATCGTTTTTGGTTGTTTTCGTGAAGAGCAAAAATTGTTCAAAAGCGCGATTTTTTTTTGGCCAAAACATGTCAATAGGATCGTTATGCTTGATAATGATTGTTAGAACACGATTACACGATATAAAATGAAGTATATCGCTTGTTTCATCTGATTCGACACGTTTCAAATGACAATCTTATGACTTTTAAATGTCTCTATTGAAGACCAAATGACGCTCATACTATGCCGAGACATTTTATTTGGTGTTTAGTTTGTTCAGCGCAAACATAAACAAATTTTATTTTGGGACCCAAAATCCCGAAAAAACGTGGATAATAACCTTCTAAATCGATCGTTTTTGGCTGTTTTCGTGAAGAGAAAAAATTGTTCAAAAGCGCGAATTTTTTTTGGCCAAAACTGTTCAATAGGATCGTTATGCTTGATAATGATTGTTAGAACACGATGACACGATATAAAATGAAGTATATAGCTTGTTTCAACTGATTCCGACACGTTTCAAATGACAATCTTATGACTTTTAAATGTCTCTATTGAAGACCAAACGACGCTCATACTATGTGCGAGACATTTTATTTGGTGTTTTGTTTGTTCAGCACAAACATAAACAAATTTTATTTCGGGATCCAAAATCGCAAAAAAACGTGGATAATAACCTTCAAATTCGATCGTTTTTGGTTGTTTTCGTGAAGAGCAAAAATTGTTCAAAAGCGCGATTTTTTTTTGGCCAAAACATGTCAATAGGATCGTTATGCTTGATAATGATTGTTAGAACACGATGACACGATATAAAATGAAGTATATAGCTTGTTTCATCTGATTCCGATACGTTTCAAATGACAATCTTATGACTTTTAAATGTCTCTATTGAAGACCAAATGACGCTCATACTATGCCGAGACATTTTATTTGGTGTTTAGTTTGTTCAGCGCAAACATAAACAAATTTTATTTCGGGATCCAAAATCGCAAAAAAACGTTGATAATAACCTTCTAAATCGATCGTTTTTGGCTGTTTTCGTGAAGAGAAAAAATTGTTCAAAAGCGCGAATTTTTTTTGGCCAAAACTGTTCAATAGGATCGTTATGCTTGATAATGATTGTTAGAACACGATGACACGATATAAAATGAAGTATATAGCTTGTTTCATCTGATTCCGACACGTTTCAAATGACAATCTTATGACTTTTAAATGTCTCTATTGAAGACCAAATGACGCTCATACTATGTGCGAGACATTTTATTTGGTGTTTAGTTTGTTCAGCACAAACATAAACAAATTTTATTTCGGGATCCAAAATCGCAAAAAAACGTGGATAATAACCTTCAAATTCGATCGTTTTTGGTTGTTTTCGTGAAGAGCAAAAATTGTTCAAAAGCGCGATTTTTTTTTGGCCAAAACATGTCAATAGGATCGTTATGCTTGATAATGATTGTTAGAACACGATGACACGATATAAAATGAAGTATATAGCTTGTTTCATCTGATTCCGACACGTTTCAAATGACAATCTTATGACTTTTAAATGTCTCTATTGAAGACCAAATGACGCTCATCCTATGCCGAGACATTTTATTTGGTGTTTAGTTTGTTCAGCGCAAACATAAACAAATTTTATTTTGGGACCCAAAATCCCGAAAAAACGTGGATAATAACCTTCTAAATCGATCGTTTTTGGCTGTTTTCGTGAAGAGAAAAAATTGTTCAAAAGCGCGAATTTTTTTTGGCCAAAACTGTTCAATAGGATCGTTATGCTTGATAATGATTGTTAGAACACGATGACACGATATAAAATGAAGTATATAGCTTGTTTCAACTGATTCCGACACGTTTCAAATGACAATCTTATGACTTTTAAATGTCTCTATTGAAGACCAAACGACGCTCATACTATGTGCGAGACATTTTATTTGGTGTTTTGTTTGTTCAGCACAAACATAAACAAATTTTATTTCGGTATCCAAAATCGCAAAAAAACGCGAATAATAACCCTCAAATTCGATCGTTTTTGGTTGTTTTCGTGAAGAGTAAAAATTGTTCAAAAGCGCGATTTTTTTTGGCCAAAACATGTCAATAGGATCGTTATGCTTGATAATGATTGTTAGAACACGATGACACGATATAAAATGAAGTATATAGCTTGTTTCATCTGATTCTGACACGTTTCAAATGACAATCTTATGACTTTTAAATGTCTCTATTGAAGACCAAATGACGCTCATACTATGCCGAGACATTTTATTTGGTGTTTAGTTTGTTCAGCGCAAACATAAACAAATTTTATTTTGGGACACAAAATCCCGAAAAAACGTGGATAATAACCTTCTAAATCGATCGTTTTTTGCTGTTTTCGTGAAGAGAAAAAATTGTTCAAAAGCGCGAATTTTTTTTGGCCAAAACTGTTCAATAGGATCGTTATGCTTGATAATGATTGTTAGAACACGATGACACGATATAAAATGAAGTATACAGCATATTTCAACTGATTCCGACACGTTTTCAATGACAATCTTATGACACGTTTTCAATGACAATCTTATGACACGTTTTCAATGACAATCTTATGACTTTTAAATGTCTCTATTGAAGACCAAATGTCGTTCATACTACAGCGGGACATTTTATTTGGTGTCTAGTTGTTCAGCGCAAATGTAAACGAATTTTATTTCGGGACCTAAAATCCCAAAAAAACGTGGATAATAACCTTCAAAATCGATCATTTTTGGCTATTTTCGTGAAGAGTAAAAATTGATCAAAAGTGTGAATTTTTTTGGCCAAAACTTGTCAATAGGATCATTGTGCTTGATAATGATTCTTAGAACGCAATGACACGATATAAAATGAAGTATATAACATATTTCAACTGATACCGACACGTTTCAAATGACAATCTTATGACTTTTTAATATCTCCATTGAATATCAAATGACGCTCATACTACACCATGACATTTTATTTGGTGTCTAGTTTGTTCAGCGTGAATATAAATGAATTTTATTTCGGGACCCAAAATCTCGAAAAAACGTGGATAATAACTTTCAAAATCGATCATTTTCGGCTGTTTTTGTGAAGAGTAAAAATTGTTCAAAAGCGCGAATTTTTTTTGGCCAAAACTTGTCAATAGGATCTTTATGATTGATAATGATTGTTAGAACATGATGACACGATATAAAATGAAGTAGATATAGCATATTTCAACTAATTCTGACACGTTTCAAATGACAATCTTATGACTTTTAAATGTCTCTATTGAAGACCAAATGACGCTCATACTACACCGGGATATTTTATTTGGTGTCTAGTTTATTCAGCGCGTATATAAAAGAATTTTATTTCGGGACTCAAAATCCCAAAAAAACGTGGATAATAACCTTCAAAGTCGATCATTTTCGGCTGTTTTCGTGAAGAGTAAAAATTGTTCAAAAGCGTGAATTTTTTTTGGCCAAAACTTGTCAATAGGATCATTTTGCTTGATAATGGTTGTTAGAACACGATGACACGATATAAAATGAAGTATATAGCATATTTCTACTGATTCCGACACGTATCAAATGACAATCTTATGACTTTTAAATGTCTTTATTGAAAACCAAATAATGCTCATACTACACCGGGACATTTTATTAGGTGTCTAGTTTCTTCAGCGCAAATATAAACAAATTTTATTTTGGGATCCAAAATCCCGAAAAAACGTGGATAATAACCTTCAAAATCGATCATTTTTGGCTATTTTCGTGAAAAGTAAAAATTGTTCAAAAGCGCAAATTTTTTTTGGCCAAAACTTGTCAATAGGATCATTATGCTTGGTAATGATTGTTAGAACCATCAGACATGATATTAAATGGAATATAGAAAATTGTTTTCATTGATTCCGACATGTGTTAAATGACAATTCCATGACTTTTAAATGTCTTTATTGAAGACAAAATGACACTCATAATAGACTGGGACATTTTATTTGGTGTGTAGTTTGTTTAGCGCGAATATGGATCCATTTTATTTTGGAATTCAAAACCACCGAAAAAACGTGGATAATAACCTTCAAAATCGATTGTTTTTTTGCTCTTTTCGAAAAACGTGAAAATTGTTCAAAAGTGCGAATATTTTTTGGCCAAAATCTGTCAATCGGAACATAATACTTAATAATGATTGTTACTTAGAACTTTCTAACGCGATATAAAATGGAGTATAAAAAACTTGTTACCGTTACACAATGAACTTAATTACCGTTACATTTTACATTAATTTAGTATGAAAACGATTTCTCAGAAGACTTACTCTCGGGGTCCTATTAATCTAGGGTTACCCTAAGAATATCCTTGAAGGATGTGATATAGATGAGTTGATCCCATGTGCTAAGGTGGGTAAATGAGAGAGTAGGTGACAATGAAGTATCATTTGATTATATAAATCAATCAATGCAATTTCTGATACTTAAAAACAAATTGAGCTTGTTGATATTTTGTTTTTCCATAAACTAGCAACATCACTTTCTCGAATCTAATTATTTTGTTTTTATAAAAAAAAATATGATAATATTTTTGTCAAATGAAATTTATAGATTTTAAGATGAAAATTGTAAAAACATCACATTAATATATTAATAGATTAAATATATTATTATAATAATTAAAAGATTTTCTGCTTGATTTTTTGTATTTTTTTATAATACTTTCTTGAATTGCGTTTTGATGAAACGGACCAATCATAGCATTGGAAAAAAGCTTCAAATATATATATATATAAATAAATAGATTTCTCAAATCATTAATTTATGTAGTTAAGCATCACATATTTTATGGCTGCTTGATTTTATTCAATTATAATTAATAATTTTTGTTTTCATAGTCTAATGAAAGCATTTTCTATCACGAATCTAATTATTTCATTTTTATAAAAAAAAAAAATTACGATAATTTTTTTGTTAAATGAAATTTAAAGGTTTTAAGATGAAAATTGTAAAACATCACATTAATATAACAGATTAAATATATTACTCCGTATTATAATAATTCAAATATTTTCTATTTGTTTTTTTGTATTTTTTATAATACTTTCTTAAATTGAATTTGATGAAATGTACCAATCATATCGCTCGAAAAAAAACTTCAAATATATATAAATAGATCGTTTGTTTTTGACCAAAATTGATGGTTGTTGACTTGTTGTTAGTAGCCTAGAACTACGTCTTGAGCAATCATATACGTTTAATTTAACTGAACTGAATTAAATAGTGTTGAATTGATTAAAACAATACTGTATGAGCTTAATGAGGTTGAACTTGACCAAACTGAACTGAATGAGACTACATTATTTACCTGGTGGTACGGAGTTTTGTTGGTGAGTCGAGGCTGAAAGGAGGCGATTGAACACGGGTTCATGATCTTCCTGTTAAAAGCAATGGTAAACAAATGATTGACACCGATAAATGGAGAGAATATAATAAAATAAGGAAGCATTACATGGAGGGATATGTTATGTTTGACAGTACACCATTTCCTGATAATATTGTCCTTTTATGCCTTTGTCGTTTTACTGTACTCTTCCATCACTAATATTTTTAACATTATTTCCATTTCACATTTTGCAATTTTCCAAAAATTCCATAAAAAAATCGTCTTTTCCTGAATTAGTAAGAGACGTGACATGAAAAATGAAAGATCATCTTTTTAAAATAAAATCATCTTTTGTTGAATTAGTAAGAGACGTAACATGAAAATTGAATTAATAAGATCAGTTGAATTAATAAGAGACGTAACATGAAAAATGAGAAATCAGTCTTTCTAAAGTGAAATCATCGTTTACTAAATTAGTACTCCCTCAGTCCCACTAAGATCTTCCCACTTTCCTTAAAAGGAAACTCCACTAAGATTTTCTCATTTCAAAACTTTCCTTATTCATCCATTATACTCTCTTCCTATTGATTGGTTACTTTTTCTGATTTGACATCTTGAACCCCACCAAACAATTTACCACCTTTCATTACTCATTCCTTGTTCCTTGTGCCACTTATAAATGGGAACATCATTGTGGAGGGGAGGGAGTAAGAGACTTAAGTCACGTGACATGAAAAATGAGAGACCGTCTTTTCAAAGTGGTGTGACTCTATAAATCTATCTCCATCCCCCGACACCCCAAGGAACCATCCCCAATTTCAGATTCTCTTTCTACACTTATTATTATCATTTGTCTGCAAAAAAGTTTGCATATTTAGTTACTTATTTATCCACCATTTTTGCTGCAATTTGTTGTAAAATAAAAAAAATAAAAAAAAAATAAAAAAAAAAATATGTATGCAGAAGCAGGTTTAATGTTCCCATATTTTCAGAATTTTGCTCATGAAATTCAGCAACTGGATGAGCTTTGTTACTCTCAGAAACCCTCAGATTCATTGGTAATTTCTATTTTTCTACTCCAAATTTCAGTCTTTTTCTACTTCAAATTTCAGTTTTTTTCTGCTTAATTTTGTTACCCATTTTGTTATTTTTTGTTGGGTGATTAAAGTTTAAATCTTTTTGAAGTTTGATGATGATTTGAGCATGTGGGTTAGTAATAAAAATTGGATCTTTATATGTTTCTTTGAAGAAAAAAATTATGTTTTGAGCTGCATTTATTACATGTTTACCTCAATTGAGCAAAAAAATGTAGACAATTAGTGAATCGCAAATTCTTGTTTGTCACGAGAATATCGACAAAATCAAACCCACTAGGGAATACAAACAAGACTAATGACTAATTGTTGATGAAATTTAGTTCATGAGGAGCAAGTATTGATGATTTTGATGTTCTGATTGCTAGTAATTAGTAACTCCCTTGCTTTAATTCAAGTATGATGCATAAACCCCAAAGTTTTTTTGTTAATTATTCATCGTATTGTTATAACTAGTCAAATATTAATCATTTAGTTAGATAATGACGAAGCATGGTTCCTGGGGAATGAGAATGTTTCCCGTTTTTCTATCTAAATGGGTAAATATTTGACTGGTTATAACATCATGACGGATATCTGAATCACTAACAAGAAGGGAAGATTTGACCTTTGAAGGTTGTAGTAAGACAATGATGATGATTTCATATCATATGATATCATAATCAAAGTTGATAATGAGTGCTTTATTCTCTTTTCCATTAAGAGGGCTTTGTTTAGAGCTACTTTTACACTCCACTAATCTAAAGACAATACTCCCACCGTTCCAATGAATTCTTTGCCTATTCCATATTTGGATGACTCAATGAATTCTTTGCCTTTCTATTTGACATACTCATGAACTTGGCTCCACATGTCACCTCATCATTGGATCTCTTCCCCCTTTGTGCCAAAAGCAAAGGCAAACAATTCATCGAGGCTGAGGGAGTAGTCAATAGTAGGTTAGTCCATTTCCAAATAAGCTTTGGAAGCCTTGAAGTTGATTGATTGCCCTTAACATGTCCATGTGTTTTGGTTCTTGTGTTATACCCAAATTTGGTAAAAGTGGAGTTAACTAGTTAAGCCTTGAAGATTGTCTTTGTACTTTCTTTCTTACAAGGAAATCGGGTGTTTTGCGAGTTTGTGTGTCTTCGTTTGTGTCGTACAAGCTTGTAATTGTCAATCTAGTTTGAATCGGGATATTTGTTATGGTAAGATATCGAAGATGTGACTTTGTCGAATGTGGAAAGTTTTTGAATTGGCAAGTGTAGGAAAACAATGTGTGTGATCTTGTTCGTGTTAGAAAAAACCTTCGTTATTCAAAGATCATTAACCTTTGACGGTGTAAAGGTCATGGCTGAGGTGAACTGAACTAAAGTGAGTTGAAAAGGGTGTAAGTCAGAAATGCCATGTTGACGGAAATATTGAAAATCTAACCTTTTTTGGTTGAATCCTTGTTTTCTGGTTTTCCAGGATAGCATCATTACAGCCTCCGTCATTTCAGACTACGATTTGGGATGCGAAGGGGATCTATTCAAAGCACCAGAGCCCATAATCGAAGAACCAGTAGAGCCACTCGATCCCATGATGACAGCTGCACTTGCAATGATGTCGTGTGGGGATGATGTCCTGCAGCCTTCAGGCCTACAAATCGGTGACATGCAGTCCATGCAAAATGAGCAGCTTTTCTGTGATGCGTTTGATGGCTGCGGGAAAGAACTCCTTGAGAAAACATCAATAGAAACAACATCGGTTTCTGATATCATGGACATCAAATTTCCGCTTATAGATGAAAATAAAGTACTTTTCGACTTACCATTTGCCAAAAGTGATAGCTCGGAGTCTTTAAGCTCGATGGAATGGGCAGGTGGAACCAACGTGAGGCCGAGTTTCTTGGACTTTCCTGAAATGGATTTTTCTGGCTCGTATGGGATGCGCAGGGCATTCAGCGATGGAGACATAAAGGTTAGAATCAAGTGTTTTAAGTTTCAATGATGATTTTGTTGTTGATCGGAAGCTGTTGATTCTGAGTTATTTTTTTGGCAGACGCTCGGGAATGGAAACAATGCAAGCCTCGTGCATTCACCTCTTCAACGGTCACTGATGATCGGCAACTGCACCTCTGAAGACCGCCTGCAGAAACTTTCACGATACAGAAACAAGAGATCAAGGAGAAACTTTGGCAGAAAAATCAAGGTAAAACTGATTATTACTCCATATTCCTCAATTGGTCTTGTATAAGACGATCTCACGTGCGCATTGGTGTTAACCCATTTGTATGGCACAGTATGCCTGCAGGAAGGCTCTAGCCGACAGTCAACCAAGGGTACGTGGAAGATTTGCAAAGACAGAAGACACAGACAGTTCAAAGAAGGAATGAGTTAAGTCTGACTTAGATAGATCTCGAGAATGTGTGAAACGAGATCGTAGTGGCTTTACTGATATAGCATGGAGTAGTAGATAGCACCCATGAAAAATGGGATCGGGGATTATACCCTTAAAATGAAGAAATGTAGTAGTAAGTTTAAATCGCTTATTCGTTTGTACTCCGGAATAAACTACATAATCAGCTTCCCCTAGCTTAGTTTCTGTATATACTGGCTGAAATGATACTAAGATGCTATTGTAATATGTTAGCTATCAACATGGAAGCAGTGAAGTGACAAATTTGTGTGTAGGTCAGTTCTGTGCATTTCTATGTTTCTGTCGACCTCGTTTAAATTTGCAGTGTTCTCGTCACGAGAAAAGTTGGTCATGAATCAGAGAATTCGGACTAGAACCCTTTTAAAACCCCGAGTAAGTCTCCCAAGTGAGTATTAAGTATTTGACCCATCACACGTTTGTGATGATATTCTCGTCACAAATGAGAATTTGGCTTGAAGCCCCCCTAGCAAAGTATGAAGGGTTTGATGATTAAAGAAGTTTGTTTGTTCCATAAAGTTCATATCATAGTGGTGTAAAAGGCCAAAGCATATTATGATGACAAATTGACATTTGACACACTTGACAATTGTGGGTTCATTGAAAAGACAGTATCTAAATTATTTACAAAAGATTCTTGTTTGTGACGGTAATATCTGTTATAAACATATGACGGGTATGACGGGTCAAATAATACCCAGTTGGGTAGATGAAGGATAAATTCATGTGTTCTCTCTAAACTTGTCTTTTCTAACCAAGTTGTAGTATTTGACCCGTCACTGATTTATGACGGATATATCCGTCACATAGGAGACATCCTCCTAAATTATTGATATGAACAAGTCAATAGAGATTTAGGAATTTTGGAATCTTCAATAAAAAAGAATCTTCAATTGGGATTTTGGATTGATACCAAACAAAAAGATTTATCAACTTGTGGCAAATCATCATCAAGTGAGAAATTTTCAATCTTTCATGTCGGTTTCAGTCTATGTTACTCCGACACTTCACTTCAATACCGTGTCGCATGTCTGACAACCACATAACACTTCGTTACTTCATATTAGACCAAAAGATTGAAAATTTTACCCAAAATAGCCCGTGTCAGACACTCCGACACCTTATAGAAGAGTTTGAGTAACGTAGGTTCACAGCCTGAGTGGAATGTAAGTATATGTAACAGTGATCATACAGAAATGAATGGCAAGAAAGTCACATTTCACAGGCTGAGTGGAATGAAAATGATGTAACAGTGATCTTACAGAAACGGATCGCAAGCGTGCTGAATGTATAGCACGTCTTTTTCAAGACGGATATATCTCGTTCAAGAATCAACACTCGGACGAGGAGGAACTCGAACATGGTTTGCAATAGTCGAGAGACTGACCGACAAACAGTGAGAAGCAATTGCATTACATGACCTGTAGACAGGAAGTCAGAAGTACATAAATACATCATGTACAGAAATCCTTGCTCACATACAACAAAATTTTCAGTTTCATTTCACAAATTCGACTTTTTTTTCCGTGTTTCATTGTCAGTAAGGAAGAAATTGATGATCGAAAGCTTGAAACTAAGAAGTTTATATATAGTACACAAATGCTTACAAAGTTCGAAACATAGTCTAGGAACTAACTGATGCAACAATTACAGTACATGTTATTTGTACACTCGGAAATTAAATATCCACAAACCAGCAACGATAACCTGATAATTCATCTCATTCATCTCGAGACTGTATCACAGAGTAACTACTGATTCAATATAAGGGAGAAACGGGGGTGCGAACAAAACTCAATGCATCGACATCACCCAAGTCTTTCAGCAGTAAGGTGTATTTAGTCGGACTAGAGTTTGGATCAGAAAGCAATAAACTTCCGTCATCTGTCTGCACTAAAACCTTCCCGTTCTCAGTCCACCCTCGAAAGTTAACAAAACCCGGAATCATATCCATTTTAAACAGGATCGCCCACGAATCCCAAACCCCATATCGTTTCAATGTCCACATTTCCAATAACCCGTTTGTATTCACAATCCAAGCGCCTAAACACCCGTTTATCTCACACAACTTAAAACTCAAATTCCCACCATTATGACTCGAGAACCCGACTGGCATTCTCACTTCTGTGAAGGTCTCAGTACACAGATCGAACCCACGAATGCATTTCTGATTAGGACACCAAACTTGGGTTCGATCCCAATGTAGAGTCTCGTTAACCAAAACCCCTCGACCACCCGAGAAAATAGTCAATTCATTCTCATCAAACACACCAATTTTCCTCCAAGTTTTCGACTTTATCGAAAAAACATAAACAAAAACCTCAGAACTTCTCTTCTGAAGTCCAGCAATGAACATCAAGTAATCATTTTTACAGGAAACATAACCAAATCCAGACATCAATAGCCATTGAAAATTCCCTAGAGGATCTAAAACGTGACAGAATTGACCCATCACAGGATTATAAACCTTGAATCGATAATGAAACCCGTTATTCGCACCGCCTCGTCCGAAACAAATCAACCCGTTACTTGACCCGATTAAGAAAGTATTAACACCATTATCACTGTAATTAAGGTTTTTAACAGGAATTAAACCTTTTTCACCTTTTTGATCATCTGGGTACCTGTCATATGCACCAAAATTAAGAATGTAAAAGAAATAAGGTGACATTATGAACACACAATTGAAGGGTACAAATTGATTGGAAATTGTTTGTTTGAGATGGGATTTGATGAAATTTGGGGTAGAAATCAAGGAATTCCATGATTTTGATACTGATTTGAATCTGATCAACGAATTTACAGGTAATCTTGTGAGAATTTCGGTAAAGATTACTTCTTCAGGAAGATCAGATTCATCAATTTGAAGAAAAAAATTGGAAATTGGTGGTGAAACGACGTCGTTTTGGGGGGGTTTGTTGTTTCTCAATTTCTTTCGTTTTCTGTATCGATCGATTGTTCTTGTCATTTGGGAATTATGATTTGGGGATTTGTGATGATGGGTTGTCTTCAATTTGGGGATTTAGGGTTTGGACAGCCGGAAGATCATCAACCGGCTACAGAAAAATTGATTGAAGTTTGACTTGATTTTATAGAACTCATATTGCCATTGACTTGTTCTATAAAATAAAAGATCATTTGAACATTCTTACCCTTTCGAATCGGGTTAAATTATAAGTCGGGTCATCTGAGGTCGAAACTCACTAATAAATCAATCGCAATTCGGGTCAAATTAGTTCGATTTTTGGATCATAAGTTCATAACTAGGTCAGACAATATCAGATCACTTTCGAGTCTCAGATCAGCCTTATTATTCAGTTTTCAAATGTGATTTGGACAAAACACGGTTTCGAACAAAAGTCAATGGACTCGAGTGTGAAGATCGATGCATCGATTGATGATAATGTAGGGTGTATACAATCAATCAAAGTAATCTATACACAATCGGGTTATATTCTCGTTTCTCGTTTGTTTTTTAGACCTTGTATTCTTGTAAAACCGTTCTATAATAAATCAGGTCGGACTATCTCCGAAACTCTCTTGCAACCATCGAGTTTGCATTTGAAATCCTGCGTCTCTCATCGCATTATAGGCCGATTTGTAAAGCCTAGCGTCCAACTTAGTCCCCTCGGCCTTCAAATTTTGCAACAACTTAACCAATTCCTCGATCCGATTCATCTTCGAGAACACACCGACCATGATCCCGGCCAAAGCGAGATCAATTCGGCCTTGATTCACTCGATACTCCTCATAAAACTCGATACAACCCTCGTACTCTTTTGCCCTCGAGTAAGCCCCTATGATACTAGTGTAACTTACTCTATCGGGTTTAACCTTTTTTCGCTTCATTTCCTTCCAAATCTTGTCAACTTGCCTCAAATTGTTCGCTTTCCCTTGAACATCAATCAACGCGTTGTAAACCCAAACGTTGGGCTCGCACCCTCGTTCCTTCATCTTGGCTAAGAGCTTCATCGCGTCCCTCAATTTCCCCGTCTTACCATACATTACAATCATTGTCGAGTATGCGACAACACATTTGTCGAATCCCCTTACTTGCATTTCCTCGAAAACGTCCTTAGCCTTGGAGAACAAGCCTAATCTAAAGAACACATTGATGATCGAGGCATAGGTCACTTGCCCCGGCTCACACCCATCTAATTTGAGCTCTTCGTAGACCTTAACCGCGATTTTTAACCCTCTTTTCTTCGCGTACCCATTAACAATCGCGCAAAATATGCAATCAGACACCTTCAAATTCGCCTGTTTCATGATTTTGACAACACTCAAAGTCTTGTCCATTAGTCCTTCCTCTACATACATGATGACCAACTTGAGGAACAATGCCGGGTCCTTGATCATTCGCTTGGACGCGGCTTCTTCGACCAAGTCCTCGACTAGCTCAATCCTCCTCGTATCAACCAATGAACCAATCAACGACGTGTAAATCCAAGGACTCGAAGCAATACCCTTTTCGCGCATTTTATCAAATTGTTCAAGAGCTTTGAACCCTTGTCCCGATTTCCCTAATGCCTCAATCAAAACACCATAAACTTCGACAACATTCGTACTACTACCACCACTACTACTACTATTATTACTACTCTCAAACTCGCTGAATAACTCAACGACTTTATCATAATCACGTAACTTCAAAAACGCTTCCATAACCAAAACATACCCTACACCATCCAACACAATCCCCTTCGACTTCATTCTCTCATACAACTCAATCGAAACCCTATACATATGAAGCTTATTATAGCTTCGAATACCCGAAACATAACCAATTGAAGCAACATTATTATTATTTTCATCAATTATGTCAAAAGTTCTTAACAAAACATCAACAACTTTGAACTTCCTAGCTTTAATACAAGTACTAACAATTGTAGCACAAAACACACCATCATCATCAAGCACAACTTTATGCACCAACATATCCTCACACACAACCAAAACCAAATCCCATTTCTTTGTTTTCACCAAATACCTCAACAATGCCTTCAAAGTCACATCCTTAGGCACAAACCCGTCTTTCGCTTTCGCTTTTGCTTTCAAATAGTACTCAACACCTAGCTCTTGTGTGTTAGGGTTCTTAAGCAAGTTGATCACCAGCGAATTCAGATCCTGCCCGTTGTCATCCCTAGTATTATCGAACCCTGCAGTATTATTATTACTACTAGGGTTCGACTCGTAAATGAGTTCTTCTTGTTGTTGTTGGAGTAAAGGAGGTGGGCAAGTAGAGGAATGAACAATGATGAATAACTTGGGATGGTGACTTAAGCATGGAGGTTTGGAAATGGTGAATTTGGTGAAGTGATTAATGGGGTGAAAGCAATTAGATGGTGAGAAGCTTGGAATTGCCATTGTTGAATGAAGATCATTTGTGTTTGAGAATTTTTTTAATTTTTATTTTTTTTTATTTTCTTTTTTTTTGTTGGTATGAAGATAGGAAGTGAATGGTGATGATATGGTAAACGTAGTGTGGATTATGTAGTTTGTATGGAAGTGAATCTCATGAGCCAATTATTGTGTTACACGTGGATAGTTTAAGGACATGGAGATTGTGTCCCAATTTCATAGGACACATACCCAAATTCTGGAAGACAGTTTCACACTAACAGTAAAAAAGTGAAAGTGAAAGTAAAAAAATAAGTGCGACTCCGCTGGGGATCGAACCCAGAATCTCTGGTTTCGTAGACCAGCGCCTTATCCATTGGGCCACGGAGTCATTTTTGATTATTTACCTCAATCTACATATCTTAAAGACATAATAAAAAATTGATTATTTACCATTTTCTACCCACAATATTTATTTTTAAGTTTATTATTGCTGCCTTTTGAATTTTTACATTTTATTATCTTGGTTTTCAAGAGAAAAAAAAACTATAAATTATTTTATTTACGAAGAAAAAAAAAAAGTTGCTTCGTATCAAATTCTTAAATCAATACAGATTTTACAGAACACGATTTTAGGAAGTGGGTGACGATATGATTAGATTCTGATCTACAACTTAATGTGCGCTTCTTTGAAGAAGAAACGTGTACTTTGTGTTGCATTGAATGTGTGAGAATTGAGAAGTTGTCGGAGATGTTCGAGGTTTCTTAACAATTGTTGTCAAAGTCGATTGATATGAGAAATATTTTGAGTCGTTACGTTCTCGCCAAGGTCAGTTGTGGCGTGTAAGTTTGACAAATCCGGTCCCGGAGTAAGGATGACAACGGGTTGGATTTAAGATACTATCCTTATTAGATCCGGTTCAAATTCTTAACAAGAACTCGGATTCGGACCATATTCAACGATTATGAAGATTTCAAATCCAAATCCAATCTGCTGATCTAAACCATTCTCAAAATATTATAATCCGTAGTTAAAAAAAAAAAAGGAAATAAGAAATAATTTTTGTAATGGAAAATGGTTAAGGGGATAAAAAAGCAAAAATTAATTATATGAAAAAATAAGAAATAATTTTATTATTTATTTAACTTATGTTTTGTATTTTTTTATTATTTTGAGAAAAAAAAATACTCGTAGTTAATCCAAAATATTGCGATTCAGATTTGACTCCTTTGATCTAGACGAGACACATCACACATGTCGGAACTAAACCGGGAAAGTAATGACCTAACTTGATCCGAACCTTGTCACTACTCAGTGACCCGACCCGACCCGACCCGGCCAAAAAGCAATAGTTGAGCTAACCCAACACGAAAAACAAAGACGTAAATATTAGCACGAAAAAAAAAAAAAAGAAAAAAAAAACACATCTCCATTTTTATTCATTGGACCAAGACTCAAACCACAAAGCGAAACTCGAGATGTGGGCGGACCGGGAAAAAAAAAACCGAGAATATCAAAGCAGAATTTCGAAAAATATATAAATTGTTTCAATGTGTACTTTCGGGAGCATCATGTATCCGACTTAAAACAACCGACTCAGTCTCTTTGGGCACGGGGATTAAAACCTCACAAACCTTAACGAAATCATTGCACACATTTAACGAACCGTTACTAGCAATAATCTTACCATCATCATCGACGACAGTATCCTCCTCTTCAGCTTTCGAGGTAATTGGATCCGGGTCAGTGCCCTCGTTGGGTAATTCACCCTCGGGAACTAGCTCAAGAGGCGTTTGTGGTGGTTGTGTTTCTTCAGTAACGTCGAGGGAAGAATCGAGGTTTTGAATATTTGTGGAGACGGGTTTTTCAGTTTCTCGTTCCTGAGTGATGGGATCTTCTTGCATGTTACAGGAAACAGATTGTGTGTCTGTATTTGTCTCAAGATCTGAGATTTGTTGGACATTTGGATGCGAGGGTGAAGAACAAGTGATTTGGATTTTGCCAGCATCGAGGACACGGATTCTCCTCTTGCTCTTCTCTGTCTTGTAAAAAGTCATTGCTCTCTGCAATCCAGAACAAATGTGTACATCAAGACACAGTCGAGTAACTGGAAATAAATAGATAGATGATAAAGAATGCAAGAGTTTATGGTTCATTTTTCTGGTTGGATGATCTCAGTTGGCTCATTTCGCATCAAGTCGATATATGATTCAGCAATGTTCAGGTCGAATCAAGTCTAATTGGGTTTCGGGTCTTTAGGTTTAGGGGAAGATTATTCAGATTGGGTCAATCTGATCATGATTCATGAGCAAATGAAACACGACAAAGTATGCTTCCCAATTCCGACCAATATCAGAACGTAACACACAAACACACAAGAATGTTCCCCATTTTTTATTTTTAAGGAAAGTGAAAAAAGACGTAAAAACGGGCATTCTTAAAAAATTTGTAAGGAAATGAGAAAAGAAGATGTAAAAAGGAGCATGTTAAGGAAACCTAGATCATTACCAGATACAAACAGCATTCATGCTCTCCTATTTGTAAAAAAATCACGGAGCAAATCCCGAAACAATAAAGATTAAAGTAACAGACATCAAACGGATCATAAAAAGCCAAAAATCTCAGCCTACTAGTCGATACTTCTGTTAATCCATAAATACAGTACCTGAAAGATGGAATCCTTTGCGGCAGGGACAGTCTTCATGTCCACGGCTGAACTTGTGATCTCTGATTTCACGACAGCATTTTCCTGTCAATGAGAAAAAAGAAAGTAAGCATAGTGTGCATCGTTGAAGTTTGAGTCACTAAAAAGAGTGTTTTACTATAAGTCGCGTACCTCCATGAATTGAAGTTCCACTTCATCTTCTACATACTCAGATTCTCTCGTAGATGCACGGTTAATACACTGATTATACAATTCGGGATCAACCAGATCCACCGAGATATCAAGTCTACCAAGATATGCACGCAGAAACTGTGCAGTATCATCAACACCAGCACCGGATGATTCAGGAGTCTTGTCGGAGGTCGTTTTACCTTGTGTCGACAGACTTTCCTTCACAGGCGACTGGCCACTTGATACATCCTTCTTGAAACTCGTTGCTTGATCATCAGGGCAATTACTTTCAACATTAGGCTTTGAGGATGCTTCATCTGTAGTTGCTTTGAACGTAGGCCCGTCTTTCTGAGACCCAGAAACGACATCCATATTCATGGCACCGTTTTGCTTCCACATATCCGAATTCACGTCTCTTCTCTGAGCAAGATGCCCAGGCCCATACATCGAGGAATCATCCCTAAGCATACTGTTGCTGGCATCCCATCCATGAAAGTGAGGCGGCATTGGCCCTTCCATCACATTCGGCCATCCCATCGGCCGTACATAACCTGGAAACCGGTCCCCATCAGCCATGTGATAAGGCATCCCAAGGTGATTCATATCCATAGCCGGCCTAGCGCCAAAAATGGGAGAAAACGGTGACATAAGCGGAGGAAAACCTCCATGGTGGGGCCCGGGAGGACCTGGAGGGTAAGGCATAAAACCGTTAGGATGAGGAGAAGGCCAGTTAAGAGCACCATTCCAGGCATTCCCTGGGACCCTTCCAACATTTGGATCAACACTTCGCCTAAAACGGTTTCCGGAACCCCGATTGTCTTCGCCAAAAGAACTAACAAAAGGACTGTCTGGTCTAGTTTGGAAGACAGGTGGACCAGGACTAGGTCCATGAGAAGAAGTGTTCCCCTGACCAGATTTATTTTTAGGGTAAAATGGCGATTCTGGTGGAGGATTCTCATCCCCAAAAAATTTCTTGGAAGGCAAGCCTTGTCTATCCTCAGTCACACTCTTATCTCTTGCACCATTAGAGCCACTACTCCTCCTTTCAGCATCATCCGCATCGAGGCTTCTTCTTCTGGTATTTCTATTTGAAAACCTACTGCGATCATAGCTCATTGTCGATGGCGATCTTTCCTTCAAATCTGCAGGCGACGCTTTGGCATTTGGAGACCTTTCAGAGATCTCTCCAGCATGATTATCATCACACCTAGCTCGCTTCTCCCCTGACTGATACTCGGAAGCTTTCTCAACTGCTTCGGGCGTAGCAGCATCTCTTAAAGAATCTCCATGCTTGGTTTCATCTTGGAAGCCATCTCTGCAAAGATAGTAGAAGTAAGAAAACTTTCATTGACCAGCTTGTGGTTTTCCAAGAACCTAAGTTCATAATTTACTAACGCTTGCTCCCACCGAGAAAAAACTGGAAGGGACAAGGCATTGTCAAACAAGGTATTGCCAATACAAAGAATTAGGGAACTGGCACCAAGCAACCTCAGGCTAGAATGACAACATATCACGAGCAGCAACTGCATAGAAATAGATTCGAGAAAATAATACAATCAGTCCATCACCTGTATTTATCTGAAGCAACATAAGCCCTGTAGCTTGGTGAAGCCTTGCGCTTGCTACTACTTGTGACACTGTCTACAATAGGTTTGCGTGATAGCGACCTTTCCCTGTCACCCTCTGTCTTTGTTCTTCGCAGTTTATCACTATAAGAATCATCATAGACATCCGGAGATCTGTGCCGCCCTCTCTCGTCCTTGTATCTAAAATTTTTCTCATCGGCATGCAAGCCATATTCACTATCATGATCGTGGCTAAAATTCCGATCTCGACCTCTTTCATGATCTCGAGCCACAGGCCTGTCTCTAAGATCACGACGATATCGATCACGCTGGTGTTCCCTATGATGCGCAGGTTCTCGATCGTGGATACGTTCAAGATCCCTTTCTCGTTCATGATCATGGACACGTTCACGCTCACGTTCACGATCACGATCTTGGTCACGATCTCGATCATCATGCACTCTCACACGATCATAGTCAAGACGACCTCGGTCACGGTCATGATCACGACCTTGGTCCCGATCTTGATCACGAGCTCGGTCACGGTCATGATCACGACCTTGGTCCCGATCTTGATCACGACCTTGGTCACGATCCTGATCACGGCCTCGCTCTCTATCACGGTCTACATCCCGGTGATCTTGGTCACGATCTCGATCATCATGCACTCTCACACGATCATAGTCAAGACGACCTCGGTCACGGTCATGATCACGACCTTGGTCACGATCTTGATCACGGCCTCGCTCTCTATCACGGTCTACATCCCGGTCATAATCACCGCCATGGGGCATCGTTTTCTTATATGGCAAGTCCAACTCCTTTTTGCCATTTCTTATATTCTTATCATCATTCTTCCCACTAGTATGATCCCTTGTGGACAGATCATCCTTCAATTTTTCATCTTGACGCCAAATCTCCTTGTCTATATCTTCTTGAAGTCGGTCCCTACTTCTATCTTCTTTATGGCCATCATCCTTATACCTTCCGGACTTTGTGATCTCCTCCCTAGAAGATGGCCTTCTATCATCGGAGTCCCGAACAGCATCATGATGCCTGTCCCCAAGACCAGAGCCATCTCTTTTCCTTCTAACCTTTCTATCAGAATCTCGCTTTGCATCAGGAGTCTTGTGCTCGTCTTGTAAATTAGAGTCTGATAAATCAGAATAGCAGAGTAGCTTTAATATCATAGAAGACAGGCACCATGAAAGAGGTCAGAAAATCTACCTAGTAATATATGAGTTCTAATAAACATGCCCAATAATAGTAATGCCTGTTGAGATCAATTCACAATAACCAACAAACACTACAAAGCATGCAGAGCGAAACAACCATTACTCCAGAGCATTAAAAAAATCTGTGGAACGGTTACTGTATTGAGCCACGGATTCAATTTTTCTGCATAAGAAGCTTACGCAAGTCTCTAGAGATCAGATTACAGGTTTACTGTACACATCACTCTGAATCTGGTGGCAAAAATTCTGGCTTAAAAGTTGCGTCTAGCTGTAATTTGATCCCCATGAGACATGATTTATTGGGAAGAATGAACGTAAGAAACTAAAACTGAATTTGCAAATTGATTTCAAAGAAACTGAATGGATGGATGCCATAATAGAGACTTCTTTCTATACATCCTTCAGGAGAAAACGAGTCCAATTTATAGAGAAACTCCATAAATGGACTCGAATACTAAAGATATTGATTAGCCACACATCAGTTCTCACCAAGGTGCAAAATGTAAGAGAGATTGAGACATTAGATCTCAAACGAGTTCAAAATGTAAGGGAAATGGAGACAGCAGCTCAGCACTACAAGAAACATAGACCAAACTATGCAATGACAGCGACTGTTATACTGGAAATTATAGGAACAAATAAGTAACAGTTAAAGAAAAGCTACAAAAGAGCATTCTCTTGATTAGCTGAACCTCGGATATAAAACAATAATGACAGAGTAAAAAAACAAAGCCCAATTTAATTCAAGTTCTCCAGGCCTATATGTGACATTACATTGAGAATTCTACCTATAAGCTTGTTTAGACCGAGAGCCGGCCATTAAAAGATACATTTAGTTCGAGGAAGCTAGTCTAAAATAAAATCGTTTAAACTCTGTATACAACAACAAAAGTTCATGAAAACATCGTTGAAAAGATACATTTATTCGATCAGCAGTTTGTTGCCCACACAACTATTGGTTCCCTCATTTGTACAGGACCAAATATCGAATCTCAAGAATGGGTTTAGCTCACTTTATTTTCTCACTGGTACGCCCTTCCAGAATGTGTAGTACTCTAAATTGTTTGCTTATCGGGATGTACAGTTCTTCAACTGGCTGTCTCATGCTGGGCCTCTGTTCTTTGCACTTTACTTTGTTTCCTCCAAATCTCTACATTTCTTACGCTTTTAATGTCTTTCTGCTTAGTGTGATTTTATCTTGCAATTACTTTTGACTCCGTAAAAAAATACGACTATTTTTCAGAAAGATATACAGTACAATACACAAAATAATAATCATTTGTTCTTACATTAGATAACTATATAAGACAGTTAACTCTACTCAAGAGTCCCCGTTCAAATTTTCAACAATGGCTCTCAACTTGCTGAGAAGTTAAACACGGATAAGGTAAATGTATAGTACACGATCGAAGTTACAAAACCTTATCCGCTAGCATTCAAAACAAAACCAAGCACAATCGATCTTGTACATATCAGTTTGCGTGAAAGAGCATCCAGTGTAGCAAGAGTGTAAGACCTTTGACCAGCCGTCGAGCAAAACTTTTACATAATTTAAGAGCAAAATGAAACAAAATGATATCTTAACTCAACCTTCGAGTATTCAACTTCCTTTAATCAAAACAAGATGGAAATCAAACATGTAAACAATTCTGATTAACAATTTGTGTCCATTTCTACGATTATGTCAAGTTCCACCCTCCCAACAAAATTTCATCTGTGATTCAGAAGCTTCGTTGTTTTTTTACCTAAACTTATACATTAGTCACAATCCAACACTAGCCTTCTAAGCTCAAAATTCAATCATAGCAGCAGGAGAGCAAACATCGTCATATACTACAACAGAATCATAATGCGGCAAAGAACATGAGATAAACATCAACAAAAAACAATGGAGACATTAACAAAACAGAGACACAAAAGCAGGTTACCTTACCAGTATTACGAGCGGAACTTTGTTTCCGAATCTCCTCACTACCTGTGTTTTCAGTCACAGAAACAATGTCAACCAAACTCTCGGAATTCACCTTATCACTCTTACCACCATTATTATGCTTTCCACCACGCTCTTCAGCCCAACCACTCCGTTTCCTATCCACTTCACTACCCGTATTTGCATCCACAGAAAGAATGTCAACCAATTTCTCACCCTTATCGCTTCTACTACTACCCTTCTTCTCACGCTCCGACCCCCTTTCCTTCTCACCTCTCTCCTTCTCGCTTCTCTCCTTCTCACCCCTCTCCTTCCTCTCAGACCTATGATGCTTACTCTCGCTTTTACCACCACTTCTTTTCCCTTCTTCGACATCAAATCCCGACACATACTTCCCTTCTCTTCTACTCGACCTTTTCGAATCACCAGACCCCCTCACCTCCCTCTCCTTCTCCTTCTCCTTCTCCCTGAGTTCACTTTTCGACATTTCTCGGCCGTTACTGTCATCCCCTCCACCAGTCCACCTATCATCATCTACCTTCTCCTTCTCCTTCTCCTTCCTCTTCCTCGAAGAAGAAGAAGACACCATGCCACCAAATTCAACAGTGTACTCAGCATTGCCTAAACCAACTAATTCCTTACTTACTACATCAACAGCTTTCGAATCAAGCTTTCGCCTTTCACTCGAACTCGATTCCTTCAAATGTCCACCTTCCTTGACTTCCTTCCCTTTCCTCTCCCTAACCCCAGATTCCTTCTCCGAATCAGAATAATCCCTAACATCTCTGGTACTATGCTTACTCGATTTATGCCTAGAACTCCTCGGCATTTTCTTACAATCAATCAATTCTCTACTCAACGAACAAAAACCCTAATTTTCCCCCCTTTTTTCTTCTCTGATTCAAACAATCAACAAACAAATCATACAAAACTAAACTTTTCACCAACCTTAGGTAACAAGCTGCACTCGACAAAGGTCCTTCAATCTGCAAAACTACAAACCCTAACTTTATCCAAATCGCAAGAACCCTAATTTCTCGAAAACATCGAAACCAGAAATTAACCAATTGAAAAACGAAGATTGAGTTTTCCGGTGACCGGCGTTGTGATAAACTCGCCGGAAAGTTCGCCGGCGTCGGGAAATGGCGGGCGGCGGCGAATCGGGAGAGGGGAGAGAAAGTAGAGAGAGAAATGAAACGAGAGGTTTTTTTTTGTTTTTTTTTTATTTTAATTTTTTTTAATTTTCGGTTTTAGAGGATGTGATGAGGCGACTGTCTGTATCTCGTAGGATACGGTTACCTTTTTACTCACTCTTGTTGTTGTACATTGTACTTGTATGATTTTATTGACCATTTTACCCTTACTTATTTTACCTAATTACGATATTATCCCTTGCTTTGACCGTTAGTCTGAGTCTGTGACTCGAGTGGCTACTCTGCGTGGGGAGAAACTCAAGTTGACTGTGGACATGTTTGGATCAGACTACGATTCTATGGAAGATCGGGCTAAACAGGATTTGACTATTCTTTGCTTTGACCGTGAGTCTGTGACTCGAGTGGCTACTCTGCGTGGAGGAGAAACTCAAGTTGACTGTGGACATGTTTGGATCAGACTACGATTCTTTGGAAGATCGGGCTAAGAGGATTTGACTATTCTTTGCTTTGACCGTGAGTCTGTGACTTGAGTGGTTACTATCCGTGGAAGAGAAACTCGAGTTGACTGTGGACATGTTTGGATCAGACTACGATTCTTTGGAGGATCGGGCTAAGAGGATTTGACTATTCTTTGCTTTGACCGTGAGTCTGTGACTTGAGTGGCTACTCTGCGTGAAGGAGAAACTTGAGTTGGCTGTGGACATGTTTGGATCAGACTACGATTCTTTGGAAGATCGGGCTAAAGGGGATTTGACTATCCTTTGCTTTGACCGTGAGTCTGTGACTTGAGTGGCTGCTCTGCGTGGAAGAGAAACTCGAGTTGGCTGTGGACCTGTTGGAATCGGACTACACATTCTTTGGAAGGGCGGGCTAAAGGGGATTTGACTATCTTTTGCTTGATCGTGAGTCTGTGACTTGAGTGGCTACTCTGCGTGGAGGAGAAACTCGAGTTGGCTGTGGATCTTTCGGGATCGTACTACACATTCTTTGGAAGGGCGGGCTAAAGGGGATTTGACTATCTTTTGCTTTGATCGTGAGTCTATGACTTGAGTGGCTACTCTGCATGGAGGAGAAACTCGAGTTGGCTATGTACATGTGTGGATCGAACTACAAATTCTCTGGAAGAGTGGGCTAAGGGGATTTGATCGGGAGATGCTAAGGTGTGGAGTTTAAAAGAGGTCATGCGGATGTTGGACCGTGACTTGAGTGACTACTCTGCATGGAGGAGAAACTCGATTTGGTTATGTACCTGTCTGGATCGGACTACGAATTACTTGGAAGAGTGGGTTAAAGGGATTTGATTGAGAACGAAAACGGACTACAGTGAAGGATAAAGGGAGACAAAGGTCAAGGCTGAGAACGAGTACATGGACGTGATATATCTCTCTTTCAGAAGTGATATAAGTGAGACGATTTCCATAAGTGATCACTCGAGGCAAGGTCATCAACGATTTTATAGAGCATCTTTGTATGAAAGTGAATGAGTGAGTAAAAACAAAACACATAGCGAGCGAAAAAAATGAAAGACAATTCTAGTTTGAGACTTGGAATCTTTAACACTTTGAAGGTTAAAAACACTTATGTTTGGCAAAATTTTATATCGGATTTTATATAAGTACTATCTTGCTATTATGCCTTATTATCGGCATCAGATCGAGTTCAGATAACACAAATAAGATCGCAAGCTACAATTGTAAAAAAAAGAACAACGTATCAACAAAGAAAAACCGATTATAAATCAGTCAAGAACACCACAGAAAACAAAACGAGTAAAATGGATTGAATGAAACCGTCTACCCCTAAACGAAAACAGATACATTTTCATCGAACCTGAGAAAATATTTCCCATAAAGCAACTCTAGGCTAAACCCTAATGGGCGGTTTCAGGTTCTTCCCACAAATAAGCATGTAAACAAAGAAAAAACGATTATAAATGTGTCAAAAACACTACAAAAAATCAAACGAGTAAAACGGATTGAATAAAACCGTCTACATCTTCAACAAAAATAGATACATTTTCATTGAAACGGAGAAAATATTTCTCATTCTAGCACGGGCATTACCCGTGGACGACTTCTTGCAACACATACATTCATCGGTCAATCTACTCATCTTAAGCACAAAAGCAAGGATAACATAGATAAAGACAAGTAGACAACTATGAACTCAAGATATTTAAACACTTTGAGTGAGACTCTCTTTGGATTTTTGACATGTTTTTCCTCATGCTTAACTCCTCCTACCATCATCTCAACACGCAATCCTCGCATGCCACTTTCCTCCTTCCTCTCAATATAGAGTAACAAAACTTCACATCTCTCTTTCCTTAATCTAGCTCTCACCCATCAAAGCTTTTTTTGGGTATGTTTCTTGACCTTTTATTGGTATTATCTTTCATTTGTCACTTCATATGATGCTATATTCATGATTATTTGAAATGGGGTTGAATAATTTTGAATCTTTGGGTGTTTTTTGAATTTTGATGTCATATGATGATTGTATTCATGAAAAATGGAAATGGGGTTGGATAAAGCTTGAATCTTTGGCTGTTTTTGATGTCATTTGATACTATATTCATGATAATTGAATTGGGTTTGGATAAAGTTTGTGTTTTTGATGTCATATGATACTATATTCATGATAATTGGATATGGGGTTGAATAAAGTTTGAATCTTTGGGTGTTTTTGATGTCATTTGATATTATATTCATGATAATTGAATTGGGGTTGAATAAAGTTTGAATTTTGGGTGTTTTTTGAATTTTGATGTCATATGATAATTATATTCATGATTATTGGAAGTGGGATTGAATGAAGTTTGAATCTTTGGTTGTTTTTGATGTCATTTGATTTGATACTATATTCATGATAAATTGAATTGGGGTTGGATAAAATTTGTGTTTTTGATGTCATATGATACTATATTCATGATAATTGGATATGGGGTTGAATAAAGCTTGAATCTTTGGGTGTTTTTGATGTCATTTGATACTTCTTCTGCTTTTCTTTTATCTTCCCGTTTGCTCAATGTATGAGTGGTGTATTATATTCAAATGGGGTTGAATAAAGTTTGTGTTTTTGATGTCATTTGATATTATATTCATGATAATTGGAAATGGGGTTGATAAAGTTTGAATCTTTGGGTGTTTTTGATGTCATATGCTACTAAATTCATGAAAATTGAATTGGGGTTGGATGAAAATTTGAATGTTTTTGATATCATATGATACTAATAATTGAAAATGGGGTTGAATAAAGCTTGAATTTTGGGTGTTTTTGATGTCATTTGATATTATATTCATGATCATTGATTGAATTGGGGTTGAATAAAGTTTGAATCTTTGGATGTTTTTGATGTCATTTGATATCATATTCATGATCATTGATTGAATCGAGGTCGGATAAAGTTCAAATCTTTGGGTGTTTTTGATGTCATATGATAATTCATGATAATTAACAATGGGGTTAGAATAAAGTTCAAATTTTGGGTGTTTTTGAATTTCGATGTCATGATAAATTGATCATTACATTCATGAAAAACGGAAACGAGGTTGAATAAAGTTCGAATCTTCGAATCTTTTTGACGTGATATGACTATACGACACAGGTTGAATGAAAAGGTGATGGCTTTGTGTGGAATCGGGTGTGTTTCAAGCATGAAAGGGATTGATTTACGATTCATCAGCATGAATCCAGCAACTTTATCGATTAAACCAGCAAATAAATGTCTAAATTCGAGACAATTTACTCCATTCGCAAGTAGAAAATGCGTTAGAATGATATGCAAGGCTTCAATGAGCTCAATCTCCGAAGAGAAGAGTGAAATCGATGGATTATCTTCTGCAGATGATGAATTGGGTTTGGTTAATCAGTTCAAAATGTCTGATTTCGAGGTTTCTGATCGTGTTAGTGTTGGTCTTGGTGGCCGGGTACGTCTTCTAATTAGTTTCTCGGATCATTTTCATTGTATTTTTAGATATATGTTGCTGATCAATGTGATCAATGCCGTTTCTTGGATTTCTGTAGGGTGATGAGCTAGTTTTCGAAGCTGTCGTGAAGGATTCCAGCAGGTTAGTTTCTCATCCTGGTCGATGATAGGTTTGTGACAGATATACCCGTCATAAAAGAGACTTACTGTAAAAAGCTTATATCTTTCTCGTTTTGTGGTCAAGTGCAGCCCGTTGTATGACAAAAAAGTCGTCCTTCGAGAGCTTACTAGCGTCCAAGCACAAAGGAGAGGCAAACGAGCAATACAGGTGAGTAAGACCCTGTTCTTTTGGACTGAAACTGACTGAAGTGAAAGTGTCTAAACATGTTCTTTTGA
This sequence comes from Agrostemma githago, assembly GCA_958450325.1. Taxonomy (NCBI): domain Eukaryota; kingdom Viridiplantae; phylum Streptophyta; class Magnoliopsida; order Caryophyllales; family Caryophyllaceae; genus Agrostemma; species Agrostemma githago. The sequence goes on from OY288244.1 coordinate 76,575,803, forward strand.
AGTGAAAGTGTCTAAACATGTTCTTTTGGACTGAAACTGACTGAAGTTCAACTGAAAGTGTGTCTGAACTGAACCAGAACTAAAACTCTCTGAATACAAGTTCAAAAGAACATGGCCTAAACTCGAAAAGAATCACAACACGTGGACGATGAAGTGTCATGTGTATAATGGATCTTCATCATTTTTTCAGGTGTTCAAGAAATTGGCTCATCGTAGACTTCTCTATCATTCTTACTCAATGCAAGTTCACGGTTACATCTCTTCACCAACTTCCCCCGGTGACTCATTTACCCTCGTTCATGGTGTAAGTCCTTTAAGTCCAGTTCAGTTAAGCTCACTTCAGTTAAGTTAACCACACTTCAGTCAGAATAAACAAGGCCTTAACTATAGTTTACCACATTTCAGTATCACGGAAGCTTCTCATTAAGGCACTGTCTTCGACAATCGGACTGGTTGCCTACTTTAGAAGCTACCTTGGCACTCGACGAGGAATCCGTTCGACGGGTAGGAGATGATAGCATTGGAGGCCCCGCCGTTACACGACAACTACGTCTCATCCGAATGTTGATGAGAGATCTCTTGATAGGAGTATGACGATTCTTCTTCTTCATATTAAGGCCTTGCTCTTTTGGACTTATATTCAGTCAGTTTGAGTTCAGTTCAGCTGTAGGAGGCATATTTTGTCTCTATATTTCAGTCACTTTCAGTTAAATTAAATTAAGTTCAGTTAAGTTAAGTTCAGTCAGTTTCAGTCCAAAAGACTAAAATGTCGATTTATTGAATATTAAAATGTAATTTTTTTGATTTTTAATGCGATGATTGTTCTTGTTCGAGTATGTGTTCTAACGTGAACTGCCGGTTTTCTTCAGGTAAATTACTTGCATAGCCACGGACTCGCCCACACGGAATTGAAATTGGAAAACGTGCATGTGAGCCCTCTTGATGGACACATTAAAGTACGTAACTCCCGACATTTCCCAATTCACGTTATCATATTAATATATTTTTTTAAAAAAATTTATTTCTTACGAACTATCACGAACTTTTTTTTAACGCTTTCAACTTAAAACTGTATTTATTATTATTATTATTATTACATTATTATTATTATTATTATTATTATTATTATAAAAAAATGGCAGAACAAATTACAAGAAGTTAGAGGGAAGCCGAGATACTATCTGGGTCCCACTCCTTTAGCGATCGCAAAACTAATTCTACTGAAAATATGAACCGCGGCACGCCGAGATATTATTATTATTATTATTAATTTTTTTTTTAAAATTTATTATTATTATTATTATAATTGGGAGAATTTTATAGATGTATCAAAACGTAGTTTACAAAAAAATTGGTGGGCAGTCGAGATACAATCTGGGCCCCCACCCTCTAAACGTAATTATTATTATTATTATTATTATTATTATTATTATTATTGGTCGTCCTCCTAATATTTCTACTATTATACTCTTTTTTTAACGACTCGACGATTTCAGATAATAATTCAGGTTAGCCAACCCCAAATCTTTTCGTATCACGAACTTACCTCAAATGTTCATATTGTTCTTCTTATTATCAGGTAGGTTTCTTGGGAAATGCTGCCGATTTTATCGAGACCACTTCAAAAGACGATAGTTTCGATACTAGGAGGCGACAAATGATGATTGCATTTGACATGAGGTAATATTAAAGCCGGTTTCGAACCAAAAAAAAAAATCATTTCATTCGTCGAGATCTAAATACTTTTATCTATATACATCGTTGCAGATGTGTCGGATTTATTATGGCAAAGATGGTTCTACGCGAACTCATGGATCCTTCGATATTTGCAAAATTCAAATCATTTCTTACTAAGGTACTTGACTCTTCTACGAGGTGTCGTGTCTGGCAAAAAAATCAATTTTTTGGTCGAAATTGAGGTATTGAAGTGTCGTGTCAGTATCAGATACGAACCCATGATGACTTTCATTGCTTTTTTTTTTTTCATCGATCCATTTTTCTAATATTAATATAACAACAATTTTCCAGGGAAACGATCCTTCAAGCTTACGTGAATTCATGTTACCTATCCTATTCAAGAACTCTCCTTCGGGAAACATCGGTCTTCAAGTGTGTTATCGATCTCTCATTCCCACCGCTCATTTTATTATTATTATTATTATTATTATTATTATTTTAGAACAAAATGTGTGACGAGAAATTCATTCATTCTAGATACTAGATCGAAACTGGGGTGCCGGTTGGAATCTACTGTCTTTACTGCTCGCGCAGAAACCTTTGGAAAGAATAAGGTTCGTTATCAACATCACAACGAAATTAAAATTAATCAAATTATCGACAAAATTCACTCAAAAACTTGTATGAGACGGTTTTACTTTTACACGTGTGATGCATGCAGCTGCTTAAATGCGTTGAGGCACCCATTTTTATGCGGGCCAAGGTGGAGGATCGAGCCATCGATGAACATGATCAGGTGGGGCCTCGGATCTACTGCTGTCCGAATCACTGAGGAGTACATATATGGACACCCTCAACGTCGAAGACTCTCCCACTTCGTCGAGCTCATGGAAATGCTCAACCCTCATCCAAAGCCGAGGGTACGTCTAATTTCTCTTTTCTCGTCGATTTTTTTTTGGGCCACGTTTTTACGCAATGATAAGATTATACAACCAGTTGTATATAGCTCTATGTATAACTGGTTTTATGATTTTGAGTTTTACCACAGGTTTCGAGTTTTGCTGTAAACTTTCTGAGCTTTAGTGTAGAGTTATCGAGTTAAATCACATACTCCCTCCGTTCCAATGAATTGTTTGCCTTTGCTTTTGGCATCAAGGGCAAGAGATCCAATGAGGGAGTGACATGTGGAACAAAATTTATGAAAATGGTCAAATTACACATAAAAAGCATTCCTAAAATAGAAAGACAAACCATTCATAGAGGCCCCAATATGGAATAGGCAAACAATTCATTGGGACGGAGGGAGTGAATGTTTAAGCTCAAAAACTTACAACTTAGCTCAGTTAAATATATACAAAAGCTCGACGATTTTGTCTTGGTTGTATAATGCTACTATACAACCAGGTGTATAATCTTATTTTCCCGTTTTTATGACTTTTTTCAAACCTTCGTATGTTAATTTATTTGCAGAATTGGTTGGATTTGTTGCCGGGGAAATGGCGGTTACTATATAGTACGGGCCGTCATATCGGGTTAACATTTCGACAACCGTCACACCGAGTTTTAATAGGTGACGTAACCCTATCGGTTACTCGAATCTCCACTCGTAAAACAACGTTCTCCATCTCTTCGGATATTTCTTTCGACGTGATCGACGGGCACGATTGGCCCCACAACAAAACCGGCACCCCCGGGAAAATAACCGTCACGTCCCCATTCAAACTACGAGCCGGCCGTCGTCTCTACCTCAAGGAAGACGTCGACTCCGGAATGTCGGTAACAAAATCGAACACGACAACGACAACAACAACAACAAGAAGCTCGGTTTTGAAGATCTTGTCGGGGAAGAAATGGAGGAAAGCGTTCCCGGTTAGCGAGATTCCTTCGAGTCTTCCGGTGGCTAAACTCGCTTCGAACGATATTGAAGTTTCGATGGAGATTGGTGAGCCGCTTGGTAGTCAAGTCGAGAGTGCTCAAAGGGTACTTCGAGAAGTACGGTTACAAGTGCCTCCGGAAATGTTTGATTTGACGAAAGTTGTTTGTGGTACGTATGTCGATTCGAGGCTTCTCGTTCTTCGTTGTGTAAATGGTTCGGCCCTTCTATTTACTCGAACATGTATAGACGCGGAGCGTAGTGTATAGATAGATAGATGTCGCGATTCTTTGTAATTCGGTCGATAGACGTGTAGATATCGTGTAAAAAGAATGTAATTATTCCGACCTGTTGAATATGGATCGGATCTGGATCCACTCTTTTGTAAACGGGTTTGGATCTGGATTTTGATAGAAAGTACGATAGATTTTACTTATTCGACGACTAATAAATCCGATTTAAGCAAGACTAATTATTTCCATGACTCAGTCTCAAGTAGACCTAACAAAATTGACCTGACCCGACACCCAATTGAAGATCCGAGTTTGACTCGTAACCTGAATTGACTCAGTGTGACCCAGATATTGTTATAAAATACGAGTCGATACTCAGAAAAGTTTGATCTGACTCGAAATTAGCCGGAGTTTTTGGATCGGAAAGTGGTCTAACCCGAATTTGATCTGGTTGACCCGTTTGTCAAATCTAGTCTCGATAAACTTCACTTTGTCACTGGAACCGTCACTTCTGGTCCGACTTGCATGTGTTAAGCATATTGCCAGCGTTCATCCCGAGTCAGGATCGATAATAATTAAATTAATTGAAAATTGAGATCATGGGTTTACCAATTCAATTGATTTGAAGATCATTACACAGAATTTTGTAAGAAATAAACATCAAATCAGATAAAAAAACTCAGAAAAAACCCAGAAAAATGTGGAAATCTGTATTTGGAAGAAATGAAGAAGCAGATGAAGATGATTATTATGATGAAGATAACAGTAACAACAATCAAGATAATCCTTTCTCTCTTACATATACCCAGGTTCAATTTCAATTCAATCAATTCAATTAAATTCAATTGATTTGCCCTAAAGTTATGATCTTTAATCAATTTTATCTGATGATAAACTCTGATTATTGCAATTTTGTTGATTGATTGATTGATTGATTAGAGACTTTATGCATTTGCTGGGTGTTTACTTGGTGGATTCCTCTTCCTGTTCCTGGTATGTACCCTTCTGCAAAAAATCGGGTTTAGTCCCGATTTGAGCCCAAATTCTTGTATGAGACGGTTTCATGTCTCGTATTTTTGTTGTTGGTTATTAGTTTGTTTTATCGAATGTGTTAACGTGAGACCGTCTCACAAGAGATTAACTGTGAATTCGAGATCAAATTATGCAAAAATGATCAACTTTTTTACTGGAAAGTTTGCTACTTTTTATTCTGAGTTTTTTTTTTGAGTATGTTTGAAGTAAACTGTACCTGGTTTGATGCTACATTTGGATGATATTTGATGGGTTTTTTTTTCACGGATTCGAGATCTCAACATTGTTACAGCAAAAGTTGACTTTTACTGTAAAAAAAAAGTTGATCATTTTGCATAATTTGATCATTGGATGGTGTTGGTTCAGTCAGAAATGTAAAAAAAAAAAAAACGACAGTCGAGTTGTATGATGACAGTCGATGACATGGTGTTGGTGCAGTCAGAAATGTAAAAAAAAATGACAGTCGAGTTGTATGATGACAGTCGATGACATGGTGTTGGTGCAGTCAGAAATGTAAAAAAAAAATGACAGTCGAGTTGTATGATGACAGTCGATGACATGGTGTTGGTGCAGTCAGAAATGTAAAAAAAAACGACAGTCGAGTTGTATGATGACAGTCGATGCCATGGTGTTGGTGCAGTCAGAAATGTAAAAAAAAAATGACAGTCGAGTTGTATGATGACAGTCGATGACATGGTGTTGGTGCAGTCAGAAATGTAAAAAAAAATGACAGTCGAGTTGTATGATGACAGTCGATGCCATGGTGTTGGTGCAGTCAGAAATGTAAAAAAAAACCGACAGTCGAGTTGTATGATGACAGTCGATGCCATGGTGTTGGTGCAGTCAGAAATGTAAAAAAAAACCGACAGTCGAGTTGTATGATGACAGTCGATGACATGGTGTTGGTGCAGTCAGAAATGTAAAAAAAACGACAGTCGATTTGTATGATGACAGTCGATGACATGGTGTTGGTGCAGTCAGAAATGTAAAAAAAAACCGACAGTCGAGTTGTATGATGACAGTCGATGACATGGTGTTGGTGCAGTCAGAAATGTAAAAAAAACGACAGTCGATTTGTATGATGACAGTCGATGACATGGTGTTGGTGCAGTCAGAAATGTAAAAAACAGCGACAGTCGAGTTGTATGATGACAGTCAATTTTTTTTTACTAGTTACTAACATTATTTTCACTGGTTCATGACAGTCGCTGATTGCATTCGTGAAACCAATCAAATTCGCTCTTCTATTCACGTTTGGGAACACGCTTGCTGTTGGAAGGTACGTAATACTTAATGCTAGCTGCTTGCTAGCTGTCAGACCGATTACTGAAGAACTGTCAGAGTAACATAGATTTGAATATTTGAATATTTGAATATTTCACGTGTTTTTTTTACTAATTTTTACCTATCACGGCAGTACAGCCTTCCTAATCGGACCAACAGAACAACTACGAAAGATGTTTGATCCTGTTCGAGTCTATGCCACTGCAGTCTACTTGGGTTCCGTTCTTTTTGCACTCATCTGCGCAATTCTGGTCAGTAATCTGGTCTTTGTTCACCAAAAAAACCCGCTGCAAATCTAAAACCATTTTTGTCAAAAATTTGCAGATTCACAACAAGATTCTAACCCTACTCGCTATGCTATGCGAGATCTGCGCTCTTATTTGGTAAGTTACCCCACTTTCACCTTCCTCTTCGCGTGTATCATTTACAGTTTTGTTTCTAAGGACGTTGTAATAACTCCGTTAATGGCCATTAATTTTGTATGAAAAGCCACAAAGGTATGAGAATAAAGGTAACAACCCTACATTTTTTTCTCCATACTCTAAATTTTTTTTCCCAATTGTTCGAAAATGCCAAATTTCCGTTTTCAGTAAATATTCGGTCATACTATTGGCCTATATACAAACTTTGAGCAATGCTTGCGTTTTGGGTGGTCGTTGCAGGTACAGCTTAAGCTACATTCCGTTTGCAAGAGGTCTGGTTTCAGATATAACGGTCCGCCTCTTTGATACTGAATTCTAGACATTATTGTAAACAACCCGTCTAGGCGCGCGTCTACATGTACATTTCCTTGGAATCTTTGGATCGATAGGCCTCGTGCTTGTGCAGTTGTGCTATGAGATTGTGTTTTTTTTTTTTCGGCATCTTGGTTTTATTTTGATGAACAAGCCTTTTGTTATATTAAGCGAAAATCATTATTATTGGCTATTTTATCGTGTTCAATTGTTACAATCAAAGTCGATCAGCATCAAAACCATCTTTGTGACTCCCTTTACCCCAGCATAATCGACAAATGTCACGCGTGCCAAGACTGCAAACTGGTCAAAGTCATGAGTAATGATACTGATGAATTATGATCGATCTCAAGTTCAAACCTGTCCTACTATCATCATCAAAACCATCTTTGTGACTCCTTTTACACCAGCATAATCGACAGATGTCACGCGTGCCAAGACTGCCAACTGGTCAAATTATGAAGGATCTCAGGTTCAAACCTGTACTATCATCATCAAAACCATCTTTGTGACTCCCTTTACACCAGCATAATCGACAGATGTCACGCGTGCCAAGACTGCCAACTGGTCAAATTAGGAAGGATCTCAGGTTCAAACATGTACTATCATCATCAAAACCATCTTTGTGACTCCCTTTACACCAGCATAATCGACAAATGTCACGCATGCCAAGATTGCCAATTGGTCAAATTATGAAGGATCTCAGGTTCAAACCTGTGTGGCTGTCATCATCAAAACCGTCTTTGTGACTCCCTTTACACCAGCATATATAATCGACAAATGCCATTAATTTGTCGAACCATCGAACCCGGAAACCATATAAGCAACCATAGTGATAGTACTATGTGCCAAACAATAAGTGAAATGTGATTACTTAGGCAACGTAACCTTAAGTCTTTAGGCATTGTCTTAAGACTAAAGGGAATGTCCTTTAAATTTTCTTATGTGTTAGGGTATCATTCTCCTACTAATCTCATTCTCTTGTCCTTCTTCCTTCTATAGCAATTTTGTATTACTATATTTTTGGTCATTCCATTTTTGTTATGTAACATAATTCAACCCACTCTTCCCCTCTTTACTTCCTTTACCAATTTAATTTCTTTAATTATTTAAATATATTATCAATTTTTCTAACGCGTGTCCAGTGAACAGAAAACAAAATTAAAATATATTGTCTAAATATGGTAAATGGAGTTTAATATTTACATTTCTAACGATAATATTTTTGTAAATTTTGCTTTATTTAGCTTATTAACGTCTGTCTATTAGTCACACGTTAGAAAACCCGTTATACTATTTATTTATACTATTTGTTTATATTAATTATGAACCAACTTAAATTATATTCTCTTATGATACTTTCAATAATATTATTTTATTCTTAGAGTATATTATTTCTTATAACAATTTCATAAAATCATACTATTATACACAATAAATAGAGCAAAATTTTGCCACAATAAACTATCAAATTCAATTAATTAATTAATTAATTATCAAATTTAATAAAAATAATATATGGGTTTAATCCAATTAATTAATCTATTTTTTCTTTTATTATTAGTGATTAATCTTTCTAATAATATTATTATGAGAGTAACTAGTAGCACTAGGGTTAGTAGTGAATGCTCTACAACCCATTGTGGAGATTCGGGTCGTGACACGGATATCCGATTTCCATTCAAATTGACGGGTTCCGAACCTAGTTCATGTGGGTACACGGGTTTCGATTTAATGTGTGATCAACGACCCGACCGAACCCTAATCGAGTTACCAAGTTCAGGTAACTTTAGTGTAAAAAGTATAGATTATACTGCCCAAGAAATTTGGGTTAATGATCTTAATAATTGTCTACCTCAAAAATTAATTACCTTAAATCTTTCTAATTCTCCATTTTCCATGATTTATTATGAAATATTCTCTTTTTTTAATTGCTCATCAACCCTAATAATCCCTAATAATAATAATAATAATAATAATAATATTAATAATAATACGATTAATATTAATAATAATACGATTAATTTTAAAGAGTCCATTATCGGTCCAATACCGTGCCTAAGTGGATTAAACTATTTTGTTTATGCAATTCCATTAAATAATAATAATAATAATAATAGTAATAATAATAGTAATAATAATAATAATAAAATTGGTAGTAATAATGTCGCGGTCACATATTTATCGACTTCAAAGTGTTACATGTTTGCGAATAAGGTTAAGGTACCGGTACATTGGCTAGCATCATCATCGTCAGAGAATAATGAGACGGGTTTATCATCGATTTCTAAGTTCGACGAGGATGTTAGGTTGTCGTGGTTCATGCCCGAGTGTCAATCGTGTGAATTGCACGGTCGAATGTGTACCATGAAGACAAATTCTAGCGGTTTTGACGTTATTTTGTGCTCAAATGTTACGACAACACAAGGTAATTAATTAAAATCTCGATCTCATGTCTCATTTTAATTAATTAATTATTCCTGTGTTTTAGCACATAAATTAAGAAAATTTGATAAATTATTGATAAAGAGATAAATGATGATGAAATTTGGTGACTAGACATCAATGAGCAGTCATCAAAGTGAAGGGAATATAATGTTAGTTTAATCAATTTAATGGCATAATGGGTAAATAATAGAAAAATATAAGCATAATATGAGAATTTATACATGACAAATAAGGAAAGTTAAGAAGTGGGGCAAAAAATAAAAACTTGCCAAATAAGGAATACGGGACAAAAATTAAAAAACGGAGGGAGTACATTTTTGTACGTTTTTTTAATTAAAAGAAAATAAATGATTAAATTAATTACGGTTTCTTAGGTAGACATCAATTTTTATCGCCTAAAATCAATTTACAACACCGAATAATTTTTTTACAAGTTTATTGATAAACTTGATTTTTTTTCGAGGATAAAATTAAAAGACATACAGTGAAAAAAAATGTGATCAGTTGTTTTTTCCGATGCCATATTATTATTTTATTTTTTTTGCGCACACGTTCCACCATATTTTTTACAAAATTATTTTTCAATTTATTTCTTTGAAATCGTCATAGTCGATCGAATTAGTTGTAACTTGACCGGTCACAGTTTTTTTTTTTTTTTTTTTTTTTTTTTTTTTTTTTTTGCGATAAGTTATCAGAGCACGATGGTTGTTTAAGAATTTTTTTCACAATCGATAAGGACTAAGAATTTATTTCGAAAGACTTTTCTGTCACAAATCCCGTGTTTTTTTAGTGAATGTCACCACAACAATGCTACAAATTGTAGGACACAACCTTATGACGGGTCAAAATACTCGTATTTTAAGACTGTTTCATATGAGAATTTATGATTTTTCAGTTTTCAGGCTGGCCAAAGACAATGTCCCTAATTTGTAGGACACTATCCCCCTAAGTTGTAGGACAATGCTACAAATTGTAGGACACAACCTTATGATGGGTAAAAATACTCGTATTTTAAGACTGTCTCATATGAGAATTTATGATTTTTCAGTTTTCAGGCAGGCCAAGGACACTACCCCTAATTTGTAGGACACTATCCCTAATTTGTAGGATAATGCTACAAATTGTAGGACACAACCTTATGACGGGTAAAAATACTCTTATTTTAAGATTGTCTCACGTGAAAATTTGTGATTTTACGGGTTTTCAGGCAGGCCAAGGACACTATCCCTAATTCCAATGATAGCAGTAATACTAGTCATATGCTCTCCATCAATAATTTGCATAGTGGGCTCACTTTACATTTGGGTCCGGTCCTATATCACACAAACCGGACCGGGCCGGTTCATAGAAGAACCACAATTGGGCTTTGAGGGAGTCAATGTGGTTCAATTGGGCCTAAGGACTGAACCGGAACCCGAACCCGGTTCAGAATTTGCACATACAATTGCTTTGAGTGAGATAGTAGAAGAAATGGGCCCAAGCCCGAGGACTGAACCCGGTTCAATTGAGGAAGAAAATGTGTGTACAATTTGTATGGTTGAGTACAAGGTTAATGATAAAATGGGTACTTTACCAATTTGTGGGCATTATTTTCATGCTAATTGTATTAATGAGTGGTTTATTTCTAGAGGTGTACTTGATAGGACTTGTCCCATTTGTCGGGCTCGGGTTGGGTCAGGTCATAATTCGACTTCTTAGTCAGAAACTGATGTACTCGAGAAGTCGAGACAATGATATTTCGAAAATCCGTGTGTAATTGTGATTATTATGTTTCATAACTTGGAATCTGATCTGTTGATGATGTTTTGATTAAGGAAGATGATAAATACAGTCAGAAACTAAACGAGGAAAAAAAAAATTCAGTAAAACATGTGTTAATTGCATTGATTTATGTGTAATTACTCATCAATTTCTAAGTTAACATGTAATTGTGATTGTGTTGGAATTTGTTGATGATGTTTTGATTAAGGGAACTGATAAATACAACCAGAAATTAAAAGAGAAAAAAAAAATTAAAACATGTAATAATTGCATTGATTTATGCGTAATTTAGTCATTAATTTCTAAGTTAATGTCATTAGAAAAATATTATTAAATGCTTGAATATAAGCTTTAGCTTAGACCTGTATTTAACATTAACCTTTGATTAATATTTTTTCGGTTATATTATTTGCATACTACGTAATAAGTCATTTTTGGACCGTATAATTTTTTTTAAAAAAAAATTATAAATAGTAGCTCCCGTCTCTTGGGGCACTTGAATGGACTTGTCCCATTTTTTGCAGGGCTTTATATATCTTAAAAATCATAAAATATAATACCATCGTTATATACGCGTATAACATACTCCGTATTTACTTAGTAATACGAAGAATTGTATATGAGTAATTGCATTGGACAATTAGAGGTCGACAAATGATCGAGACATTGTAGTGCCTGATAGGTATCATATCGTATCTCCACAAGAAATACCTGAAATCACGATTTCATAAATATAAACGAGTTTTTCTAACGTGTAATTAATCAAATAACGCATATTATGATGCTAGGAATTAGTAAAGAATTTGCCAATTCAATAAAATTCTTGCATTGCTAACAATCCACAACCAACATTTGTGAGAAAAAAAAATCTTAACGAGTTCATAAATATAAACGAGTTTTTCTAATGTGTAATTAACCAAATAACGCAAATTAAAATGCCAATTAGTAAATAATTTGCAAGAATAATTCTCAGAATATTTTTTTTTTTTTTTGCCAACGGGTTACCGATAATTCTCAGAATATATTCTCGCAAATTTTTCTCTAATCAGCATATTAACATGTATCACTGAATTTCCTTGATACGTGTATATATATACACCCATTAATTAACCCGCTAAAAACCGACATAAAATCATGACTTCATAAATATAAACGAGTTTTTCTAACGTGTAATTAACCAAATAACGCAAATTAAAATGCCAATTAGTAAATAATTTGCAAGAATAATTCTCAGAATATATTCTCGCAAATTTTTCTCTAATCAGCATATTAACATGTATAACTGAATTTCCTTGATACGAGTATATATATACACCCATTATTAATTAACCCGCAAAAATCCGACATAAAATCATGACTTCATAAATATAAACGAGTTTTTCTAACGTGTAATTAATCAAATAATAACGCAAATTAAAATGCCAATTAGTAAATAATTTGCAAGAATATATTCTCGCAATTTTTTCTCTAATCAGCATTTTAACATGTATAACTGAATTCCCTCGATACATGTATATATATAAACGAGTTTTTTTTCTAACGTGTAATCAACCAAATAACGCAAATTAAAATGCCAATTAGTAAATAATTTACGAGAATAATTCTCAGAATATATTCTCGCAAATTTTTCTCTAATCAGCATATTAACATGTACTCCATAACTGAATTCCCTCGATACATGTATGTGTATATGTATATATATATATATATATATATATATATATATATATATATATATATATATAAACGAGTTTTTCTAACGTGTAATTAACCAAATAACGCAAATTAAAATGCCAATTAGTAAATAATTTACGAGAATAATTCTCAGAATATATTCTCGCAAATTTTTCTCTAATCAGCATATTAACATGTATTCCACAACTGAATTCCCTCGATACATGTATATATACACCCGTTAAAACCCGAGATAAAATGATCAAAATTCAACATCGAAATCGACAAATAGGGCAAGTAAGACTTAGAAGAAGCCATTGATCAACACAACTAGAATGAAAGAGGTGAAGACACTCAAGAAACTCGACGATTTCACCGTCTTCATACTCGGCCAAGCAAATTGAACACCGTCTCTCGAGCTCATCGTCTTCTCCCTTAGCCATCGACTTCGATGAGTACTCGATTGTCGGCCTTATTAAACCCGTCTCGGCCTCCTCGAAATCCGTGTCGTGACATGCCGTGTTAATGCAACTTAGTAGACATAGTAATCCTATCATTGGTCCTAAGGACAAAATGTCTAGGAGAATCATTTTTCATGAGTTTTCGACGTTCTGATTGAGGCGTTTCAAAAGCCAGACAAAGTACTTAAGTATTTGTAATTAATTAAATTAATTTAATTAAGGGAGTGATTAATTTGGTGGCACGTTTAAGCAAGTTTGTTTGATTGAATTAATCTATGTGGACTTTTTCATTAATTATTATCTCTTATCCGTGTTGGAATGACGATTATAATGCTGACGGATTTCATTGTTTCAAACCCAGACTGATAGATTATACAACCAGTTGTACACAGCTCTATTTTACCACTGGTTTTATGATTTTGAGCTTTATCACAAAGGTTTCGAGTTTTGCTGTTGATTGAATCTATGTGGACTTTTTCATTAATTATTATCTCTTATTCGTGTTGGAATGACGATTATAATGCTGACAGGTTTCATTATTTCAAACCCAGACTGATAGATTATAAAACCAGTTGTACATAGCTCTATTTTAGCACTGATTTTATGATTGTGAGCTTTATCACAAAGGTTTCGAGTTTTGCTGTTGATTGAATCTATGTGGACTTTTTCATTAATTATTATCTCTTATCAGTGTTGTAATGATGATTATAATAATGCTGACGGGTTTCAAACCCGGCTAGACACGTCAGATCAATGAGAAGATTATACAACCAGACAACCAGTTGTGCATACTCCCTCCGTCTCGTTCATTTGTTGTCCTTTGATTAAAATACTCCTCACAATGAATACTCGTTCATTTGTTCATTTGTTGTGACGATTTAACCCGACAACCAGACAACAATTGAACGAGACGGAGGGAGTAGCTCTATGTACAACTGATTTTATGATTTTCACCTTTATTATCACAAAGGTTTCGAGTTTTGTGGTAAACTTTATGAGCTTTAGTGTAAAGTTGTCGAGTTAAATCGTCACATAAATGTTTAAGCTCAAAAACTTACAACTTAGCTCAGAAACTTGTATAATTAAGCTCGAAAAATATATGTAAAAGCTCAATAACTTGTACAACCAGTTGTATAATCCCGATAGATAATCTGATAATGGATTTGGATTACAAGCTAAGATAAAATGTACTTGTAATATCTTCTTTCGATTAAAATATTTCTTACAAATAATATAAAAATAAATAAATGATCGAGACAGAAAGAATAAATACTCCATTATTGACATGATCAAGTACCGATTCCATTATCAACCCATATATAACTTATCGACTAATACATTATCTACATTTGCCTCATACCACTCCCTTGCTTTAAGAATATACGGAGTATCTGTCACAAATCCGTGACAAGTCAAATACAGACTCTTCTACGAGGGGTCGTGGTGTCCGACATGGCTATATATATTCTAAACAAAACTATTCGATTTTTTTTGTTCTAAATCGAAGTATATATTATCGAAATACTGTCATTCTAGGTGAAGTGTCAGAGTAACATTTAACCTGTTAGTCTGTTACAGATTTGTGACGAGTATCTGTCATACTGTCACGATATGTCGAAGTTAATTATTTGCATTATTATTTTCCTTTTAAAGCACGTGGTGTTATATGTACGTACAACAATGTTGCTTCAATCTACACCACTTCTTTCATTCTTGTATCGTACCATTATCATTATTCATCGATGTCACGATGTGACATATTTTTTTTTATCAACGAAGAAAAAGCATCAGATTATCAAAAGTTAATTTTTTTTACCACGTTGTATGTAATTAAGGCTGTGACTGAGTCAAACTAGGTCGTTATTAAAAAAAACTCGATTTAAATTTTAAGACTGAGTCAAACTAGGTCGTTGTATGTAATTAAGGCTTTCGAATTAAATTTTATAGTTTTTTTTTCTTTTGAAGAATTAAATTTTATAATTTCATATGAATTAATAAAACATATGACCTAAGTCAATAATCCTCCATGTATGGGTTATGTAAAAGGATATTTTTCTTTTTTCTAATCGGTATTAAAAGATATGTGACGAGTATTTTATTGAAACGAGAAAAAAAAAGCCCTTACAGTATTTCCCTACTGTATGTGATCTGGACTGAAGTGACTAAACTTATTTTCTTCGATCTATATACTAAAAAAGGCATTAAAAAACAAGATGACACATGTCGCAATCTCATTAAAAGTTTTTTCGCCTAAAACCCAATTATTCGTAGTACTTGGACTTCAAAATACGGAGTAGTTTATAAGTAAGTCTACCATACGAAAGTCATCATTACAATAACTGATTTAACGAGCTTTTAAGTAATTAAATAAAAATTATCATGGAGGCTATTTCATCAGATCTATAGATTCCTTCGCGAAAGGCTGTGTTAATAAACAACGATATATAGAAGGCTATGCAGAAACGCATTATTCTAATAGTGATCTTTGTCTCAATGATGTTCTTTATTTATTTTTCACAAATCTGTATTCAGTTCAATTTGACATCGTTTGTAGATGCCGGATGACTTATTATTAATGATATTGATCTTCACTTCAAAAACTAAAAATAAAAATAAAAATTTTTTAATGTACCAACTAAAATATATTTCAATGTTTGATTTCAATTGAGGATTTTTTTTTTACATAAATCGATATGCTATATTAAATTTATTTGCATCGATAATATATGACCACCTCTATCAGCCACGCATTTGCATGTGATCTAAACATACTACTCGTAGTAAAATAAACTAAACTGAACCGAAAATAAGTCATATCATTATATGCCTATATAAACTCACATGAACCTCAACATTTTACACACAAACTTAAACTCAAAACACAAAAATTAGTCACATTATTGTAAAAAAACATTAAAAACAATGGCTGGTTCGATGAAACTAGTAGCAGTGGTGGTCGGGCTCCTTTTTCTGGTGCCCGACACCATGCAGTTACCCATTAATCACCCGATCCATGTAGTTGTCGAGCGAATTAAGGTCAGTGGCACGTCGTATTTAGGGCTTGTTATATCTACTATCGCCGATGAGACCTTATTCATCAACTCTCCTTACTATGAACCCGATGCTGACACTCCCGATATTATCTATGCTGGTATATATATATACTTCTTCTGTCTCAGTCATTTGTTTATGTTTGATTAAAAGAAACAACAAAAATAATATAAAATGTACGCAAGTTCGAAATAAAATAAAATAAAAATTAAGCGCGCATATTCGATATTTTGACAATAATAATAATAATCGCTTGTTTATCTTTGATTAAAATTCTCTCGAGAAATAATATAAAATGTACGTAAGTTCGAAATAAAAAAAATAAAATTAAGCACGCATATTCAATATTTTGACAACAATAATAATAATAATAGTCGTTTGTTTATCTTTGATTAAAATAAACAACAAAAATTATATAAAATGTACGTAACTTCAAAATAAACAAAAAAAAAATTAAGCACGCATATTCGATATTTTGACAATAATAATAATAGTCGCTTTTTTATCTTTGATTAAAATTTTCTGGAGAAATAATATAAAATGTACGTAAGTTCGAAACAAAATAAAAGTTTTAAGCACAAATATTCGATATTCTGACAATATGTATCTTTGATTAAAATATTCTGAACAAATAATATAAAATGTATGTAAATTATTTGTCTTTTTTTTTATATATATATAAAATGATTATTTTCTTTCTTCGTCTTATGTATAATAATTACTCTGTATTAAATATAATTTCGCGATATTTATACAGGAAGGAAGTTCAACCTCGGGACATTTAAGTCCGAAAAAGTGATCCATGTCCTTGGTGGAAAACCATTGGTATGTTTTCACAATCGTAATTATTATTCGTAGGGACGAACATAAATTTTATGATATAATTTCATAATAAAATGACTTACGACGTACAAGTAAATAATAAATTAATTATACAAAAAATAATAATCGTAATAATAATAATAATAATAATAATAATAATAGTCGTAATAACAACATTTTGTAGTCTTAGCTCGAGCTGAATGAATAAAAGTAAGCTGAACCTGTCATTCATGTAAAAATATAAAAATTAAAATTTTACGATATAATTTCATAATAAAATGACTTTCGTACAAGTAAATAATAAATTAATCATACAAAAATAATAATCGTAGTAATAATAATAATAATAATAATAACAACAACATTTTGTAGTCTCAGCTCGAGCTGAATGAATAAAAGTAAGCTATCTTTCATGCAAAAATATAAAATTAAAATATTTTATAGGTATCTGATATCGCGAATTTATTATTTTCCATAATTATAATATACCGTGCACCTATGTACAGGCGAATGTTGCAGCGACCGTACAAATGTTGATCGATTTATTCCCAATCAAGGGGATCATCAACTACGGATCTGTAGGAACGGTTAGCAATCAAGTCATCATTGCCGATGTTGTTATTCCTTCTCAAGTCGCCTTCACCGGTGTCTGGAATTGGGAGGTAACGTAACGTCTCTCGAATTTGCTGTAATATTAGCAGAATATGTTGAGTGAATAAATTAGCAGAATTAAGAACGAGCTGATATTTGGTAATTAATTAACAGATTATATGACAGTTAATTTTTTTTCGTGTATAAATTAAATATGCTGGTTTCAATAATATGCTGTTATTAGCTGCATATTTATTATTCAAAAGCAGCATATTTTGAGTAATAATTTATCGAAATATGTCATTTATCAAAACACATGCGAAATCTATTATTTTTCATCCAATACGGTTTGTAGATTTTGTAGCTGATTTGACTATCAAATTAAATTAACAGAAATAACAAAAAAAATATTTGATAATGAGTAGATTACAGCCTTACAGGTCAATTAGATTGTTTTCAGTTATAAATTAAATTTGTTGTTTCAATCAATCTGCTGGTATTATATTAGCAGCATATTCAAAAACGACAGGTTTCGAGTAATATGCTATCATACTATAACATACTGTATCAAACACCTGAAATTAGTAGATTGACAGTCAATTTACTAATTCAACTGAAATTTGACTATCAAATTAGATTACAGTCTTACAGAGTTACAGGTCAATTAGATTGTTTGCAGTTATAAATTGAATATGTTGTTTCAATCAATCTGCTGGTACGGTATTATTAGCAGCATATTCAAAAACGACAGGTTCCGAGTAATATGCTATCGTAATATAATATAATATCTCGTTTATCAAACGCGTGAAATTAGTAGATTATTGACAGTCAATTTACTAATTCAACTAAAACGTGCTGATTTAATTTTCACCAAATATACTGTTTACATACTGATAAAAAATTAGTAGATTGTTTTCAGATATAAATTGAATTTGTTGTTTCAATCAATCTGCTGCTATTACAACATATTCAAACACGACAGATTCTGAGTAATATGCTATCGTAGGAATATAATATCTCGTTTATCAAACACGTGAAATCTGTAGATTGACAGTCAATTTATTTTACTAATCCGACTGATCAAACGTGCTGATTTAATTTTCACCAAATATACTGTTTACATACCGTAGGAATACGAGTCAGAAGTGGACTACCCATCACTGAAAATAGGAGATTACAATGTACCAGAAGCAGGGAAAAACAAACTAGCTCACCTTACATTTTTGAAAAGCGAAGAATACGTGCCAACAGACGTTTCTCAGAAGACCTACTTTTTCGATATCCACCCAGAATGGGTTAAACTCGCCTCGAGAATCAACTTTGGCGAACGTCCAACCGTTCACCTTGGTGAATCATACCGTGTTGGTTCTTCTGACATTTACGTCTCTAACTCTGCTTTTGGTAGCTTCCTTAACAAGAACCTCAACATCACCCTTGTTGATACCTCAAGTGCTGCTGTTGTTGCTGTAAGTTGAATATTTCAATTTCTCGTGATAATATCATTATATATTTTTTTATTTAACATGTTGACGTGTGTCCAGTGGGCACACGTTAGAAAAAAAACCAAAAAACTGAATTAATCATATATAAGAGCATTTCGATTTTTTTAAAATTTTTTTTAATATAGTTTTAAGGGGATATAATTTGTTTTTTTTTTTACTTTATCGACTAAATTAGTGACATTATTTAATTTGATTGTTTTAGGGTATAAAATAATTGTGACTTTTTTTTAGTATATAATTTGTTTTTTTCCCTTTTATCATTATTATTTTTTTATTTAGCATGTTAACACGTGCCCATTGAATACACGTTAGAAAATAATTGAAAAAAAACTATTAGAAATTAAAGCGTATAAACTAACATATAAAAGAGATGACCATAAGAGCATTTCGACTTTTTTTTAATAAAGTTTTAAGGAGATTTAATTTGATTTTTTTTCGACTTTATCGAATGAACTAGTGACATTATTTAATTTGATTTTTTTTCGACTTTATCAAATGAACTAGTGACATTATTTAATTTGATTTTTTTTGACTTTATCAGTTGAACTAGTGATATTTTGAATTTTTTTTCGAAGTTATCAGCTGAACTAGTAACATTATTTAATTTGATTTATTTTCGACTTCAGCGACATTATTTAATTTTTTTTTACGACTTTATCAGCTAAATTAGCGACATTATTTAATTTGAGTTTTTTAGTGTATATATATACACGAGTATATAATTTTGATGGTATTAATGCATGCATGCATGCATGTACGTAACAGACGTCGATAGCAAATGGAGTGCCACACATTGTGATCAAAGGAGCATCAAACAGGCCTGGCACGGAATACGATGCAAGATTATCAGAAACGACTAAGAAAAACGTTCTTAAAACCGTCGAAGCATTCATCGGTGGCCTATCTGAATCCGGTCTAAAGGCATACGCCTAGGGATCGAACCCCGTCAACTAATAAAATAATAATAATAATAATAATAATAATAATAATAATAATAATAATAATAATAATAATAATAATAATAATAATAATAATAATAATAATAAAGTTGCGCTCGGTTTTTAATTATTGTCGCATGTGAACCGATATTTCTATTTATATTATTGTCTTTGTTTTTTTTAGGTAACAACGATGATAAATAAATGGAAGAATGTCGTTTGGACTTTGTAATGTAACACGGAGAATGTAACAAAATTAAATGTGTACCGTTGTTATCCATCGTTGTCTTTAGATTTATTTTTCGAGTGATAATAAATGTTCTGAAAAATCGTCTTATAGTACGTACACTAAGATATAACAATAAAAATAAATATAAAATTAAAAACTACCTCCATTATGTGTGAGTTCATTCTATCGGTAAATTAAATAAATGAACGAGACAGAAGAAATATATCTAAATGATTATCGACCAATTAATTAAATTAACACAAGGTTAATAAAGAGCAAAATTCACGTTTTGCACGATCAATATCGTCACTAGCATCAACATCAATTACACACTTAATCGCATCACAATATCAATAAGCAGAATAAAATCCGAGATATATTATTATTCATCAGAATACATTCGATTAATTTTAACCATTAAATTAAGATATCGACTGTCAAAACAGAAAAGAGAATATTACTTTGGAATATACCAAAAGTCATGATTGAGATAGTGATATATTGAAATGAAAAGTACCCATGTGTCCCAAATAAATCAGTACCGATCACCCGTCTCATTTTTGTGTCACATCCGTGTATCAGACCATACACTAGACAACACATCAACAAGTTATGATATTTGTTGCATATTTTATTTATGCAACAGGCGAGTTGTCATCATCCTATGTATATAGTGTGGCATGTACGCAGAATGGGACACAAAAACAGGACAAAAGATTCGCTCTGATAAATCAGTGCCGATCTCCCGTCCCATTTTTGTGTCTCATCCGTGTGTCAGATCATACACTAGCTAGATGACACATTATTAACAAATTACTCCGTCCGTTCCAATGAATTGCATGTTTGCCTATTCCATATTGGGGCGTCTCAATGAATTGTTTGACTTCTATTTTAGGAATACTTTTTATATGTAATTTGACCCTTGACTCCACATGTCACCTCCTAATTGGATCTCTTCCCCTTGGTGCCAAAAGCAAAGGCAAACAATTCATTGGAACGGACAGAGTATGATACGATATTTATTGCATATTTTATTTACGTAATAGGTGAGCTGTCATCCGGTGTATTATAGTATGACACAGTACACAGAATGAGACAAAAAATGGGACAGGAGATCCGCTCTGTAAATAAATGCGGCGATGTTAATTTCTTTGGGTAAATAAATTAAAACTTGTGCACATAAAAAAAAGCACATGTCATTTGATTTTTAGTAGCATTAAATTATTATTTGATGTTAGTATACTTAACCAATTCAATTCAACACCACTTATATCTTATCGTTCTTTATCTTTAAGGGTACATACCTTATACAAATTAAACTACTTAGGGGTCGTTTGGTTGCCCTCTTAAATCATGGAAAGTGGAACTTCCCATGAATTGATAAATTGTGAAGCTGTTTGGTTGCCCACTTCCCGGGAATTGTCACTTCCCAGGAATTGCCACTTCCTCCATAATGGGGGAAGTTACTCACCAAGCCCCCCCTTGGTGTGTAGAACTTCCCGCATGAAGTTATTTCCCACATGGCAACCAAACAATATTTTTGTAATTCCCATGAAATACAAATTCACGTGAATTTAAGTTCCCGGTAACTCTATCTTTCCATGGTGAACCAAACGAGCCCTTATTGTACTACGATTGGTAGTACCAAATTTTGTAGGGTCGTCCCATTGATTAATTGATCTACATACCCTAATGTACAAAGTAACAAATGCATTGTTCGTTCGAGTTTCCACTTCCTACGTACCATAACAAATCTTTTTTTTTTGGATTTTCGTTATTATCCGAGTTTTAATTTTAGTGGTCGTTACGATAATATAGAATTTTGGTGTTTTATGGACGGAGGACAATTTATGACGGATGTTTCCATCGTAGATAATTTTTTTTGATTAATTAATAATACTATTGATTATTATTATTATTATTATTATTTTTATTATTATTATTATAACGGGAACTTGTATTAATAACGAAACAAATTACAAGAAGTTATAACGGGAACTTGTATTATTATTATTATTTTTTTTTTAAATGGAAAAATTTATTGATGAGTCAGAACAAAGTTTACAAAAAATTGGTGGGCAGCCGAGATACTATCTGGGCCCCACCCCCTTGGCTATAGCAAAACTAAGCCGAGTAAAATTAAAAGGAGCAGCGCGTGCTCCGGCATCTAGTGCTATCGAAAATTTTTGGACCCTTTTGAGCAAGCTGATAGCATTATTATTATTATTATTATTATTATTATTATTATTATTATTATTATTATTATTAACTATGGTTGATCGGAATCCGAGTTTATTATATATTAATTTTTATTTTATTGTAGATATGTCATTCTGAATGTATCGTTTTATGCCTGTGTTTTGAGCACGTTCTTATCTAACCCTAATTATCGACATCAATAAGAAAATAATATAAATACCTGTAATTTGAGCCAATATTTTATTAAAAAAAATGTTTTTTTTTTTGAAAAAAAGGTTAGTACTCTCTCCGTTCGAATCTAAAAGGTACCTTTACTTTTTCACACTTGCCGAGACACATTTTACACTGTCAATATCTTTCGTTCTACATTAAAAATTCAATATTCTTAATCTATCAATAAAGACGAGTCAAACCAGATTACACATGACTATATATTTTCTCTTATAAATTCTCGAAAATATTAACGATTATCTTGAATTATGAATAATACTCCCTCCCCTTCACTAAGATCTTCCACATTTCCTTTTTAGGAAACTTCACTAAGATGTTCCACTTTCCTTTTTAGTAAATATTTTGTGGTTCTTATTGCTCGTGACCCCACTTCCTTTTCTCTATCTTCATTTTCCTCCACATATATACATTTTCTTAATTTCTTCCCACAATCAAATGTGGAACATCATAGAGAAACGGAGGAAGTATTCAAAAGGTGAATGTACCCTTTAAATTTGAACAGAGGGATACTACTTTGAACCAGTGGACTACATGAAGTTACTATACACCATACCCTACAAATTAAAGGACACCATACCTTACAAATTAAAGGATAATACAACAAAATGGAACTAAATTAGGGCACAACCATGCTGTCGCCTTTATCAATGTCTCCAATAATTTGATCAAAGTCTCTATATTTAGTGGTAGGGACCTTAAACGTACCCTATACATAAAGGTACCCTACACATAAAGGTACTCTTACTACGTAGCAATTAAAATTTGATTGTGACAAAACATCTAATTTCCACGTGATATAATTATTGTACTCTCTAGAAGCGGAAAATCGACGTCAACATTCAGTAGTAAATCGATATCAACATTCAATAGTCATATCATCTTGCATTACTGTCAGTGTAATGCGATTAAGTGCGCTCTTCGTTGAATAAAAAAAAATCATCTTGCACCCGATTAATTATTAAACGAGCAATCAATATATATATATATAGAGAGAGAGATAGGTTCAAATAAGGTCAACAACTTTTTTAAGTTCCTAAGTTCCAGTGTTAAAGTTACACAAAAAGTGCTTAAAGTTACACGAGATGAGTGATAAAGTTGCACTTTATCACTTGAAGTGATAAAAGTGCTGAATGTTATAGTTTCATATCAATTTTGAACAAATGCAACTTTAACGTATGTCATCTGTAACTTTAATATAGACTTAAAAAAATTGTTGACCTTATTTGAACCTACCTCTATATATATATATATATATATATATATATATATATATATATATATATATATATATATATATATATATATATATATATATATATATATATATATATATATATATATATATATATATATATATATATATATATATATATATATATATATATAAGGCTTTTTTCGAGCGATCTCATTGGTCCGTTTCATCAAACCTCAAATTAGGAAAGTATCATAAATAATAAAAAAAATAAACTAGAGAATCTTTTAATTATTATAATATATACTCCCTCCGAGTTCCTATGATTGTCCCGTTTCTTTTTGGATGGAAAATAAGGAAGGAAAAATGAGTGGTTAAAAAAAGAAGAAGGAAGAGAGATAAATGGGTGGGTGAATGTGAACCACACATTTATTGCCTAAAATGGAAAGTGGGTAAAAGATTGAACTCAGCTCAAAAAGGAAAATGGGGCAATGTTAGAAACTCGTAAGGAGTATTTAATTTATCATATTAATGGGATGTTTTACCATTCTTAGTTAAAAACTTTTAGAGTTCATTTTTTAAAAACATTATCGTAAAATAAATTATAAAAATAAAATAATTATATATATAATGAAACTTGAAATGAGAAGAAAATGAAAGACGGTGATTAATAATGGTGACGGTTTAAGGAGTAGTAATTACTTT
The DNA here is from genome assembly GCA_958450325.1 of Agrostemma githago. Lineage (NCBI taxonomy): Eukaryota > Viridiplantae > Streptophyta > Magnoliopsida > Caryophyllales > Caryophyllaceae > Agrostemma > Agrostemma githago. The sequence goes on from OY288244.1 coordinate 76,600,440, forward strand.
CCCTTAACGAGGTTGATTATAATACTGTCTTTTTTCTTATTAACACCATTTTAACTCTGTTATTCTCCTAATAAATTATTTTTGTGTACGTATTTGGTAAATAACTTATTTTACAGATAAGATAGCAAAAAAAAACTATGAAATACTTATCTGAGTAGCATGTGAGAATAAGTTAGTTGATGATAAACTTTTCGATTTTTTGTGTCTTTTAGCTTCACTTATCACAGTAATAATGAAATATTACAACAATGTCGGTTTACATCATTTTATCGAATATTATTAGTTTATTTTTGAGTTATTTTGCCAAATGTTTTTAATGATTTTATTTAGTTATCTTATTATCTCCAAACTTTAGGCCAACTTATTAATTTTCGACTGTACAATAATAATGCAAAATATATTGGGGCCAAAATGAAGCTCTTGTTATAGATATTGGAAACCGTCTACATATTACAAAGGTCGTAACATCTTTTAACCTTTTTCAAATGACGATCATGAGCTTTTTTCCAAGTCCAATGCATACAGATACAGTCCCAATTTATTTTTAGAAATACAACGTAAACAAACTAAAATTACATAAAAACAAGAACGAAAATAACATAAACAGGAACAGGAACAGGAACAGGAACGGAAATTGGAACAGAAGTCGAGCCAACAACAGAGTTCTTAGTAGGAGTTGGTGTATGTCTTTGGGGAAAGGTTTCCAACGAACACTGCAAGTGTCTTTAGTACGTTTTTCGCTGTGGTTTCAGATAGTCTATCCTCTGAGTCTGTTCCAGGCCTGTTTGATGTACCTCTGAATACAATGTGTGGCACTCCGTTTGCAATCGATGTCTGTAACCGTAAATTATTTACACAATTTAATTAAGAATGTGATGAAAACACTACCAATTATATTGTAAAACTAAAAGTCTTAGAAAAAAAAAAAAAGAGAAATGAGTTATAAAATGAATTTAGAGCATATATGTTCATTTTTGCCTCAGTTCAGTTTAATTTAATTCGATGATATTAATTAAGTTCATTTTATATCTTATCAGTCAATTCAGGTTATTTCACTTCTGTTTAATTAAGTTAAAAAACCACATAAGCCAGAAAAAACATGACCTTAATTAGATGACAAAATTCTGTAAGATCATGTTCTTTACTACATTTTTTGCCAATCGTTCGAGTCAAATATAGTTTCGTTCAATTCATTTCAGTTAAATTCAACCCTATTTATATTACTTCAGTTTTTACTTCAGACCCATTATTCAGTTCAATTCAGCCAGAAAAAAAAACTGTGCCTAGGTCAAACGATGCACGTCAGTCAAGCTGATGATCCCTGGCGAGAACATAGAACCCAAAAATCTATAACGTCATGTTCTTTGCAACTTATTTTCTGGTCCCACGTTTAAGTCAAATATAGCTTCGCTCAATTCATTATTTCAGTTAAATTCAGCCTTATTTAATTCCTTTTTTTTACTTCAGACCCATTATTCAGTTCAATTCAGCCAGAAAAAAACAGTGCCTAGATCAAACGACGCACGTCAGTGAAGCTGATGATCCCCGGCGAGAACATAGAACCCAAAAATCTATAACGTCATGTTCTTTGCAACTTATTTTCTGGTCCCACGTTTAAGTCAAATATAGCTTCGCTCAATTCATTATTTCAGTTAAATTCAGCCTTATTTAATTCCTTTTTTTTACTTCAGACCCATTATTCAGTTCAATTCAGCCAGAAAAAAAACAGTGCCATTAAGCGAAACAGAATAAAAACTGACCGCAACGACAGCAGCACTCTCAGTATCAACAGCGGTGACATTAAGTTTCTTGTTAAGGTAGGTCGAGTAAGCAACGTTCTTAACGTAAATGTCAGAAGAACCAACACGGTAGCCTTCACCAAGGTGAACGGTAGGACGTTCACCGTAGTTGAGTTGAGAAGCTAGTTGAACCCAGTCTGAGTGAACATTGAAGAAGAATGTCTTCTTTTTGCTGTTTGTTGGGGTATATGCCTTAGTTTTTAGGGATGTAAGTTGTGCCAATTTGTTTTCTCCTGCTTCTGGCACATTGTATTCACCTATGTTCAATGCTGTAGGGTTCTCTTCTGACCCGTATTTCTGTTCGTTACAACATATATATTCTCGTTAGTGAAACATATAAAACGTATTTCAGAGACAGTGTAAAGTAAAACGTATTTCACAGACAGTATTGTTCGTTGTATGTTTCGTTACAACATATTCTCGTTAGTGAAAATTAAAACGTATTTCAGAGATAGTGTAAAGTAAAACGTATTTCACAGACAGTATTGTTCGTTGTTTCGTTACAACATATTCTCGTTAGTGAAACATAAAACGTATTTCAGAGACAGTGTAAAATAAAACTTATTTCAAAGACAGTATTGTTTGTTCGTTGTTTCGTTACAACCTATTCTCGTTAGTGAAACATAAAACGTATTTCAGAGACAGTGTAAAATAAAACATATTTCAGAGAGAGTATCGTTCGTTGTTTTGTTATAATATGTTCTCGTTAGTGAAACATAAAACGTATTTCAGAGACAGTGTAAAATAAAACATATTTCAGAGACAGTATCGTTCGTTGTTTCGTTACAACCTATTCTCGTTAGTGAAACATAAAACGTATTTCAGAGACAGTGTAAAATATATAAAACATATTTCAGAGACAATATCGTTCGTTGTTTTGTTACAACATATTCTCGTTAGTGAAAATTAAAACGTGTTTCAGACTTTCAGAGACAGTGTAAATTAAAACATATTTCAGAGACAGTATTTTTCGTTTTTAGTTACTACAACATATATTCTCGTTAATTAGTGTAAAATCAAACGTATTTCAGAGACAGTATTTTTGTTTAATTTCGTCGTCACATCATATTCTCGTCAGTGTAAAATAAAACCTATTTCAGAGACAGTATTCTTGTTTCGTTAATTACAACATATATATTCTCGTTAGTGTAAAATAAAACGTATTTCAGAGACAGTATTGTTGTTTCGTTACAACATATATTCTCGTTAATTAGTGAAAAATAAAACGTATTTCAGAGACAATAACATGAGCATAATATATAGCATATGTACATATATATATACCTCCCATTGTAAAACACCGGTGAAGGCGACTTGAGAAGGAACGACAACATCAGCAATGAACACTTGGTTGCTAACGGTTGCAGCTGAGCCGAAGCTGATGATCCCCTTGATGCGAAATGTGTCGATCAAGATTTGTACCGTCACCCCTACACTTGCCTGTAATAATTCCGTTGTATAATAATAATAATAATTATTATTATTACAAACTTACAGTCTTACAGAAGACTAACTAACAGAAAAAAAAAAAAAATTAATTATCATAAGAATTTAATTAATTTGCATGTATATATAATTAACCTAATTAATTACGTTTATTAGTAAGATTTATTACGATTTTGAAGCCTTACCAATGGCTCCCCGGCGAGAACATAGATCACAGGTTCGCCATTGAACTTTCCGAAGTTGAATGTTCTCCCTGTATCCAATATATTTCAGAGTCGTCAGGACTGTATTTAAGAGATCAAACAGGGAAATAATTTTTTTAATGCATTTAATAATTAACTGCATCGATGTAGCTGTAATTTGAGCTTCAATTTACTAAATTTGAAAAATTTTAAATACTGAAGAGATCAAACATGAAAATAATTTTTTAATACATGTAATAATTAACTGTATCGATGTAGCTGTAATTTGGGCTTCAATTTACTAAATTTAGAAAATTTTAAATGCTGAAATACAGTCAAAAGGCTGTATTTAAGAGATCAAATAGAGAAATAATTTTTTAATACATAGTAATAATTTACTGCATCGATGTAGCTGTAATTTGAGCTTCAATTTACTAAATTTGAAAATTTTTAAATGCTGAAATACAGTCTTAAGGCTGTATTTAAGGATTAATATTTTACCGGCAAGGGTAACGTAAGGAGTAGATTCATCGGCTTCATAGTAACTAGACTCCTTAAGAGCGGTCTCATATCGACTGCTAGAAACAATGAGTCCCAAATACGGCCCAGTTTTGAGGTTAAGTCGCTCCACAATAGGGTGAAGCGGGTGGTCAATTGACAATTGCATGGTGTCGGGCACCAGGAACAGGAGCCCGACAACCACTGCTACTAGTTTCATCATACCCGCCGCCATTGCAATTTTTTTTTTAAAATTTTTTTTGTGTTATTATTACAATGTGAGTTTTTTTTGTTTTGAATTTGAACTAAGTTGTGTGAATAATGTGTTATTTCATGTGAGTTTATATAGGCAATTCAAGTCTAGGCAATGCACTTGATATGTGAACGATAATCGTCTGATTTTACGTAAATTATACTGTACAACTGTTGTAACGTATGAATGTACGATGGAGGTAAAATTATCAACAATTTATAGTGAAATGTGATCAGTTTAGGTTAAATATTGACCGATTTAGGTTAAATAGTGACCGATTTAGGCATGCACTTGATATGTGAACGATAATCGTCCAACCGTCCTACCAAATATTTTACGTAAATTATACTATACAACTATTGTAATGTACAATCGATGAAGGTAAAATCAATAATTTATAGTGAAACGTGATCATTTTAGGTTAAATGTTGACCAATTTTAGGTTAAATATTGACCGATTTAGACATGCACTTGATATATGTGAACGATAATTGTCCAATCGTCCTACCATACATTTGCCCTACTAATTTATTTTACGTAAATTATACTGTACAACTGTTATAACCTACGATCGATGAAGGTAAAATCAACAATATACAATAAAACATGATCATTTTAGGTTAAATAATATTGACCGATTTAGGTTAAATAGTGACACTTTATTGAGTAATATTTAACGCAAAGTAGTTATTTTACGTAAATTATACTGTACAACTGTTGTAACGTATGAATGTACGATGAAGGTAAAATTATCAACAATTTACAGTAAAACGTGATCATTTTAGGTTAAAGAATATCGACCGATTTAGGTTAAATACTGACACTTTTTCAAGTAATATTTAACGTAAAAGTAATCATTTTTCTTCTGTTATTATACTATACAACGATATTACACGATAATTATTACTTTGTATTTATTTGAATAGGGTCCAATGGTCCATGCATGGGCATGGACGACAGTAGTGATGGATCGATAATAATATTCATATGATATTGTATGAAAAAAATACAATTTATTTGGACCATAAAAATTTAAAACGTGGATATATTCAAGCTGAATCGAGACCACATTTTGGTAACGATACGATTAAATAGTGACCGATCGATAATAATAACTCGAACATTGCTACGTGGATAATAAGTAATAACCTTATGATTATTTTTATTTTTTTCGAATCAATTTTTTTTTTAAGTAACGATAATTCATCCTCAAGTTCGAGTTATATTATATTATCGGTCTAGTAATAATTGGATTATTTTCGCTAATCAATCTATATATCACTTTTTTAAGACACTACTTTATTGTATTTGTCACTTTTTTTTGAGCGAATAGATAATTTCATTAATAAAATTAAAAGTCATACGACATCTGCAACTTATATCGAAATTGAACAAATACAATACTATAAAATTTGAATAAAATAAATTCTCGTTAAAACAAAGATCTCTCACTAAGATTTTGATCACCGCTTCTGCTCATCCTCTTTCAACATATCGCTGTTTAATGATACAGCTTTTCACGAGAGGGTCTTCGGATCTTCCAAGGTTTTGACGAGAATCAATTTCATCTAACCTAATAGATTGTAGGCGCCGGTCTGACATAAATTGATATACCACATGATGAACGATTATGATACTGATCTTCCGCGTCCTCTCCACGCACTATAATAGATTCAACATCTCCCCTAAAAGAGAGAGCAAAACCCATCAATTGATGGAAGCGAAACTCTCCAAAAGGAGAGGACTTATTACTCCCTAACTAAAATAATAATAATACTAATATTAAAACGATATACTCCCTCCGTCCCAATGAATTGTTTGCCTATTCCATATTGGGGCGTCTCAATGAATTGTTTGTCTTTCTATTTTAGGAATATTTTTTATATGCAATTTGATCATTCTCATGAATTTTGTTCTACATGTCACTCCCTCATTGGTTTCCTTAACCTTGGTGCCAAAAGGAAAGACAAACAATTCATTGGAACGGAGAGAGTAATTAATTAAAATTAATTAAAATTGGGACTTACCAGTAGCCCCAAGTTTTTTTTGGAGGTTAGGGTTTTTTGGGAGGAGAGAGAAGGGTTTATTGTATTTGTCACTTTGATTAATACTCCCTCCGTACACTATTTATCGTCTCACTCCATTAAAATAATCCTCACATATATTCAGCTAGTGGGGCCAGAGGAGAATCTAACTAGTAGCAAAGGGTAGCACTCGCTACCCCAAACTTACATAAAATGATTAAAATTATCGACTTTTGCTATCCCAAATTTTGTAAAGTTGAGACATTTTCAAATATCATGAGCAAATATAATGAACTCGTTACCTCAAAATTTTAAGTCTGGATTCGCCCCTGAGTGGGGCGATAAATAGTGGACGGAGGGAGTACAAAGTAGAGATCGATAATCTTCTTAAAAAAATAGATAGTACGGAGTAGTAAATTTTGTGTCTTTATCTATCAAAGTGGATATTATTTGAACCGTCATAAATTTATGACGGATATATTCGTTTTTGTCGGTATATTATCGCACTACGTGTCTCCCTACCCTCATCATTATTTTCCCTCGTTTGGGTATTAGTCGTTCTCGTGCATGGGTCATCGCGACAAGTGAGCCAAGGACAATAATTACCGCCAAATTATATGGGGTCAGGATAACGCATGCACTATTACACTAGTTCACAAAACACTACAATCCGGCCAAATTCATCCATGTATGTACCACATATATAAATCTAACATTATTTTTATGACGGGAACTCGCAGCCGTTACTTTTTTCTTAGGGCTCGTTTGGTTCACCATGGGGAGATGAAGTTACCGGAAACTTTAAATTCACGTGAATTTGTATTTCATGGGAATTAAAAAATATGGTTTGGTTGTCAGGTGGGAAATGACTTCAGGAAGTTCTACACACCAAGGGGCTTAGTGAGTAACTTCCCCCATTGTGGAGGAAGTGACAATTCCCGGGAAGTGGCAATTTCTGGAAAGTGGGCAACCAAACAACTTCCTGAAAATACACTTCCTGGGAACTTGCACTTCCCGGTAATTGGATGAGTAACCAAACGACCCCTTAGAGTAGGTCTCCTGAGAGACAGTTCTCATTAACTTTATTGAGGGACTAAGTATAAATGGAAATAACAGTGGTACCAAAACTAAGGGGTCGTTTGGTTGCCTTCTTAAATCATGGGAAGTAGAATTTTCCATGAATTGACAAATTGAGATGTTGTTTGGTTGTCCACTTCCCGGGAATTGTCACTTCCTCCATAATGGGAGAAGTTACTCACCAAGCCCCCTTGGTGGGTAGAACTTCCCGCATGAAGTTATTTCCCACATGACAACCAAACAATATTTTTGTATGTAATTCCCATGAAATACAAATTCACGTTAATTTAAGTTCCCGGTAACTTCATCTTCCCATGGTGAACCAAACGAGCCCTAATAGAAGTAAATACGATTAACATAAAAGAGTATACAAATATAAAGAGGGTACACTTCTTATGAAAACAGGTACAAAACAAAGTTGTCATTTAAGAGTACGAATAAGACATAGAATGGTACTGAAGTGTGGTCTCTCAATAAGTTATTAAGAGACCGTCTTTCCCAAGAATTTGTGTTTTTTTTAATGAGAAAATCCAACAAATGAGGTTATATAATTGCATTAAAATCATCAGAAATAACAACTTTCACGTTCGCCGGACCAGAATGCTCCCAAACGCAGTCGTTACCTTGGTATAGTACTCTAGTTAAGTAAATCTCGGATATACGCAATAGCCTGGAAACCACGTACATGGTGATGACCACAATATCGTCTCATCTTTATCAATATTCTCAATAATTTTGATCCAAGTATGGTAGAGGGTAGACCCCAACATTATTATTATTATTATTATTATTTTTATTTTTGCAAGAAAAAAAAATTCAGAATTCAGAATTATTATTATTATTAGGGGTAAAATTCAGAATTTAATTCGACAGGGAATCGGAGAATCGACCACAACGACGTACGTACATTAAACAACTTTTGTCTGTCACGTAGTAAATTACTGTACGTGTATTCACTGTTGCATGATTTGCATGGCTCTTGGATCAGCGACATGCAAGGAGCATGCATAGTACTACAACATTATTAAATCGATTATTATTGTGTACAACTGATATATGATATAACAAAAAAAAACACAAAAAAAATTTGATCACGGTAGATTAAATAGTGACCAATGTAGGCTAAATAGTACGAGTACTGAAATTAAAAATTTAAAAGTGGTTATTTTTATCGTAATTACTACATAGAGTAATTTTTATCTTCATCAGAGGTACAACGTTTGTACAGTGTATATATCGTGTAAAATATTTCTTCAGATGTACGGAGTAAGATCTATTACTTCTCGTATTTTTATTTTATTATTGTTATTGGTAATTATTTAACTTATTTGTTATTTTTAAAAACATTTATAAGTGCCAAAATATGTAGGTCAATTATTGTACAATAGAGTAATAATTAGACCACGTTTTCTCTGAAAAACCGTCTCACACTGAATTCTGCTGTAATCATTATACCGAGTACAAAATTACAACAAGGCACACGTATTTTTTGGGACCAAAAGCAAGCTTTTTAATTGCCATCATGTGATTCAAATCCAATAATACAATCCCAATTTATTTTAGGAAATACAATTAAAACATAAATAGATAATTATTCGAAAATTCGAGTTCATTCTTAGATGAAATTGGTTGATGCCTTTGGTGAAATGCTTGCAATGAACTTTGCAACGGTTTTTAGCACGTTTTTCGAGGTGACTTCGGATAATCTCCAGTCATATTCTGTTCCAGGTCTGTTTGATGTACCTCTGAATACAATGTGTGGTATTCCATTTGCTGTCGATGTCTGTCACATGCAAATGTACCACCAGATAAACAGTCAGTCTCTCTTACAACAGACATATATATATCATTTATCAGATCAATAAATCGATCAACTGAATTACAAATTTACAATAATAATCTAATTATAATATAATAAAAAAAAATATTTAACATATTTTTATTTTTAATACAATGGTGATACAAAAAAATTATTGATAGTAGGTCATATTTGTCATGGTAACGTGACGTGTGGTCCAAGTTAGGGTTAGTTACATGTTTTGTACTCCCTCCATTCAAATCCAAGTGTCTCACTTGAGGAGAATGTTCGATATTCTTGACAATCTATAAGTGAGAATATAGTCAGGTGAGATTTTGTTTGATTCGTCTTTATGCGCACATTAAGAATATCAAATTTTTATAATTATTGCTAATGTAAAATGAAAGATATCGCAAATGTAAAACGCGTCACGGCAAATGTGCAAAAGCAAATGAGACACCTGGATTTGAATGGAGGGAGTACTATATAATCTCATTAAAACATTTGAAATGTAAATTAGGTTAAAATAAATTACTGTGACAGAAGAAGACAGAACTATAATAATAATAATAATAATAATAATAATAATAATAATAATAATAATAATAATAATAATAATAATTAAAACTTGTGGTCATCAGCCCAAGGGTCTCAGGTTCAAGCCCCTGCAAGCGCGAACTTGTGGGAGTTGTATGGCTTGAGACTATGCCTCTAGACTTCGAGCCTGTCGCCCACGGGCGGTTTACCTTGGTGTGCGTGGTTTGCAGGCTATGCGTACACCCGAGGGTTTACCCAGTGCGCACCAAAAAGGTAGCGGCTGCGGGTTCCCTCGTTCATCAAAAAATAATAATAATAATAATAATAATAATAAACTTTTTGTAAAATAATAATAATAATAATTAGCATGAGTATCCCACCAATTTTTTGTAAACTGCTTTTTGATTCATCAATAAAATTCTCCATTAATAAAAATAAATAATAATAATAATAATAATAATAATAATAATAATAAAATAATAATAATAATAATAATAATACAAGTTGCAATTTGTTTCATTCTTAATACAACTTCTGGTTTTATAAAAAATAAAATAATAATAATAATCAGTAATTCTTTTTGTAAACTGCGTTTTGATTCATTAATAAAAAAAATTTCTGTTTATAATAATAATAAAAAAACTTACGGCAACGAGGGCAGCAGTTTCAGTATCAACAGCAGTGACATTAAGTACTTTGTTAAGGTAGGTCGAGTAAGCGACATTGTAGACATAAATGTCTGAAGAACCAAGACGGAATCCTTCACCAATGTGAACGGTTGGACGTCCTCCAAAGTTAAGCTGAGAAGCTAACTGATACCATTCAGGGTGGACGTCGAAGAAATAAGTTCGCTTTTTGTTTGATGGATTGTATTGTGTAGTTTTCAAGGATGTTATGTGTTCCAGCGAGTTTAGCCCGGGTTCAGGCTCGTTGTATTCTCCGATCTTCAGTGATGGGAACTTCACTTCTGACTCGTATTTCTGCTCATTTTCGCAAATTTAGGGTTAAGGTCAAATGTACTCGAAAAAAAAAAAAATATTATTTTTAACATTTAATTATATTTTTAACAAAAAATTAAAAGCAAAATCAGCGATGATAAAACACAGTCAAAGCAGATTCTGTGATTTTGGTAATTGATTAAGATAGTTGATATCTGCGTGATGAATAATATTGATGTAACGGGTGAACATATTGACGAAATTTTATTACATGATCGATTTTCAAGTTATGGAAAAAAAAAAACTGTTTTACCTGTAAAATTATATTTTTAACAAAAAAATTAAAAGCAAAATCAGCAATGATAAACACACTCTATATGAATAATATTGATGTAACGGTGGACATATTGATGATTGATGAAATTTTGTAACATGATTTTCTCGTTATGGAAAAAAAAACTGTTTTACTTGTAAAATTATATTTTTAACAAAAAATTAAAAGCAAAATCAGCGATGATAAAACACAGTCAAAGCAGATTATGTGGTTTTGGTAATTGATTAAGATAGTTGATATCTGCGTGATGAATAATATTGATGTAACGGGTGAACATATTGATGAAATTTTATTACATGATCGATTTTCAAGTTATGGAAAAAAAAACGGTTTTACCTGTAAAATTATATTTTTAACAAAAAAATTAAAAGCAAAATCAGCGATGATAAAACACAGTCAAAGCACATTCTGTACGAATAATATTGATGTAACGGGTGGACATATTGATGATTGATGAAATTTTATAACTTGATTTTCTCGTTATGGAAAAAAAACTGTTTTACCTGTAAAATTATATTTTTAACAAAAAAATTAAAAGCAAAATCAGCGATGATAAAACACAGTCAAAGTAGATTCTGTGATTTTCTTAACTGATTAAGATAGTTGATATCTGCATGAATAATATTGATGTAACGGGAAAACATAACGTATGTACCTCCCATCTCCAGACACCGGTAAAGGCGACTTGAGAAGGAACGACAACATCAGCAATGAAGACTTGGTTGCTGACGGTCGCAGCATTTCCATAGCCGATGATCCCCTTGATACGGAAAGTATTAATCAAAATTTGTACGGTCACCCCTACATTTGCCTGTAAAACCGTCTCACATTATTATTACTACAATATTAATTAGAAAACACGAAAAATTAAATCAAATAATACTAATTAATGTACTATGTACAAATTGTCGCTTATGATTAATTAATTAATCTGTCTCTTTAAAGTTTTTGTATCGTACTTTATTAATTTAATTTAATTTAATTTAATTTACGTACGATTAATTATATTAGGATTATCGAAACCTAGCTTACCAATGGCTTTCCGGCTAGAACGTAAATCACTGGTTCGTCATTGAACTTTCCAAAGTAGAATCTCCTCCCTACATAATCGATAACATTAATTTCGAGGTTGATATATGTATAGAGTCCGTCTAATGAATTTGAGAGACGATAAATTTTTAAATTATCAATTTGGCACGCGTAATAAATAAAACCAAATATCAAATATTATCCATTTGTATTTTCTAATGCATGACAATTTTAATAAATCTCTTGTAAGACAGTCTGATTTATCACAATATTTTTAATTAACTCTAAATATATTAAAACGAGTTAATAATATATACCGAGAGATAATTTTTAAATTATCAATTTAGCACGCGCAATAAAAAAATAAAAAAATCTAATATTATCCATTTTTATTTTCTAATTGCATGACAATTTTAATAAATTAAATCTCTTATAATACGGTTTGATTTATCACAATATGTTTAACTCAACATAAGAGACGATTTTTAAATTATCAATTTAGCACGCGCAATAAATAAATAAAAAAACAAAATTACGAAGTATCTAATATTATCCATTTGTATTTTCTAATGCACGACAATAATTTTAATAAATCCCTTGTAAAACGGTCTAATTAATCCCAATTAAATTTAACACAACATAAAATTAAAACGGGTTAATAATATAATATAATATAATATAATACCGGAAATGGTAATGTGCTTAGTGAAAGGAATAGACGGGTCGGGTTTAAAGTAAGTCGAGTTCCTAAGGATCTTCTCGTCAGTACTAGACGAGATAACCAGACCCAAAAAGGGTCCAGATCTGAGGTTAACCCGCTCCACAACACAGTAGAGCGGGTGGTCAATTGACAACTGTGTGGTGTCGGGCACCAGATACAGGAGCCCGACTACCATTGCTAATAGTTTCATCATACCCGCCATCAAATTTTAATTTTATTTTTTTTATTTTAAATTTATTTTGTGTTACTATATTGTGTTTTTTTGTGGTGTGAAGAATATAGTATTTTATGTGAGTTTTTATAGGCAAGATATCAATAGATGCATGTGCCCTTCTGTCTTTCTCAGACTCTTCTACGAGGTGTTGTGTTTGACACGGTGTTAGAATGTCTGACGTGATTGTTTTAGGCAAAAAATTTCATCCTTTTGTTGCCAGTAGGTATACTAAGAAACCGTCTCTCATTAAACCTAATAAAAATAGGTACGTTTAATATAAAAGATTATACTAACACTAATGACGATCACAATCTACGATAAAATCGGTATGATTATTATAAAAATAAGTACAAAATGAAATGAGTATTTAGAGGAACAACTAAAAATAAATAAATAAATAAGTGAAAACAGAAACCGTCTCTTCATAATTTATGTGAACGAGAATTGCTCTACGTAAAGTTTTTAAAGAGGGTCCATGCAAATAGTACATCGTACGTGACAGATCTATATATTATTCAATCAATAATAAATTTAAGCACGTGGTGGACTCGGAAAATCGAGACTTTTCAATCATATAATACAATAACATACTGCTCATTGCTATTAGCTAGATTATTCAACAAAATTACTTGTATTTAATTTCGCCGTTGATAATACAAGGGATTAATTATCGGAGAACATAAACGAGTTCTAAAAACGGTTTAAACATTAGACCCGTTCTATTTTATTTGTTTCTTTTATTATATAGAGTAAATTAAAAATTACTCCCTTTTAAGATACCAATTTTAAAATTTATTTCCTTTTAAAAAATTGGTTAAAAATAACTCCCAAAATCTATTAAAAGTTCAAAAATTGCTCCAAAATATAGTTTTTGGACGAAAATGTCCCTAACTTTTGTATGTCATATTTCTTCACCTCACCTTCTAGCCAGGGGCATTTTTGTCCTAAAAATAAATTTGGGAGCAATTTTTGAACTTTTGATAGATTTTGGGAGTTATTTTTAAACAATTTTTTAAAAGGGAGTAAATTTTAAAATTGACATTTAAAAAAGGGAGTAATTTTTAATTTAATTGCTCTATTATATAAGTATATAACAATGGTTTTTAGATCAGTTTAACGTGTTCTAGTGAAACGAAGGGAGTAATTAATTGATAAATGATCGAGCTCATAATATGATATTTATTTTAATTTGTCTTGTCGAAAATTTCAGATTCGAGTCAGGTAAAACTTTAAGGGCAATAAAATTGTGTCTCGAATTAGTTTGCATCTGTATCAGCCATATGTACGTCTGAAATTAATTAAATTGTTTATTCTGAGAGTTTTGGAAAAGAATCGAGTCATGTATACTATAGAGATTATCAATTTCCGTCTATTTGAATTGGGTTCGAGTCTAATTATTAGAGTCCCGAATCATATTATTTACATTTTTTCGGATTAATTACGTAACTTATTGTTCACATAATTTATTTATTTTTATCATATATACAAGCTGCATTATTTCATTTCTTGTAGAAATTTTAGGAAAGATTTTAACAATAATAATTTATATTACAATAAAAAGATAAAAATCATAAAATCCCCTTTATTATTAATTAATTTATTTAAAATTTGTATTTTTTGTTGGAGGCCAAACAAATTAGGTCATGTTAGGATGTCAGATTCGTGTCGTTTTTTCGTGTTCTGTACATACATGAAAAGTACAGTATTTGCTAATTTATACTTTACGCAACAAATATTTAAAATAATTTATACTAATTTAATAAACAGGTTATATATATATTATTCGTGTTTTGAGACCTCATCAATCCAAACCGACTTACCTAAATAAATAGGTTATCAAGTCTCAAACCCTACCTCGTTAATTTCTTGTCAGGATTTGTGTCGTGTCATTGTTTACCAGATCTGACTGAAATTTAGCACCGTCGAATATTGTCATCACATTTTTCCAAATTTATTTATTTTTTGGGACCAAAATCTATCATTTATGCATGTAAGCTCAATAATAGAGTCTCAATTTATTTCATAAAGTACATACAATAAACAACTAAAGATTACATAAATCCAAGAAAATGGGCAACATCTGTAGTTAATACAGTAAGTCTTTTGACAGACCGTCTTTTATCAGTTTTCATGCCCTAACATAGAACTTAAAACATAAACAGAATTATTAGGAAAATTGTAGTAATAACAAAGAGCCCCAATTCATTCATCAAGTTCTTAGTAGAAATTGGTAGATTTCTTTGGTGAAATGCTTTCGATGAACTTTGCAACGACTTTTAGAACGTTTTTCGAGGTTACTTCAGTTAATCTCGAGTCAGAATCGGATCCAGGTCGGTTTGATGCACCTCTGAACACAATGTGTGGTACTCCATTTTCTGTCGATGTCTGTCACATGCAAATGTATAACCATCACATAACACAGTCAGTCGATCAGTCTCTCTTACAACAGATATATCTATTTATCAATAAATCAATTGAATATAGCAATTTTGATTATTGTAAATACAAATATTTAATCTTTCCCTATAAGGAGGTATTATCTGTTTTATATTATTTGTTATTAGCAGTATTTTAATCAAAGATAAACAAAAAATCGAAACAGACACATTATTTCTTTAAAAAAAAAACTTCTATATAATATCATTGTCTACTAATTTTGGGGAAAAAAATATATATTAAAAGGAACTTATTTATATTATATATGATATGATTTTAAAGTTTAAAATTTAAATACTTTTTGAATAAATTTTTATTTTTAATACGAGTATGGTGACACAAGAAAACAATTGATAGGTCACGTGTCGGGTGGTCCAAAGTTAAAGGTTACATGTACGTTATGGGCTATAATAATGCCTGGTAGGGTTCGAAAACCTAATAATTTCATTCATTAATTAAAACACGTTGAAATTAAATCAGGTTGAATAAATAAATGACTTAGACAGAACTGTAATAATAAAAAAAACATACCGCAATACGTGAATTTAGGTTAATTAAATAAGAAATACCTTCTATTTTGTTCATTTATTTTACTTTTATTTATGAGAATTATTGTTCGTCAACATTAATCAAAGGTAAATAAATGACTGAGACAGAACTATATAAAAAAAATTTACAGCAACACGTGAATTTAGGTTAATTAAATAAGAAATACCTTTTGTTTTATTCATTTATTTTACTTTTATTTATGAGTATTGTCCAACATTAATCAAAGGTAAATAAATAACTGAGACAGAACTGTATTAAAAAAATTACAGCAACACGTGAATTTAGGTTAATTAAATACTCTAAGAAATACCTTCTGTTTTATTCATTTATTTTACTTTTACTATTTATCAGTATTGTTTGTCAACATTAATCAAAGGTAAATAAATGACTTAAACAAAACTACATAAAAAAAATTACAGCAACACGTGAATTTAGGTTAATTAAATACTCTAAGAAATACCTTCTGTTTTATTCATTTATTTTACTTTTACTATTTATCAGTATTGTTTGTCAGCATTAATCAAAGGTAAACAAATGACTTAAACAGAATTACATTAAAAAAAATTACAGCAACACGTGAATTTAGGTTAATTAAATACTCTAAGAAATACCTTCTGTTTTATTCATTTATTTTACTTTTACTATTTATCGGTATTGTTTGTCAGCATTAATCAAAGGTAAACAAATGACTTAAACAGAATTACATTAAAAAAAATTACAGCAACACGTGAATTTAGGTTAATTAAATACTCTAAGAAATACCTTCTGTTTTATTCATTTATTTTACTTTTACTATTTATCAGTATTGTTTGTCAGCATTAATCAAAGGTAAACAAATGACTTAAACAGAATTACATTAAAAAAATTTACAGCAACACGTGAATTTAGGTTAATTAGATACTCTAAGAAATACCTTCTGTTTTATTCATTTATTTTACTTTTATTTATGAGTATTATTGTTCGTCAGTATTAATCAAAGTAAATAAATTACTGAGACATAACTGTATAAAAAAAATTAAAGCAACACATGAATTTAGGTTAATTAAATAAGAAATTTTCTTCTGTTTTATTCATTTATTTTACTTTTATTTATGAGTAACAATGTTCGTCAGCATTAATCAAAGGTAATAAATAAATGACTGAGACGTGCAAACTTACAGCAACGAGGGCAGCACTTTCAGTATCAATAGCAGTGACATTAAGTACTTTGTTAAGGTAGGTCGAGTAAGCGACGTTGGAGACATAAATGTCTGATGAACCAAGACGGAAGCCTTCACCTATGTGAACAGTTGGACGTTCACCAAAGTTAAGCTGAGAAGCTAACTGATACCATTCGGGGTTGACGTCGAAGAAATATGTCCTCTTCGAGTTTGCTGGTTTGATTTTCAAGGATGTTATGTGTCCCAATTTGTTCTGGCCTGGTTCGGGCACGTTGTATTCTCCGATCTTCAGTGATGGGAACTTCACTTCTGACTCGTATTTCTGCTCATTATTAATTCCCAGGTACTCTTTTTAGGGTCAGATGTACTAAAAATATAGAAATTTGAAACATGATTTAATTTTCACGTAAATATATCTGTTAGTTATCGAACAGAGAAAAAAGTAATTTACTACTCGTACAAAATTATATATTTTTTTTAACAGAAACTCAGAAGCAGTATCAGCGATGATAAAAAATAGTCAAATAAATCAACATCTCGAAGACGAGGGTGATTAATTATGTACTAAAAATATTTTTAAAAAAAATTATATTATTTTCACGTAATTAAATACATTTGTTGTATTAGAGAAAAATAATAATTTACTACTCGTACAAAATTATATTTTTTAACAGAAACTCAAAAGCAGTATCAGCGATGATAAAACATAGTCAAATAAATCAATGTCTCGAAGACGAAGGTGATTAATTATGAATATTATTTACCACTATCTATGATTATATTTTCACGTAAATGTATCTGTTATCGAAAAAAAAACTATTTTACTCGTATAAAATTATATTTTTAGCAAAAAAAATAATTAAAGCCACATCAGCAATGATAAAACACTGTCAAATTAAAGTAAGATCTTGAACATGATCGAGATTATTATGATGTTGACGAGATTTGAACCTAGTTGGTATCTGCATCAATATTAAAGTAGCGGTAATAATAATAATAATAATAATAATAATAATAATAAACTGCGTTTTAAGCCCACCAATTTTTTTGTAAACTGCGTTTTGATTCATCAATAAAATTCTTCTCCTATAAAAAAAAAATATATATATATATAAAAAAAAAAAATAATAATAATAATAATAATAATAGGTATGTACCTCCCATCTCCAAACACCGGTGTAGGCGACTTGAGAAGGAACGACAACATCGGCAATGAAGACTTGGTTGCTGACGGTCGCAGCATTTCCATACCCGATGATCCCCTTGATACGGAAAGTATCGATCATAATTTGTACGGTCACCCCTACATTTGCCTGTAAAACCGTCACACATTAATTACTCGTAAAAAAAAACCTTTTATTTGTCGTTTTAGGAGTTTTCACGAGAATTAAAAAAAATCAGGATTTGAATTAACCTAACTATATTATCTAGCTAGCTAGCTTACCAATGGCTCTCCGGCAAGAACGTAGATCACTGGTTCGCCATTGAACTTTCCAAAGTTGAATCTCCTCCCTACATATATATAATCGAGTGAATTTTTAAGCCATAAACGCGATTATAATGCTGTCAGAGTTCGAACCCAGATCATAATTTTGATTATTAATTGATTATTTAATTACCAGAGTTCGAACCCAGATCATAGTGATAGCTACCAGTTAACTTAGTTGACATCTGTTGTTGTCAGAGTTTGAACCCAGATAATGATTCTGATTAATTGATTACAGTATTTACCAGAGTTTGAAACCCAGATCATAATGATAGCTACCAGTTAACTTAGTTGACATCTGTTGTCAGAGTTTGAACCCATATCATGATTCTGATTAATTGATTACAGTATTTACCAGAGTTCGAAACCCAGATCATAATGACAGCTACCAGTTAACTTAGTTGACATCTGTTGTCAGAGTTCGAACAACCCACATCATGATTCAGATTAATTGATTACAGTTTTACCAGAGTTCGAACCCAAGTCATAATGATTAATGATATAGCTAGCTAGCTACCAGTTAACTTAGTTGACATCTGTTAATTGTCAGAGTTCAAACCCACGTCATGACTCTCATTTACTGTATTATCTACCAGTTAACTTAGTTGACATCTGCGTTATTTAATAAATCTCTTCTCAAATAAAAACATAAAAACAACTTAATTAGACGAGAACGGGTTAATTAATTAATTAATTAATATAAATACCGGCAAGGGTAATGTAGGGAGTAGATGAATCGGGTTCATAGTAACTCGAGTTCTTAAGGATCTTCTCATCTCGAGTAGTAGAGAGAACAAGGCCTAAAAACGGGCCAGCATTGACGTTCAGCCGCTCCACAACAGTGTGGAGCGGGTGGTCAATGGACAACTGCATGGTGTCGGGCACCAGGAACAGGAGCCCGACTACCACTGCTAGTAGCTTCATCATCGTACCCACTGCCATTATCAGTTTTTTTAACGTGTGTTTGTTGTTATTATTTTGAGTGAAGTTATTGTGTGAAGAATATGGTATTTTTTGTGAGTTTATATAGGCAGGATTTTGGCACGTAGAGACAAGTTTATAATATGTGAACCACAATCGTCCTACGTTTTGCCACGTTCTGTGACAGAGATATTTGTCATATTAATTATTATATTAGACTGGTAAAATAATATTTTTTTTTCGACAGAAAAAAAATGAAAAAAAAATAAATGATTTAGGGAATATCAATGTTTTATCGTGGCCGTTATAAAATATGACGGATAATTTCATCAGATTAACGGTTTATTTTAATTTTGTATGAAATGACTTATTTCAGCCATAATTTTAAGCACGTGGATATACATTGAAGGTGAATCGAGCCCATATTTTGGTCATTATTGTAAGTTGTAAGTACAGTTACTCTCCTTTGTGACGGATTGTACAACAGGTTGTACAGTAGATATGATATCGGTTGTAACGTTTTTGTTATTTTTTGTGTAAATTGATAATATTTGACTTGTTATAATGTCAATCTACTAATTTTGTGTATTGGAATCTACGGTTGGTTTTTGAATACTCTATATAATATAACCTGCTAATTATCAAACACTATATTTCTTAATTCTATTAATTTAGTTTGATAACCCCTGTTAACCATACTCTGCTAAGGTTATCAACTACTCTGTATTACAAATCTGGTACTGTCATTTGTCAATCTGGTGGGTTTTAGTAACGATTTAACATCGTTCTTGTTATTAATAACACAAACTCGTTTTAGGCTCTGTTCTTTTGAACTTATATTCAGTCAGTTTCAGTTCATCTCAGTTTAGTTCAGCTCCAGAGGCATATTTTGTCTCTATATTTCAGTCTACTTCACTTAAATTAAATTCAGTTAAGTTAAGTTCAGTAATTTTCAGTCCAAAAGAACAAGGTCTTATTCCTGTGCGTTTTTATATCTGTTTTAACCTTATAACAGATCAAATCAATTACATACTCCCTCCGAGTTTCTAACCTTGTCCTATTTTACTTTTTGGACTGAGTTTAATCTTTTATCATTTCTACTTTTAACCATAAATGTGTGGTTCACATTTATCGACAAATTTCTCTCTCTTCCACTTTTTTTTAACCACTCATTTCTCCTTCCTTATTTTTCACCAAAAC
Organism: Agrostemma githago; assembly: GCA_958450325.1. Taxonomy (NCBI): domain Eukaryota; kingdom Viridiplantae; phylum Streptophyta; class Magnoliopsida; order Caryophyllales; family Caryophyllaceae; genus Agrostemma; species Agrostemma githago. The sequence goes on from OY288244.1 coordinate 76,621,042, forward strand.
CAAATGGGTAAATGATAGGAACTCGGGGGAGTAGATTATATACTTATCCCAGTTAACTACATAAAACTGTTATTTGACCCGTTATAACTTAAGACGGATATATTCGTATTAAGATAAACCGACTCTAGGCCAGGCCCATATATTTATTGGTCCCGTAGAGATGAATAGGTGGGCTGTGCGGTGAATGATGATGCATCTGGCTGCATTATGGGGCTATGTTAATGTGAAGACAGACATATTAGGGCAAATTTATTATGGGCCCAATTCATCATTCACAAACGATCAGGAATGAATTCAGAAGATGATGATGATGATGATTTTTGATAAGAAGTTAGTGGCATTTGCTTGATGCTTTCTACTATTATGACACGTTCTTATTGAAATTCGGGATTCGGGATTTGGGATTTCTTGGTTTGGTCTTACTCTATCGGACTTTATTCTCATCTCAATTCACTTCAGTCGCTTTCAGTTCTGTTTGGTTTGGTTTGGTTTGGTTATGTTTAGGTTTGTTCAGTTGAGTTCAGCCTTGTTTGAGCGTATTAATAAGTTTAGTTTGTGTTGGACGATTCATCATCATTCAGTTAAGCCACTTTCAGCGAGGAATTTCGAACAAAGGGTTACTATTGATAATGTTTGAATTCTCCCTCTGTCCCAATGAATTGTTTGCATATTCCATATTGGGGCGTCTCAATGAATTGTTTGCCTTTCTATTTTAGGAATGTTTTTTATATGTAATTTGACCCTTCTCATGAGTCTTGCTCCACATGTCACTTCCTCACTAAATCCCTTACCCTGGGTGTCAAAAGCAAAGGCAAACAATTCATTGGAACGGAGGGAGTATGAGTTAAGTTCAGCTTCGCTCAGTTAAATTCAGCCTCGTTCAGACATATTAAAAGTGAAGTTTGTGTTGGATGATTCATCATCATTCAGTTAAGCCACTTTCACCGAGGAATTTCGAACAAAGGGTTACTATTGATAATGTTTGAATATGAGTTAAGTTCAGCTTCGCTCAGTTAAATTCAGCCTCGTTCAGACATATTAAAAAGTGTAGTTTGTGTTGGACGATTCATCATCATTCAGTTAACCCACTTTCACCGAGGAATTACGAACAAAGGGTTACTATTGATATGTTTGAATATGAGTTAAGTTCAGCTTCGCTCAGTTAAATTCAGCCTCGTTCAGACATATTAAAAAGTGTAGTTTGTGTTGGACGATTCATCATCATTCACTTAAGCCACTTTCACCGAGGAATTTCGAACAAGGGTTTCTATTGATAATGTTTGAATATGAGTTAAGTTCAGCTTCGCTCAATTAAATTCAACCTCGTTCAGACATATTAAAAGTGTAGGTTGTGTTGGACGATTCATCATCATTCACTTAAGCCACTTTCACCGAGGAATTTCGAACAAGGGTTTCTATTGATAATGTTTGAATATGAGTTAAGTTCAGCTTCGCTCAGTTAAATTCAGCCTCGTTCAGACATATTAAAAGTGTAGGTTGTGTTGGACGATTCATCATCATTCACTTAAGCCACTTTCACCGAGGAATTTCGAACAAGGGTTTCTATTGATAATGTTTGAATATGAGTTAAGTTCAGCTTCGCTCAGTTAAATTCAGCCTCGTTCAGACATATTAAAAGTGTAGGTTGTGTTGGACGATTCATCATCATTCAGTTAAGCCACTTTCAGTCGAAAAGTTTGAGCAAAGACTTACTATTGATAATGTTTGAATATGAGTTAAGTTCAGCTTCGCTCAGTTAAATTCAGCCTCATTCAGACATATTAAAAGTGTAGTTTGTGTTGGACGATTCATCATCATTCAGTTAAGCCACTTTCAGCGAGGAATTTCAAACAAAGGGTTACTATTGATAATGTTTGAATATGAGTTAACTTCAGCTTCGCTCAGTTAAATTCAGCCTCGTTCAGATATAATAAAAGTGTAGTTTGTGTTGGACGATTCATCATTATTCAGTTAAGCCACTTTCAGCAGAAAAGTTTGAGCAAAGGCTTACTATTGATAATGTTTGAATATGAATTAAGTTTAGTTTCGTTCAGTTGAATCCAACCTCGTTCATTTGCCTTGTACTTCAACAAATTACATTGAAACACACTTACTACCAACCGTTCTTTATAAAATAGAGAACGCTGAGTCAGAAAACAGTACGGTCAAAAGTCGTTCTCCAAGACTTATTTGATTGAATTAATCAAATAGACATGTTCTCCAAACTTGACTAAATCAATTAAAAAAATAATAATAAATTATTACAACTTTGAACAATTCAACTAACATTCACTAGATTAGTAAACATAAACGCGATTCTTGCATTAGCGGGAAATTGATATTTATATAAAATTCCCCTTTTCGTCGAAAAAATAAATAAAAATAAATGGGAAAACAGAGTATCATTGAATTTATTCAATTTATTCATATCTCAATCATCATCTTAAACTCTTTGATCTCAGTTTCTTCCCTGCAGGATGAATGCATAAAATCGAACTGTACTCGAGAACCCGTCTCCTCGTCTCTCTCGATCCGTTTTCCATTCTCCATTGCAGCGAAAAACCAACCTAACCCTAACCCCTGCAAATCCCCTGTTTTCAATTCCCCTGTTTTTGAATTATCCTGTAATAATAACTCACATGGCAAATTCTTGATTTCAATTCCGAATTCCGGGGATTTCGCAGTCGAAAGCATCGATTACAGAAACCAATCGATGAATATCAGCGACCCGGATCGTTGTTTAGCTCGAAGGATTTTAACCGGGTTTGATCTTTCGAGGTCTCCGTTTTATAACAAGTATGACTACACGCATATTTCGTTTTACAATTGCTCGAAAAATCATGAAAATTACACGAATGACGAGTATTTTCATCGACAGACGATTCGTTGTTTGAGTACTGAGGATGAAGATTATGTTGTTGTTTGGGAAACTTCGATGTTTTTTACTCGTTCGATTGATCAATGGTGTAAGCTTATTCGTAGCGTTTGGGTTCCTCGTGTTTCCGAATTCTATGCTGTGTCGAATGCAAAAATGGTGATTTATTGGGATAAACCCGATTGCGAATTCAAAGACGATAATGGAAGTGATCTCGAGAGTATTTGCAGCGTTTTCGATCCTCCAATCGGTAATTTAATGCTTCGTATACATAATATGATAATATTCTCGTCCTCGAAAAAAAAGGGAAAAAAAAAGACGGATAATATAATAAAATAATAATAAAAAATACAGTTTCGAATGAAAAATTACGTTGAAAATGTCGATAATATGTTTTTAAAAGGTTGGAAACTCGAAGTTCGAGAGAAAAAAAAAATTAGTAAGTAAAACTACTAGAAAAAATATATGAAAATAATTTTGAAAAATAAAATAAAATACTTCGTAATTAAGAATAAATAAGAAGAATAGTACTGTAGTTGAAAACTTCGATAATACATTTTTAAAAGGTTGGAAACTCGAAGTTAAAAAAAAATTACGGAATAGTAAGTAAAACTAAGTATGAAAATATTTTTTTTTTAAAAAAAATAAAAGAATTAAGAATAAATAAAAAGAATAGTACGTTATTAAAATATCCTCGGGCACAACGACTTAGCAAAAAAAAAGTGATGACGTGGATTTATATTTTGTACTCCCTCCCATCCGTTCAATCCTTGATATTGAAGGTTTCACAACTTTTAAGAAAAGTGGTAGAAGTAAAGGTATTATTGGTAAATCAAATGGTTTTATGGGTCCACCAAACTTAAAGTAAGAAAAAAGTAGTGACATTTTGTGTAAATAGAGTAAGGATATAAGGATTATAAGGTAAAGTGTTTTGCCAAAAAAGAAATGTAAAGAATTGATTGAATTGTCCATTTATAGTAAGTGTAAAGAATTGAATGGATGGGAGGGAGTACTCAGTTATCTGTTTAAGTAATAACGTCTGTGTTTTCTGTATTTTTTTAGTAGGGGAAGTGTTGAGGATACCGAGGTATGCCATTGGATTTTCGATTGGAATTGGAGTACCGGTCGTCGTTGTATTTGCTCTGATATTACGTAAGATTGTTAGATCTCGTCGAAGATCATTGACGGAAAATGGGTAGACGACAAGGGTGGCTCAGTCGAGACGACATCAAATGTAAATATGTAATTAATGTGGCTTTGACGACTGAATTTGGTATTGAATTTCGGAATTACTTTAAGTTATACATATGTATGATATACGAGTATATATATAGTGAAATTGGGACCGTTAATTAACACCAATGCAACAGAGACGACTCAACACGAGATATCACGCTTCAGCTGCCAAAACCCTAAGTGGGTCAACCACGGGCCGAACCGGACCCACTAGAAACTTCTAAGAAACACCCACCCAAATACCCAATTGACCCAAACCATTGACTTTTATGATTTTTTTTCACAAGACTTTGCCATTATGGCATTATCCAACTATCAAAAGTCAATGCTTTGTTTAAATTCACACATATATATGATTACGGTTGTCTTAATGTGTGTCCAGTAGGTACACGTTAATAACCTAATTAAAGTAAGTTTAAGTAAGATAATATCATGAGAAATTTTAATGCCGAGTTATATTTTCCATACTTACACAATATTATTCTAGTTAAACTTGTTTTAATTAGAAAAACCGATATGATTAACTCATACTAAAATCTTATGTACATTGTATACCAGCCTGTTTTACAATCCAATAAGGAATGTTATTACACTATTTCCAACTGGTTTTCCCAAATTACAGCTTAAGACGATCTAAATTACAGTGTAAAACGATCTCACGTACGCATGAGACGGTCCACTTCGGTGAAAAACAGCTTCATTTTTTTTATTGATAAATGAGTAAAATTTTCATACAACTGTAAGATGATCTCACACATGAGACGATCCACTTCTGTGAAAAACAACAGCTTCATTTTTTTATTGATAAATGAGTAAAAATTTCATACAACTGTAAGATGATCTCACGCCATGAAACGATCCACTTCTGTGAAAAAACAGTTTCATTTTTTATGGATAAATAAGTAAATTTTTTCATACAAATAGACTATTATACAGTGTGAAACCGTCTTACACGACAACTACTGCTGAGTTGTTTTTTTAGCAAACATAATCACACTTTTGATTTTTTTCCAAATTCTTCTCCCCTCACCAACTTCTTAATCACACCCCAAAACAAAACAATAATCTAAACACTCTTCCTACATTAAAACATCATTGTTTTTTTGTAATAAAACATGAACAATATTACAAACTTCATCATAATCATAATCCTATGTTATTGTCCAAACACAATATTATCCATGAATAATGAACCATGTCTCCCACCAAAAAAGTCAAACTCCTGTGTCTGTTCAGGTTACAGGTCATACTGTCAGCTCCAAACAGGGTACACAATCCTTGATTTTCCCAACTCGGGCTCATTCGTCCTCCAAAACATCGATTACACAACTCGAGAGTTTCATCTCATTGATCTCGACCGATGTCTTCCTAGAAAATTGATGAATCTTAACCTTTCATCAACCCCATTTCAATATAGAACACAATATAACAAGTATTATAAGTTGTATAAGTGTTTACATGGTGTAGTACATAATAATGTTACTACTACTAGTACTACAATGAGTGGTGATGTTCATGTTATAGATTGTCTTAGTAATGGGAATACTTATAGTGTTGTTGCTACTCCTTGGGATTATTTCATGGCTAATTGTGATGAGTTTTTGGGTGGTGGAGAAGTTGTTCTTCCTTTGGATTATCAAAATGGTGTTGAAACTTCAACTTTGGTGTTGACTTGGTTGGATGGTTCCAAGTGTGTTCCTCAATTTGCTTGTGGTGATGTGGGTAAGTCTCCTAATTTTTGTTAAGAATCAGGCTGGTCTAATGAGAAACCATCTCTCTAAAGTTTTCATACTGTATGTGAATTTGGGTTTTGTTTTCTTTAGTAGGTTGACTATTTTGGTGCTAATAAGTTGATATATTGGAAAAATGGAGTCTAATGAAAAACCGTCTCTCTCAAGTTTTCGTGCTGTGAATTTGGGTTTTGTTTTGGTAATAAGGTTGACTATTTTTGTGCTAATAAGTTGATATATTGGGGGAAATGGAATGGAGTACATACAAACCCTAGTAAGAATGGAATAGGTAGCAAACTGGTCGAGTCATGTCTGGTTCGTGTCATATGTAAAATGGGTCATGATTGTTTAACTCAAAAACCTGGTCAAACCGGGTCAAAAACCGGTTCGGAGACCGGTTCAAAAACCAGTTTATATCAAAGATAACCATATTATTTAAAAACCGGGTCATAAAAACCGGTTCGGTTTCAGTTTACAAAATGAAAAAAAAAAAAAGGTACCCGAACCGGTTTTGCTCACCCCTACCGATTGTAATGTGACTAAGTACGCGTGTTCCGAAAATTTGTTACTAAAAATTTTCATTTCTAATTCCGTCTTTGTAATTTTTTACAGGTCACTCCCAATCCAAGAGACTTATCATAATAGTCGGAATCGCGATAGGCCTAGGCCTCCCGACCGTGATATGCATAGCATATTGCGTCACAAAAATCCTAACCATAAGACGGGCCGGGGCCACATCAACAAGCGCAATACGGCTAAGTACCATAGCCCCGGTCCAGCCCAACAACAACACCGGTTCACCGGCCCAAACCCAACAACAACAACCAACCCTAATAAACACAAGTGGGTTGGACCAACCCACATTGGACTCGTACCCGATTGTGGTCATAGGTGAAAGTGGACGGTTTCTGAAATCACCGAATCAAGAAACGGTTTGCTCCATTTGCTTATCGGATTACCATATTAATGATACTTTGAAAATATTGCCTGAATGTTTACATAGGTTTCATTCTGAGTGTATTGATGAGTGGCTTAGAGCTAAGGCTTTGTGCCCTATTTGTAGGGCTACTCCTCCTCGTACCATGTTTTGATGATAAGAGACGGTTTTTCAGAAGACTTTTGACTTTTTTTTCACAAATTTTTGTATTAAGACGGTCTCACGATAAGTTTATCGTAAAATTTCTCACATAGAAGGTAGTTAATTTTAATATTATTATATTTTTATTTGTAGGTCTCACGATAAGTTATCGTGAATTCGTGATACAGTCTCACAAGAGAATAACTGTGTTTTTTAGTGTGTATATATATTTTTTTGAGTTAGTTTTGCAACACGTATTAGAGATTTAGAGGTGATTGTATGTGGATTCGGGCTGGACATGGGTTGGGCTAAGTGTGAAATTTTAGCCCACGGACAAGTGGGTTTCGGACGGGTTCATGGGCTGGGCCTTTGTATTTTTTTGAAAGATTCGGGATGGTCGGTACGACCCATGATCAGCTCTAGCATCACGAATAAAATAAAATGTAAATAAATGATCGAGGTTTTTCAGAAATTCAAATCGTTGCATGCCTCTTTGTTATATCTATATCGGTTTTTCTAATCTAATTAAGGCAAGATTAACCATGATATTATCACGAGAAGTTGAAATATTAAGCTTTATTTATCATATATATATACTTATACGATATCCATTTTAATTTTGCCTTAATTAACTTATTAACGTGTTTTCTCACTGGACACACGTTAGAAAAACTGTATCTATATAACTGCATATATATAGATCGTGCATATAAAAACTTGAAGTTATTACATCTCTGTTGTGTTGTGCCAAATACAGAGAAACGCCGTCTTATTTCAACCTAATGAACCATACATAACATTACACGTCTATACAAACGCATTGAAGGCTCCACCTTTGACAACCAACCATACATATCATAGAGTCATAGATGTCATTTAAGTGACGGTCAGTCTCGTTTAAGATGGAGTATCCGTTTTAACTGTTAAAACGGGTCAAATATTAACTTATATACTCCGTAATAATGTTAATAAAGTTACTAAGATTTTTAATATTTCTGAACTCTCGTTATGTGACTTGGTATGTACTTGACTCGTGTTAATAATTCAGATTTACAATGAATAATACCGTCACAAATAATATATTTTCACGTGAATGTTATCGTTTTATGTTTAACGTTATCACAATAAATACCAATCAAATCATTGATTCCTCAATGTTGATAATAACGTTTAGTCCTTCATATATGAGTAATATGACAACCTAGAAAATAATAACCACAATATTTTCCCTTTTTAAAATTATTCATTTATTCTCACACGTTGATAATTATATAATATCGAATATTAGTCCAAATATTATCGATTTGTATGTGATAATGAATTTTCAAATCGAACTGATTCGTATGTGACAATAAACTTTCAGTCGAACTGGTTCAAGTTACGGTCTTGCTGATCAAGATTGGGTGTTTAAAGTACAAATTCCGTCAGAAAAAGTCAAGAAACTGTCTTTTTGTTGTTTTGCTAAATAAAGATATACTCCCTCAATTCCTAAAAGATTGTCTCATTTCTCTATTATGTGTGAGGAGTATTTTAATGAAACGGGACAATCTTAGTGGGACGGAGGGAGTATGTTCTTCCGTGTATAAGGTCATATATATCATAGATAATAAAAATGTTATATAAGAGACGGTTTTTCAGTACTGTTTATTATTATTAAGATGTTAGATGTGCATGAATCTAATGACAATTAAGTAGGAAAAAGGCTTAAATTAAAGTAAAATAAAGCTAAGGTGAAGAATGAATACCCCAAGATTATTGGACTAATACCGTTGCTTTTACAAAGGTTGGAAAGTAGACAACTAACCAAATAATAAAAAAAAATATATATACATATATATGATTCTCGCAAATCACGGAAAATAGGATTATACACCTGGTTGTACAGTAGCATTGTACAACCAAGATAAAATTTTTGAACTTTTGTGTATATTTATTGAGCTTATAAAAGTTTCTGAGCTGAGTTATAAGTTTTCGAGCTTAAACATTTATGTGATTTAAATCGACAACTTTACACTAAAGCTCAGAAAGTTTACAGCAAAACTCAAAATCTTTGTGATAAAGCTAAAAATCTTAAAACCAGTTGTACGTAGAGCTATGTACGTACAAGTGGTTGTATAATCCTCTAATTGACAAATCACCGCTTTTTTTAGTTGTAGCAAGTCTTGTTTATAACGGTTATAACCATCTTTGTAACGTATTGAAATGTCGATATGTATCATGTATGTATTTACATGATATAGCATGCATATACATGCTTGAAATAACTCGATCATCAAGTACATACCGACAAATGTCAAACCCAAATGACCCGTATATATATCCATATATATATGATTCTCGCAAACCACTGCTTTTTTTAGTTACACAGCAAGTCCTGTTTGTGAAGATTACAAACAACCAACTATGTATGTGATATATGGGTTCCGAGAACCCAAACCGCATGTAACCCAATGCTTTTTCTTTGCTGGCAAAAAAAAAAAAAAAAAAAAAAAACTATGTATGTGATACATCAACTTATATATGTACTCAATATATATAACCCGTGCTTGAAATAACTCGATCAGTAAGCACCGACAAGGCGACAAATGTCGAACCCTAGTGACCTATATAACCATATATATGATTCTCGCAAATCACTGTTTTTTTTAATTAGTTACAGACAGACAGACAGCAAGTCTTGTTTGTGAAGATTACAAATTCAAGCAACGTGACTCTGTGATATCAACTTAATTATATGTCACCGAAGATGTCTTAGCCTAATGGTTAGGACTAGCTGCTCTGGGACAGTAGGTCTCAGGTTCGAATCCTCTATATTGTAATGCGACTAAGTGCGCTCTTCGTTGAACCAAAAATAAATAATATAACTCGTGCTTGAAATAACTTGATTATTAATATTAATCAATTTTTGATTAGTAATTAAGTAATAATAAAGTAATAATCAATTTTTGTCGTTGAGACGTCCATTCACGATTTCATGTACACTCGAGATAATAGTGAAATTTTTGTAGGACATAGTATGAATTATGGCTTCACGAATAAGGGCACGTTTTAATTTTTATGACCTTATAACATGACTATTTGGTACAATGACTCCATACACCACTCCTTTAATATCCTTTAATTTGTGGGACACTTTTGAATTTGGGATGGTACTTTAAACTACTTTTTCCAATTATTCATCCTCCTATTGTCCTAGGATATATATGGCTCGTTTGGTTCATCATGGGAAGATAAAGTTACCGAGAACTTTAAATTCATGTGAATTTGTATCTCATGAGAATTAGAAAATATTGTTTGATTGCCATGTGGGAAATGACTTCATGCGGAAAGTTCTACGCACAAAGGGGGGCTTGGTGAGTAATTTCCTCCATTGTGGAGGAAGTGGCAATTCCCGGGAAGTGGGCAACCAAATAACTCCCTGAAAATGCACTTCCTAGTAACTTACACTTCCCGGTGATTGGATGAGTAACCAAACGACCCCCATAATATGTGATGTTTAAAAAATACCCGATTCAGATTAGATTGTAAGATATTACTACGATTCTACGATCGAAAAACTGACGAACGATCCTAACCATTTTGTTCAGAGATATTGGGGACAGTTAGGATTATTCGAACTCAGTTCGCGACTTTTGATCACACTGGCTCAGAGTTTAAGGTAGCTCGCGGGGGGACTATGAATTGAAATAATTACATACTCTCTCCGAGTTTCTAACATTGTCCCATTTTCTTTTTTTTTAGCTGAGTTCAATCTTTTACCCACTTTCCATTTTAGGCCATAAATGTGTGGTTCACATTCACCCATCCATTTATCTCTCTTCCTTTTTCTTTTTTTTACCACTCATTTTTCTTTTCTTATTTTCCACCCAAAAAGAAACGGGGCAATCATAGGAACTCGGAGGGAGTATGTGTTTTAATTGATCTGTAAGATCTTAAGATTTTACGATCTGATTTTACACGTTCTTTATATTCCACCTTATCGATAAAAAAAAAAAAAAATGATCCTGACAACATTGTTGACTTCTTTAAAGTAAAAGTGAAGATAATATTGAATGATACTCGAAATAATAAAATGTTTAGTTAATATACTCCTAGATCATTCGTCTAGATGTCATATTCTCGTGTCAACGCGTGACTTATATAAATCGTTCTTAGCTTCTGTGTATCATCATCAATGAAAAGTATTCTCAAATTTTAAATACGTCTTTAAATTTAACTAAAAAAATTCCTTAATTAAATACGGAGTACGTTATTATTATATTCCTACTTAGATTTAATTATTTAACCGATTATTTTCACATCTTTTACTTAATTTTCAAACTTCAAACGCAGTCAATGAATATTTGTCTCTTCGGACTCGAAAATTTTCACAAAAAAAAATTAAAATACGATCTTTAATTAAATTTAACTACTTACTACTAACACATCTCGTTAAATCCAATAATATTATGGAGTACTCCGTATCACATTTAGTTATTTAATCGATCATTTGGCAAAAATAAAATAAAAATACTTAATCGACATCCGTTTCTTAATTCAAACTTCAAATATTCCGTATTTGTTTCTTCAAAAAATGGTTTTTTCAAAATATCATGTTTCTTCAAAATCCAATTTTTTTTCTTCGTATTTGTTTCTTTAATGTAAAAAAATCCCGAAAAAAAACACACAAAAAGACGGTCTTGACTCTTGCATTTATATTATCTCCTTTTTGTTGAGATTCTGATATTTAGTGTAAGACGGTTTCTGTATTTATTTCTTAAACGTAAAAATTCCCACAATTTTTATTTCTTTTCAAAAAGACGATCTTGCGATTATAATATCTCATTTTTGTCGAGATTTTGATATTTAGTGTAACACGGTTTCCGTATTTATTACTTTAACGTAAAAATTCCCACAATTTTTTTTTCAAAAAGACGGTCTTGCGATTATATTATCTCATTTTTGTCAAAATTCTGATATTTAGTGTAAGACGGTTTCTGTATTTATTTCTTTAACGTAAAAATTCTCACAATTTTTTTTTCTTTCAAAAAGACGGTCTTGCGATTATATTATCTCATTTTTGTCAAAAATTCTGATATTTAGTGTAAGACGGTTTTGTATTTATTTCTTTAACGTAAAAATTCTCACAATTTTTTTTTCAAAAAGACGGTCTTGCGATTATATTATCTCATTTTTGTCGACATTCTGATATTTAGTGTAAGATGGTTTTTGTAATTATTTCTTTAACGTAAAATTTCCCACAAATCTTTTTTTTTTCAAAAAGACGGTCTTGCGATTATATTATCTCATTTTTGTCGAGATTCTAATATTTAGTGTAAGACGGTTTCTCGAGATTCGATTAATTACTTTGGGCAAAAGAGTCGGCACCTGGCTGCCGAACTCCCCAACTATAAAACCAGACAAACCCAGAAAATCACAAAATCTAAATTTCACAGAAACCTCAGATAAAATCAAAAACCCTTTTTTAATTGGTTTAATTCATCTCATAAATTCGCATTTTCCCGCCTTATTTTTACATATTTTACCTTTACCTAATTTCTAATTCCAGCCTTCCAGGTACGATTTTTCTGTAATTTTTTCTCTCATTTTCCGCCATTGTTATGCTTTTTTGAGCTTGCATTTCGATTCTTAAGAGAAATTCATCATATGGGTTGCTTTTAATTTACGTAGTTCCGCTTAAAGATTGAATCTTTTGATGATTTGTCTCCATAATTTCGAGTTAAATTCTGTTTTACTGTGATAATTTTGACATTTAATTTTTGGGTTTAATGGCTGTATTAAATGTTCAATCATCTTATGTAAATGCATTGATTGGAACGTCAATTAGTTTAATCGGTAAAGTTACGAGATTTTGGGTTTCTTAGTGGGTTAATCATGTTACCAAGTTACGAGAGCAGAAACCGTGTTATTCTAATAGCGATCTCCGTCTCAAAGAATTGTGCTTTTTTTGTTTATTTCTTAATATAAATTTGTATCCTGTTCAATTTGTGCAGAAATCGTGTTATTCTAGTAGCGATCTTCATCTCAAAGAAGGGTGTTTTTTTTTTAAAAAAAAAATCTTATAAATTTGTAACCGGTTCAATTTGTGGCAGAAATCGTTTTATTCTAGTAGCGATCTTTTTGCTTCTAAGAAGGGTGTTTTTTTTTTGTTAATTTCTTACAAATTTGAGATTTCCGTTCAATTTGATATCATTTGTAGATGTCGTATAACCTTTTATTACTCAAATCGTTACCAAATTTGAAATATTCTGTGTAGCTATTCAATATTCTTATAAGATTGTTCATCTTTCAGTTTTGGAATTCTTTAGATTTCAGAATTTTAGTTTTAGATTCTTATATAAAGTTTAATTACGGAAAGATTAACCATGATATTATCACGAGAAAACTGTTCTTATATAAATATACAGTAAAGTTATTAACTTTACTGGTGTTTGGGTTTAGAGACTGGAGACAGAGGGAAAGGAGCTTTTAATCTACGGATTGAGACGAAGGAAGCGGTACAGATAGCAAGATGAGTGACATTGGCAATGGCAACGGTTTGGAGAAACCGATCCCACCTTGCTGTCTTAAAGCCAGATCAGCCGTCCCTGAAACCGATGCTAAATGTCATTCAACTGTTGTTTCAGGATGGTTTTCTACTGGCAAAACACTGTCTGGTATATACAGTATACTTACTTCTTCATGTTCCTTTCGCTTTCTGTGAAATGTCGATTTTGTTGATGTTGTCCTACTTTTTACAATTCTTCATTCTTCTGCTGCAGATAAAGCTGAGAATCCGATTTACTACAATAATCCCATGTGGCCGGGTATGTATTGATATATCGCTTTAGGGTTTTGGTTGAGTTGGTTCAAAAATTGACAAGCTAAGAAGATGAAGATGTAGTCGACTCAATTCCTAATCCCGTGTTTTTTTTTTTCTTCTCAGGAGAGGCACATTCGATAAAAGTGGAGAAGATTTTGTTCAAGGAGAGGTCACTATATCAGGAAGTCCTTGTCTTCGAGGTTATCCTCGACTTCACACCTCATTTATCATCATCTGTATTGTTCGTCATCTCATAGTCATGAATTCATGAATCATGATAGTCATGTTGTTGTGATGGGCTTTGCATATGCAGTCATCAAGCTATGGGAAGGTGCTTGTTCTCGATGGCATCCTTCAGTTGACAGAGAAAGATGAATGTGCGTACCAGGAGATGATCGCTCATCTCCCCCTTTGTTCAATCAAATCCCCTAAAAACGTGAGATTCAACGACCCTTTTTCACGTGTAATTTGGCTCAAAACTCGATTTTTTCACCAAAAAAGTTACTGTAATGCAGGTTTTGGTGGTAGGAGGAGGTGACGGGGGAGTTCTGCGAGAAATATCACGTCATTCCTCAGTGGAACACATAGATATTTGTGAGATCGATGAAATGGTTATAGATGTAAGTTCACAACACCACACACAACAGATCATAGTTGTTATTGTGTTTGGAAACTTTGAAAAATCTGAGTTGTCGGTTGTTTTCTTCTTAAACAGGTCTCTAAGAAATTTTTTCCTGAGTTGTATGTCGGATTCAATGATCCCCGTGTCAAACTTCACGTTGGTGACGGTGTGTTTCTTCTCAAAAGTTTTCAGGTTCGGGGTTGTGGATATGGTTTTGAGCTGCATCTGATCGAAGTTTTTTTTTGTTTGTGTTCTTCGCAGCTGTGGAATTTATGAAGAATGCACCTGAAGGGAAGTACGATGCCATTATTGTCGACTCCTCTGATCCCGTTGGTATGTACTCCAATTATTTCAGCCTGAAAACTATTAGTCACTCTTGTATCAGACGGTCTCACATGCGAAACCCCAACCTAAACACTTAACCATTAGGTCACGGGCCGGGTTAGTTAGGTCCTAGGGTCATCACGGGCCGGGCCAGGCCTCAGCTGGCACGGTTGAACACAGGTTTATAGGCGGGTCGGGCAGCCCGGGTCAGCCATTTTTTTAAAAAAATATTCTCCACGGGCCAGGTTTCTAAGCCCGGTCATTTGAAAAAACAGGTTAGGGCGGGCCGGGTCAAAAACTGAACTGAACTGGGCTAAACCGGGCTAGTTAGGGCCTAAGGGAACCTGGACCCGGGTACACAGATAGGACCCTAGGCGGGTCATCACGGGTCGGGCCGGGCCTCAGTTGGCACGGTCCAAAACCTGTTCGAAACAAGGTTTATAGGCGGGTCGGGCAGTCCCGGTCAGCTAATTTATTTTATTTTTTAAAAAAATCTCCACGGGGCGGGTTCCTGAGCCCGGTCATTTGAAAAAACGGGTTAGGGCGGGCCGGGTCAAAAATTGAACTGAAGTGGGCTAAACCGGGTTAATTAGGGCCTAGGGGAGCCTGGACCCGGATACACTGATAGGACCCTAGGCAGGTCATCACGGGTCGGGCCGGGCCGGGTTCCTGGGCCTGGTCATTTGAAAAAACGGGTTAGGGCAGGCCGAAAAATAAGCTGAAAAGAACAGGGGGCCAAGGGAGTAAAATCATCATCATTTTTTTTCCTCATTGATACAGGGCCGGCTGTAGAACTAGTTGAAAAGCCGTTTTTTGAAACAATGGCAAGAACACTGAGACCCGGTGGCGTGCTTTGTAACATGGCGGAGAGCATGTGGCTTCATACTCACTTAATCGAGGACATGATATCTGTTTGCCGTGACTCCTTCAAAGGTTCTGTACACTACGCTTGGACCAGCGTGCCTACTTATCCTAGGTACATACATACCTAATTCCGCACCTGTCGATTTCAGATTTCGATCCCAATTCCCAAAGTTCGTCACTGATTTTTTTTTTTTTTTTTTTTTTTTTGGGGTGCAGTGGGGTTATTGGGTTTTTGATTTGTACAAAGGAAGGAGCGACTGTTGATTTCTTGAACCCGGTTAACCCTATTGAGAAGATCGAGGGAGCGATGAAGCATCAGCGAGAACTGAAGTTCTATAACTCCGAGGTGATTTTTCTTTCTTTACCCAAATGGCCAAATTCTGGTCTGTGACGAGCATATATTCTGAGAAATTTGTGACGGGTCGAGTAAAACTTTGGGTTTGGGTTCTATGAAATGTAGGTCCACAGAGCGGCTTTTGCGTTGCCAACGTTTGTGAAGGAAGCGTTCCGTTGCCTTGATGATTCTGCTGCTTGAAAACATGAAGATGCACTCATTTGATGCTTTACTCTCGCTTCTGTAGTGGCGCGATTGAGCTTAATATTATTCACGAGTATTATTATATATATATAATAAAAGCAATGCAAAGTGTTTCGAATGTTAAGATGACTAAAGATATGGTTTTCCCGATTGCATTGTGTGTTTCGATTCTTTCAGAATTTCTATTATGAGACCGTCACATTCAAGCAATATCGAGTATAATATCAAGTAGAGTAACTATGGCGCAGTTATAACCTGAATCACCATTCCCTCTCACAACAGAATCTATAACCAATCCACGTCACCACCTTCTAGAAACCACCTTGACCTCTCCACGTCACCACCTTCTAGAAACCACCCTCCACGTCACCCACAAAATATCTCCTCCCTCCTCCCTCCTCCCTCCTCCCTCCACTGTATATATATATATATACTCCCTCACCACCACCACTGTACACTCACACTCCAAAAATGGCTTCAAAATGCCACGTCACCCTCTTACTCATCCTCCTCATCCTCTCCCTAACCACCTTCTCCACCTCCCAAACCTCCTTCCAAACCACTCCACCACCAACCCAACCACCAACATCCGACCCACCATCAACCTTCTCAACCCTAACACCAATCCTAACCTCCTTAGGCTACCACGACCTAGCTCTAGCTTCGGCTACACTCACCCTCTCCCCACCTCCACTCCCTTCCTCCTCTTCCTCCACTCCTCTCACTCTCTTCGCCCCGTCCGATCCTTCCCTCCGAACCTGTCCTACCTGCTCCCTCCCGACCCTCCTTCAAGAACACTCCCTCCCCGCTCTCTTCCCTTCCTCCTACCTCTCCCGCCTCCCCTTCTCCTCCCGCCTCGAATCCCTCCTCCCCGGCCGCTGCCTCTCCCTCACCTCCGCACCAACCGCCACTTCCACCACCGCATCAACCACCGCAACAACCACCACGAACTCAACCGCGACTCGGTTTTTCGTTAACGGAGCTGAAATCACGCTTCCGGACCTATTCACCTCACCACACCTAATCATCCACGGTATCCAAGGCTACATTACTCACCTCTCACCATACTCATGCGCGCCGTCGCCGTCGTCGACGGCAACGGCGGCGACATTTCCGTCACTCTACTTACGCCCGGCTTCGCCGGCCACCGGTCTGAACCGGATGATGCTAGCCGACGCGATGATCCGACTCCGAACATCCGGATACTCGATCCTAGCGTTAGCTATCCGAATCAAGTATCCGGACCTGATTACGCTACACAACATGACGATATTCGCGGTGGACGATATCGCGATTTTCCATGGAGGTCATGCGTATGTGCACAGTGTCCGGTTTCACATATTACCGAACCGGTTACTCCGGTTCGCTGACTTGGACCGGCTTCCAGCTGCTACTGTTCTTCCGACGCTTGAAGTCGGCGAGTCGTTGACGGTGACCAGCAGCGGCGGTGGTGGAATGGTGTCGCCAATGAGGATCAATTACGTGAGGGTTAAGTTTCCTGACATGCTGTACAACATGAAGATTGTTGTTCACGGTTTATCCTCTCCGTTTCCGAGACTTTCTCATGCGATTCCGACCGCCACCAGGCAGATCAGCTCCGCCACTCTCGCCGCCGTCTCTGGATTTCAGCATTCTTCTGAGGCGGTTTTGGCTTCGGCTTCGTCACCTGCTGCTGCTGCTGTTATGATGAGCTCGGTTGTACCTGCTGCTGCTGCTTCCATGGCGGATAATCATGGTGATCGCCATGTTGAGTCTGATGATGATTATCACGATTACGCACATCACGGTCTTTGATGAATTCACAACAACAATGCACGCAACAACCTGATCGATGATGATCGATGAATCGTCGTTTTGAATAATTAGTTTCGTCGTTTCGATTTTTGTTCTTCATGAATCAATGATCTGATGATCTGTAGTAGTACGATCGATTTTCCACGAATCAAATGAAAAGATGAATTAGCAGTAAATTTTGTGCATCATTATCGTTAATTAATTTCTTTCGATTTCAATTTCAATTTCAATTCAATTCAATTCAGTTTTAGTTCGTTAATCGAAGAATTTGATCATTAAGAATCCATAACTGATTACGGTTATCACTAATCACCACATAATTTAACTGATTTTTTTTTACCGTATTTATTGTCATTATATATAGCAAAACGGTCCATTTCACGTAATCATTCAATATTCAAAATCGAAGTTAATTACTTTTTTTTTTATATATTAATTTTAACTAACTAATTTAAATAGTTTTGCACGAATTTTAGTATATTGTTTAAGACAGTTATATTATGTATAGAGAAACGGTTCATTTCACGTAATCATTCAAGATTCAAAACCTAAGTTAATTACTTTTTTTTAATTAACTAATTTAACGAGTTTTGCACAAATTTTAGAATATTGTCTAAGACGGTTATTAATTACATAGCGAAATGATCCATTTCACGTAATCATTCAATATTCAACATTTAAGTTAATCACTTTTTTTTAATTAGTTTTAACCAACTAATTTAACGAGTTTTGCACAAATTTTAGGGTATTGTCTAAGACGGTTATTAATTACATAGCGAAACAGTCCATTTCACGTAATCATTTAACGTTCAAAATCTAAGTTAATTACTCCCTCCGTCCCAATGAATTGTTTGCTTATTCCATATTGGGGTGTCTCAATGAATTGTTTGTCTTTCTATTTTAGGAATGTAATTTGACTCTTCTCATGAGTTTTGTTCCACATGTCACTCCCTCATTGGATCTCTTGCCCTTAGTGCCAAAAGCAAAGACAGACAATTCATTGAAACGGAGGGAGTACTTTTTTTTAACTAGTTTTAACTAACTTTTTTTGAAGTGAAGATCAATATCATTAATAATAAGTCATCCGGCATCTACAAATGATGTCAAATTGAACTGAATCACCTTTGAGACAAAGATCATCATTAGAATAAAGCGCTTCTGCATAGCCTTCTATATATAGCTGTTTATTGACACAGCCTCTCGCGAAGGAATCTATAGATCTGATGAAGTAGTCTCCAAAATGATGAACTTTCTCTATTATGACAAATAGTAGACCGAGATCTGACCTCAATTGTATCACCGTACGTAGAACTAGTTTTAACTAACTAATTTAACTATTTTGCACAAATTTTAGGATAAAACGGTTTTAGCATAGGGATTGATTAGTACTAATCAGTGATTAGTGTAGTTGTAATAAAAAAAGCGAAATGTTTGTCACGTGACAGTGAGTGTGATAATCCACGTCAGTGGAGTTGTAACAGATTCGTACCATGAAATTAGTTCGTTGCAAATTTCTGATTATAAAAATACGTATAAATTGTAGAATTCAGAAAAAAATAAAAAAAAATAAAAAACTCATAAATCGAGATTTTATTTAATTATTCAGAGAATGGATTACAAAGTATTTTATAAATAACCGTTTCAATTTTATACATTGGAGAATTAAAAACCTTTTCAATTTATTTTTCTTAAGTAACCTTTTCAATTTTATAAATTGGAGAATTAAAAAAAAATAGGTATAAATTGAGGTTTTATTTAATTTTTCGGAGCATGGGAGTGCGAAGTATTTCATAAATAATTGTTTCAATTTTATAAATTGGAGAATTCAAACAAAAAAAAAAGTATAAATTGATATTTTATTTAATTATTCAGAGCATGGAGTACGAAGTATTTCATTATTGTTATTAAATGAGAAATCAATTTAAAAAAAAAAAAAGTAAAATAACACATGTAACGCTCTCGATCGCTACCTATTTATCTGTCTATACCTTGATATTTATGCACACTATTTAAACAATTCATTTTACCAATCGTTTACTTTAAATTTAACGAAACAACAAATATGCATTATAAATGAAGGTATAACCTTTCATTTTTTATTTTTTTTAGAAAGAACAATATGCATAAAGTAAAATATCAATGAAGGAAAAGTAAATGTGTAGGTGTGAATAATATAAAGTTATCAGAATTTTAAGGATAAATATGAGATAAATTAAGAACGGTTTGGTTGACCAATATTATTGTAAACACATTTCCAGAACACATTATATCTGTAATTCTGTAAAGCTCGTTCAGAAATGCATGTATCCCCTGATTTATTTTTATTATTTTTTAAAAAGTAACCTATTCTTTAGAAAACCATTTTTTTTGATGAACGAGGGAACCCGCAGCCGCTACCATTTTGGTGTGCTCTGGGTAAACCCTCGGGTGTACGCATAGCCTGCATACCACGCACACCAAGGTAAACCGCCCGTGGGCGACAGGCTCGAAGTCTAGAAGGCATAGTTTCAAGCCATACAACACCCACAAGTTCGCACTTGTAGGGGCTTGAACCTGAGACCCTTGGACCAATGACCACAAGTTTTAACCACTAGGCAACACTCTTATGAGCTTTGAATTACATTTACTAGAACGCCCGCCTCACCAGTTTCGATAACCATTCTAATATATGGTCGTTTTCTAAGAGACTTTTTATAGTAGCGTAATAGAGATTACAAATTGGAGTATTTGTTACTCTTCTAAATCAGTATCTCTGACGATTTATATCGACATTAATGTATATATAAGTGAATCTTGTGCGATTTTATGTTTTAAATGTATACGTTATACTTTAAAGGTACAAAATGACTAGATATGGACTAAACTGGGAAAATATCGTTTTTGGGTGTGTTACAAATTAGTAAGTCTCCCTTGTGACGGATATATCTGTCACAAATCGATAACGGTCAAATAATGCATATGGTTAGATAAAAGTAAGCCTAGCGATCGAGTGACAACTTATTTGTCTTTGGCCCCATTTGGCAAATAGCAGTAGCAAATTTATAATAGCGGTTAGCAATAGCAGAATACAGTTAGCTGATTGTATTAGAAGGTTTGACTATCAAATTAAATTAGCAGAATTAAGAAATAGTGTTTGGTAATTAGCAGATTATGGAAGAATCGAGTTATTTTCAGGTATAAATTCAATATGCTGTTTGAATATGCTCCTATTAATTAGCAGCATATTCAAAAACAGTAGATTCCGGTCAATATGCTATCGCAATATGCCGTTTACCAAACACATGAAATTAGTAGTTTGATGGTCAATCTACTATTTAGGCCGGAATCTACTATTTTTTTCCCAATATGCCGTTTACCAAACGGGGCCTTTATTGACCTAAGTGGGGTACTATTGACCGGTCATAAGTTTATGACGGATCTTTTCATCACAAACAAGAATTTACCATCACAATCCTTTTGAGTAATCTTCACTAAAGCTCTTTTTTCCACCTTATTTTCAACTCGCTTTAGTTCAACCAAGTTTAATTCATTTTGATTAAGTTCAATTCAGCTTAATTTAACTCCATTAATTTCGTTTTATCTCAACTAATCCCCCGCCAGATGGGTGATCAAAGTACTCTTAACCACATATTCACCACACAGTCACAAAGTTGCTCTAATAACATATCATTTGTAATATTCCAGTTACCACTTGAAGAATTGACACATCACTTCTATCACTCAACAAGCTATGTACTAGCTTCACAGACCAACACGAGTCATTTTCAGTATATTTTGTCCTCACTCATGCACATCCCGGAGATCTTCCTAGGAGGTTACTTATCATAAGACTACTCTAAGTGGTGTGTGCACTCTTAAATGTGAAGTTCTTTTGCATGCATAATCTGAATAAAAATCCCTTTGTTGATATGAGTAGTACTTTCAATCCCGGCCCTTTAAGAATTCATTTGAGTTCCTTAAACCATAACCAGTATCATCTTAAACTCAATCGGGTATTACAATCTCCCTACTTAAGAAGCAACGACTTCGTTGCGCCTGAAGCTAATTGAGTAATTGTAGTCAAGTCCCAAGATCTTCCCCCGCTAGGTGGACGACCAGGACACTCCTAACCACATGTCAAGTTCAATTCACCACACGGTCGCAAGATTGCTCTGAGATCATTGTAACACCCCAACCACTTGGGAACTGGAGATATCACTTATGGCGCTCAGAATGATGTGTAGTTTGTTACCCATCCTAAGACCACTCTCAGGCAAACAATCACGATTAACTGTGAAGTTCTTTTGCATGGAAAACAGGAACATAAAGTGCACTTTTAATGAGAATATTACGGAGTAGGATCATATATAGGTTAATTATACCTTCATCGTCAATGATACCGCTAACAGTTGCCAAAAACACCTAAAAGTAAATATTTAAACAACCGATTAACTTATAATGATTCGCTAAGTTTTCAAGTGCTGTATGATGTTCACAGAATAAAGTCATGTAACTCATGTGAGACGATGTTTGGTTTGTAGGTTGGGTGTCGATTCTGTGTCAGGGTTGCTGCAATGTGAAATAGGTGATGAAGTTGCGGTTGAGCGATTTCGTTCTACGAACCACAATCTCATGCCTTCATGGGTTGGTAGATCTCGTTGTTATTTATCGAGCGACGAATGAGTTACGTGAAAGGAAAACGACGGTTATGAAACGGTGATTAAGCAGATAAGGAAAAAAGAGACAAAATAAGCATGCTCGTAAAATCGAAGAGTTAGTTCCTAAAATAGAGATGACAACGGTAATCCATAAAAAGCAATTCAGAGAGAAACTCAATTCGATTAAGAGTCCACTGTACATGCTCTTAATCCAAGCAAAGAACTGATCACCCTATCACCCTGGTGAAGAACTAACCATGATAAAAAGAAGACCGACTGTTAACCCAAGTAATCAAAGAACTAACCCCGATGAAAACAAGATCACTCTACATGCTCTGAAGTCTTAACCTGAGTAAAGAACTAACCCCGATAAAAAGAAGATCATTGTACATGCTCTGATCTGAAGTCTTAACCCAAGTAACGAACTAACCCCGATAAAAAGAAGATCACCATACATGCTCTGAAGTCTTAATCCGAGTAAAGAACTAACCCTGATAAAAAGAAGACCGATGTCCGCACTCTTAACTCGAGTTAAGAACTAACCCCGACAAAAAGAAGACCGATGTACCTACTCTTAACCCGAGTACAGTCAAGAACTAACCCCGATAAAAAGAAGACCGATGTACCTACTCTTAAACCCGAGGACAGTCAAGAACTAACCCCGATAAAAAGAAGACCGATGTACCTACTCTTAACCCGAGTCAAGAACTAACCATAGTTACCTATCTCCATCTAGTGAGTAATATTTACCAACCATGGTTAAGATTTGACCATACATTGTGGACTCGTGGTTACTTGAAGAAATTGGACTAAAATCATCAATGCCCCATATCACTTTCCTTTTTTTCACTTCAATCCAGGGAAGAACACACCCAAAATTTCCCCCCCTTTATAATAAGTTCTGCTGAATTATTTCATGTCCCTCTCACATTTTATTTAATTCAATTGGGTGGATTCCCAGATTCATCCCTAATCCTCTGTTCAACTTCATATAAAAAAAAAAAATCAAAAAAAAAAAAAAAAAAAATCAAAAACCCCAAGAATTCAAGGCGCTTCCTGCATTCAAATTCAGTCTTCTACAGTAATTTTTTACTGATTTGGTATAAAACCCTTTGATTTATTTACTGTTTTATGCTCAAAGTTGTTATCTTTTTACTGTTTAGACTGTTCTTTCAGACGATAATTTTCTAGGGTTTCAGTTTGAATTTGTTTTTTTTTTTTTGATTTTGAATGTGAATGTTTGAGTTTGATTGGTTTGTTCATGATTTTCCTTGATTTTTTTTATGTTCATAGAATTTATTTTTTGTTTTGAATTGAGTTGTGTTACTTGGTTATGTTATTAATTGGGTTTTCCCTCCATTTTTTGTTTGGTGAATTAATTTGTAAGATCTACATTTGCTCAATTTTTTCCCTCTTCTGAATTTAGGGTTTGAAGTTTTAGTTTTTTTTGGAGATGGGTTTACGATTTCAGATTAATGATTCAGGTTAGCCGACTCCAAATCTTGTTGGGACTTCGTTACGGTTTTTTACAAGTTTAAAATCAGATGGTACAGAGGAAACTCTTTTGAATTTAGGGTTTGAAGGTGGTGATGAATTCTCATATACTTCTACTCACCTTAAAGTTTAGTTTTTTTTGAGACGGGTTTACGATTTCAGATTAATGATTCATGTTAGCCGACCCCAAATCTTGTTTGTGACTTCGTAACGTTTTTTAAAACTTATAAAATCAGATGATACAAAGGAAATACATTTTTTATGATGCTCAGTTTTTTCCCTTGTCTGAATTTAGGGTTTGAAGATGGTGATGAATTCTCATATACTTCTACTCACCTTTGGTATTAGTTTTAGTTTTTTTTGGAGACGGTTTTACGATTTCAGATTAATGATTCATGTTACCCGACCCCAAATCTTGTTTGGGACTCGTAACATTTTTTTTTACAAGTTTAAAATCAGATGGTACAGAGGAAATACATTTTTTATGATGAATTTTTCTGTCATTAATCCATGTGTTCAAAGATGTGATTTTTATCCCCGGTTTTTCATGTAGATTGGCTTCGTAGATGTTAGAAAAAGGATAAAGATGTTCCCTTTTGAATCCGTTGTGTACGGATTCCGTCTATGATTTTTTTCCCTAGATGCTAGGGATGTCGGGAATTCGGGAGTTAAGAGTGATTCTGCCTCATATCGATGGGGGAGCATTGATAGAATCTCTGAGTTTATTTAGAAGATGTAGGTTTATTCGGTGTCAGCGATCTCCTAACTATGTGTTCATGTAAATTTGGAGATATGTTAGCTAATCGTATCTGATAATCATGGTTTACCGGATTCGCTATGACTATTATTCCCTTACCTATCCACGATTCACTCTTTATATAATATGAGTTACATGTATTTTCAGTAATCTACTCGCTTTTAACGATACATGATTCGCTAACGTACCTGAGGGAATCCGATAACCCTGCTGATAATTTTTCATGCATTCATCAAACATTACTTCTTTCATGCTGTAGGTTATTCGCTGAATCGCTTTCATTGAAATCCTTGACCTTCTTGTCAAAAATTTGATGAATGTCATCGAAATCTTTGTGAGGCATTTTCATGGTAAAATTTGACGAGTTAATAACTATTGGAAACGTCAGTTACGTCACACCTGAGAATCCGTTCAATTGATTAAGAACTTGATGAATGTATGACTATTATCCTGGTATTGTATGGACTATACAACACGTGTGCATGTTTGAAATCACCTCCCATTTTCTTGCGTTTTATATTGTTTTGGATGTTTCTTGGCCTATTTTTCGATGTTCAACTTACTGATGTTTCTTGCTAGGCGTTCGGTTCTTCTACTGCAGGGTACACTGACTTAGATATTCTCTATTATCATTATGCCCTAAAAAAAACTGAGATTGACGTGTACTTCACGGTTCACGCAATGCTTACAGATTCTGTTGATTTTTGTTGTCGTTACTATTTTTTCACTGCAATTGACACTGCAATGTTCTTCTGTTTCAGGCTTTGGGTTGCGCATTTAATATCACTCTTAAATTTTTTTGTCGACAGAAAGAAGTCGGAAACAAGCGTTATTGTCAGGTATGATCTTTTTATTAAACTTAAAAGTTTATACAGAAGTGAAAGTAAATGGTTGGAAAACGGAATTAACTGATCTTTTGTGTTGTCTTTCTCCTCTTCGGCGTGATGTTCTGTGATTATTGTATATACATCATCGATATGTGCTCTCTTTGTCATAGTTGACCTCTGTTATTCTCACTTTTCCGAACACCCACTTCGCTCTTCGTAGTAGAAAGTTTTTGGGAAATTCCCACTTGCACCCCTCTACTTTTTCATTTTCTCACTTGTGCACCTTCTTTTTAGAGAAAAAACTTTGACTGATAATAAATCTTAGTTACGAATTCGGAAAACGGTAAATCTTTTTTCCATATTGTACGTCTTTACAAGATCTTCAGTTTGAAAAAAAATCGTTATTTTCTGAATTCGTAATCGGGATTTATGATCAGTCAAAGTGTTTTGACGCAATAAACTTTGATCGGCTAAAACTCCCGGGTAAAAGTTCGAAAAATGACAAAAAAAATTCAAACTGAAGATTTCGTAAAGACATACAAAATGGAAAAAAAGATTTACCATTTTCCGAAACCGTAGCTGAGAGTTATTGTCAGTCAAAGTTTTTTCTGCCAAAAAAGAGGGTACAAGTGAGAAAATGGAAAAGTAGAGGGGTACAAGTGGGAATTTCCCAAAGTTTTTTCTTTAGGAATTTAGTTGTATAATTTTGTTATATTTGGATTTTTAATGTTTTAAAAAAAAACTAAAATCAAAGGCTTACTTATAAAATGAAAACATTGTATAACGGTATTATCTAAAAACGGAGGGAGTAAATCTTTTGCGAGAAATACATACACGTGGCAATTGTGACGTCAAAGAGAGGCGAAGTTTTAATACGGAGTTTTTAACAGGCAATCGAAGTTACTAACGTGTATAGAAGATCGATTGTTGTTTCAGGAAACAGTGATCTTCTACTTAATGCAAAACTATAAAAAAGAGAGTAGGTCTCCTGAGAGACGGTCTCTCATTAACTTTACCGAGAGACTAAGTACAAATGAAAGTAACAGTGGTATGAAACCTAATAGAAGTAGGTACGATTAACATAAAAGAGTATACAAATATAAAGAGTAGTATACGTTTCTTATAAAAACAGATAGAATAGGACAGAGTGGTACTGAAGACTGGACTCTCAATAAGTTATTGAGAGACCGTCTCTTCCAAGATTTTGTAATAAAGAAGATGTAACTAGGTTTCGTGGAATGCTTGTTTTGTTAAGTACTACTGTAAGTGCTTTAGTTAAGACTATTTTACGATATTTCCACATGATCATTGCCAAATATGTCGAGATATTAGATCTGCATTCATGTTTTCTGAATTTTTTTTCCCACTCGTACGAGGGCAATTATTAGTAAGATAGTTGGTTGATGCATTTTGCTAGTTTTTATCTATTTGGTGAATTATGGGTGAATTTATCGAGGATGAACTGTAAGATATGGTGGACATTGGTTGGAAATATTTGCTCTTTGTCGTCATGTCGTGTTTATTCATAAAAATTAGTAAGTCTTTGTAAGAAATACTTGATGCTCAGAACGACGACAACAACAACATCAGAGTCTTAGTCCCAAAAAAGATCTAGGATCGGCTAACATGAATCAATAGTTGAGGTTGTCAAGCAAATGATTAAAAGAAATACTTAATGTTCAAAAATTCTGAAAAAAAACATGAACTTTGTAGGTTAGTTTTTGAATGAAAAACTAAAAAACTACTCCGTACGTAATATTTTCTTTATTATCGTCATAAAGTGAAATATATGTTAGCCCTGTTCTTTTGGACTTATATTCAGTTAGTTTCATTTCAGTTCAGCTTCAGGAGGCATATTTTGCTCTATATTTCAGTCAGTTTCAGTTAAATTAAGTTCAGTTAAGTTAAGTTCAATCAGTTTACAGTCCAAAAGAACATGGCCTTAAAGTCGTGCCATACTCTTAAGAATTTGTTGTGTTTTGGTGAACCCGATAGTGTATTTAGGTGAAAATTTGATTTAATTTTATGAATTTCGAGTGCAGGCACCAATTTAGGGTTACTCTAATTTTCAATCAAAACATCGAAATTGCTCGTTTTGGATACGAGCAATAAAAGGTTGAGCCGGCAGTCATGGAGTGTAATAAAGATGAAGCCATCCGAGCGAAGGACATCGCTGCAAAAAAAATCATGGAAATGGACTACACCGGTTCAAAGAAATTCGCACTCAAGGCTCAATCACTCTACCCGGGCCTCGAGGGCATTTCACAGATGTTGATCGCCCTTGAAGTTTACATAGCAGCTGAAAACCGGGTGTATGGAGAAGTCGACTTGTATGGAATACTCGGTGTTCATCCATTAGCTGATGACGAGACCATCAAGAAGGAATACCGAAAGCGATTACTTCAACTTCATCCCGATAAAAATAAGGCGGTTGGTGCCGATGGTGCTTATATCTTTGTCAAGGAAGCTTTCGGTGTTTTATCCGATAAAGCCAAGAGATCGGAGTATAATATGAAGCGGTTATTGACTCCTCATAGGGTTCCTACCGCCACTTTCACCGCCGTTACTATTGGGCCTTCCGGAGTCAACGGGTCCCGCAAACATCCCACCTCGACCCCGCCTAGTGCGGCCCCGCCTAGTGGGACCCCACCTAGTGCGGCCCCGCCGCCTAGTGGGGCCCCGCCTGGTGCGAAGTCGAAGAGGAGCGGGGCCCACAAGAAGTCGTCCCAAGTGCAATCGTTTTTCAAGAAGGGGGATACCTTTTGGACGGTGTGTGGCCGATGCAAGATGCAGTTTGAGTATATGAGGATGTACGTCGGGCAGATGCTGACGTGTCCGAATTGTAAAGAAGGGTTTTTGGCTGTCGAGGTTCCGGCACCGTCGGTTATGTCGGTTCAACCGAGTAACCCGTCTTCGAACTCCAAACCACGGTTCGCCGGGTCGGGTAGGGTTAACGGTAATACATGTGCTCGTTGGAGTCCGTTTTCGGGAACAATACTTCATAATAATAATGATAGTAACAACAACAACAACAACAACAACAACAACTCGGCTTCCACCTCGGCTAAGGGGAAAGAAAGTTTGAAAAGAGACCGTGACGAGGGACATGGTGCGAATTCGGACTTTGTTGGGCCCGCGAAGAAGATGAAGAAAACAAATGGTGGGTCGAGTCAACCCGGGGTAAAAAATGTGGATACGGGTTTGGCAAACGGGTATCAAGGGAACAACGGGAAGGCGAATGTTGGGAAAGAGTTGACGGTAGCCGAAGCCAAAAAAATGGTAGCGAAGAAAGCGCTCGCGGATATCCGTGAGAAGTTGTCGAGTTGGAAATTGGCCGAAGAGAATGCGAAATTGAAACAACTTGAGAAAACCACCAAACCGAAGCTCGAGTTCAATGTTCCCGACCCTGATTTCCATGTCTTCGACAACGACAGGTTGGAAAACTGCTTCAAGGAAAACCAGGTTTGGGCTGCGTATGACAGTGACGACGGGATGCCCCGATTCTATGCTATGATCCACGAGGTGGCCAACTCCAACTCGTCGAATGGGTTCATGATGAAGCTGAGCTGGCTCAACTCCCGAAGCAACCTAGAGTTCGGCGACTTGGATTGGGTGGGCCGCGGGTTCAAGAAAACGTGTGGAGATTTCTGGGTCGGGAAACACGAACCTAACGACCTCATCAACTCGTTCTCCCACATCGTGAAGTGGGACAAGGGCCCACGTGGGGTCATCCAGATATACCCACGTGAAGGCGAGGTTTGGGCCGTGTACAAGAACTGGTCCCCTGACTGGACCCTCACCACACCAGACTTCGTCCGACATGCCTACCAAATGGTCGAGGTGGTCAAGGGATACAATGAAGAGGAGGGTGTGTTTGTTGCTGCCATGACCAAAGCACCCGGGTTTCAAACCGTTTACTGCTTGCAACCCGACCCAAAGATCCTGACCCGTATTCCAAAGGAAGAAATGTTCAGATTCTCTCACCAGGTTCCTCATCATATTCTGACAGGCGACGAGAAGCCGAATGCTCCTAAAGGGTTCGTGGAACTCGATCCTGCAGCGACTCCTGCTCATCTCCTTCATGTTACCGTGGTCGACCAATGACAAACAATCTAATTGAAGTAGAGATTTAAGTTAAAATGTTAAAACCACATCGAACTGAAAGTCTGAAACCGTCTTTTTTTCTATTTTTTTTTTAAATTCGATGTTATTTTGGTCGGGATGTTAGGTATAGACGAGAGCCATTATCATCCCGAAGCTTGCCGTGCCATGGTTGCATTCAAATCGCGGCAACATAGTGTTTTTAGTAGGAGGGTTAACTGCTGAGCTTCATAGTTATATGAACTTATGATGATGATGATGATGATGATGATGAGATGTATTTTGTACATTATAAGTACAATTGTTTTAGGCCAGACGGGTTTATTACCCGTCACAAACAAAAAATTTGTGTTCTCAAAAAACTGAATTTGTGGTCTCGAAAAACTGTTCTTATTTCTAGTGGACTAGACCTAGCAAATGGGTCGGGTCTGGTGTGGTCTGGTTTGGGTCACTTTTGTGTCAGAAAAGTTGGTTTGAGTGTTTAACTATGGGTCTGGTCAGATCATTTCGGGTTTGTTTTCAATATTTATACGTAATTAATTTTTGGATTATTTATGTGCTCTCGAAAAATTGTTCTTATTTCTAGGGGACTAGACCTAGCAAATGGGTTGGGTCGGGTTGGGTCTGGTTTGGGTCACTTTTGGGTCAGAAAAGTAGCTTAGAGTGTTTGACAACGACCTATGGGTCTGGTCAGATTATTTCGGGTTTGTTTTCGATATTTTTTACGTAATTAATTTTTGGATTATTTACGTGTTCTCGAAAAATTGTTCTTATTTCTAGGGGACTAGACCTAGCAGATGGGTCTGGTCTGGTCTGGGTCACTTTTGGGTCAGAAAAGTAGGTTTGAGTGTTTGACTACGGCCTACGGGCCTGGTCAAATTATTTCGGGTTTGTTTTCATTTTTTTTAGGTAATTAATTTTTGGATTATTTAATTAAGTAATAGTAGAATTTTAATTTTTGTAATTAAAAAAATAATCTACGTCTTGTCTAAACATTCAATCTAAAAAAGATTTTTTTTTATCGTTTTAATGCTTTTTATTAAACTATTTATTGGTTTAGTGTTCTATTAAAACTATTTATTCTCAACCTAAATTCTTGGGAGATACGGTCTCTCAATAACTTATTGAAATCCTAATTTGATCTCTTTCCGACAAAACCAAAGGCAAACAATTCATTGGAACGGAGGAGGGAGTATCTTCCATTTTTTTTGATATCTTCGGGTTTTAATTCGATAATTTTTTTAAACTAAATATCTTTACTTAAATATATTAATATAATATTATATTTTCTCGTAGTTTCCATTTTCTTCATTTTTTTTAAACTCGAAGAAAGTAATAAATAAGACCGTCTTATACTATAATTCCGACTATCTTTTCGGCCCAAAAAGAACACCTTGAGCCCCAAGTAAGAACAACTACACAAACCACAATATAAAGCATCAAAATCACCACAAATCTCCCAAATTAATCAATCCAATTAAATTAATCAATTTAATCAATTGAATCGGAATCGACGAAGGATTACGACAATGGCGGCGATGGTGGATATGAATTTGAATATGAAGAAGGAAAGGTGGGGAGAGATGGAGGAAACCGACGAAAACGATTACAGTTACCTGTTACCGGCTAAACAGGTAACCGGACCCGACACAAACGGTATCAAAACGACGACGGAGTATAAGTTTGATGACCTAGGCCAGAAGGTTAAGGTCACGACGACGTCACGTGTCGAGACGATTATGAAAGTGGTTTCGAAACGAAGGTCGTGGGAGAAGTTTGGTGATGCTGTTAATGGCGGCGGATGTACTACTGTTTCTTCTGAAGAAATCAAAATCGATCGCCATGGTTCGTTCTCGTTCTCGTTCTCGTTCTTTTTTCGATTTTGTGTTGGTTTTTCGTGATTTCGACTTTCGATTAGGTTTTTGAATGTCATCGATTTCAATCGTAATTGTGGGATCGATCGATTGATGAAACGGTTGCATAATCGCAGTTTGATTGGATTTTTTGTTCAAGTTTCGAGTTTTGAATTATTGATCACTTTCGAGGTTTGGAATTTTTTAAATTTATCGTGAGACGGTCTAATATGAGTAAAAAAAATTCGTGGTTTTGATTTCTAGGTAAGGACAAACCCGAAGCTAAACCCGAAGCAAAATCCAAACCTAACGCCTCGAATGTGAATCAAAACGACGGGACAATCAAGGTCTGCAGAAACTGCCAACAAAAGGGTGATCATTGGACTGCATTATGCCCATACAAGGACCTTGAAAACCCGAACCTGAACCCGACCCCTGCTTCTACTGCAAAGTATGTTCCTCCAATCAGAGCAGGGTCGGACCCAAAGCGGAGGAGGAACGATGAGAACTCGGTTAGGGTCACGAACCTGTCAGAAGACACACGTGAGGCGGATTTGGAGGAGTTGTTCACGCCGTTTGGGCGTTTGGTTCGGGTTTACGTGGCTATGGATCGGAGTACTAACACGAGTAGAGGGTTGGGGTTTGTGAAGTTTGCAAGAAGGGAAGATGCTCAAAGGGCTATTGTTAAGCTTAATGGTTATGGTTATGATAATCTCATCCTTCGAGTCGAGTGGGCTCCACCTAAGGCGGCTTGATCGTATCATATTTATTGATGTATTGAACCGAGTCTCGTTTATATGAGACTGTCTCACGATAAGTTTTAGATCCCGTATGTTTTAGCCATGATGTTCTCTATGTATTCACATTTGCCTTCATAACAACATTAAACCGAGTATGTTTTGCACGGTATCACAATAAGTTTATAATCGGCCTAAGACACAGATTAGAACACCCAAAGATAAGTTTTATATTTTAATTTATATCGTGTCAGAAGGTTCTAACAACTATTATTAAGCATTATGTTACTATCGACATGTTTTGGTCCAAAAATATTCGCTCTTTAAAAACAATTTTCACCATTGTCGAAAATAGCCGAAAATGATCGATTTTGAAGATAATTATCCACGTTTTTTTGGCATTTTCGACCCCGAAATAAAATGGTCTCATTTTCGTGTAAAATAATCTCCACACAAAATAAAAGGCTTTGGTGTATTACGAGGGTTAATTTGGTCCCCTATAGATACATTTAAAAATGATAAGATTGTGTTTTATAACGTATCGAAATTAGTTGAAACAAGTTTAATATTTTAATTTATATCGTGTCTGAAGGTTCTAACCACCAATATTAAGCATTATGTTCCTATCGACAAGTTTTGGTCCAAAAATAATCCCTCTTTTAAAACAATTTTCACCCTTGTCGAAAACAGCCGAAAATGATCGATTTTGAAGGTTATTACCACGTTTTTTTGTCATTTTCGACCCCGGAATAAAATGGTTCCATTTTCGCGCAAAATAATCTCCACACAAAATAAAAGGCTTTGTTGTATTATAAGGGTTAATTTTGTCCTCAATAGATACATTTAAAAGCTATAAGATTGCTTTTTATAACGTGTCGAAATTATTTGAAACAAGTTTTATATTTTAATTTATATCGTGTCTGAAGGTTCTAACCACCAATATTAAGCATTATGTTCCTATCGACAAGTTTTGGTCCAAAAATAATCCCTCTTTTAAAACAATTTTCACCGTTGTCGAAAACAGCCGAAAATGATCGATTTTGAAGGTTATTATCCACGTTTTTTTGGCATTTTCGACCCCGGAATAAAATGATTCCATTTTCGCGTAGAACAATCGCCACACAAAATATAAGGCTTTGGTGTATTATAAGGGTTAATTTTGTCCTCAATAGATACATTTAAAAGCTATAAGATTGCTTTTTATAACGTGTCGAAATTATTTGAAACAAGTTTTATATTTTAATTTATATCGTGTCTGAAGGTTCTAACCACCAATATTAAGCATTATGTTCCTATCGACAAGTTTTGGTCCAAAAATAATCCCTCTTTTAAAACAATTTTCACCCTTGTCGAAAACAGCCGAAAATGATCGATTTTGAAGGTTATTATCCACGTTTTTTTTTGTCATTTTCGACCCCGGAATAAAATGGTTCCATTTTCGCGTAAAATAATCTCCACACAAAATAAAAGGCTTTGGCGTATTATAAGGGTTAATTTTGTCCTCAATAGATACATTTAAAAGCTATAAGATTGCTTTTTATAACGTGTCGAAATTATTTGAAACAAGTTTTATATTTTAATTTATATCGTGTCTGAAGGTTCTAACCACCAATATTAAGCATTATGTTCCTATCGACAAGTTTTGGTCCAAAAATAATCCCTCTTTTAAAACAATTTTCACCCTTGTCGAAAACAGCCGAAAATGATCGATTTTGAAGGTTATTATCCACGTTTTTTTGGCATTTTCGACTCCGGAATAAAATGGTTCCATTTTCGCGTAAAATAATCTCCACACAAAATAAAAGGCTTTGGTGTATTACAAGGGTTAATTTTGTCCTCAATAGATACATTTAAAAGCTATAAGATTGTTTTTTATAACGTGTCGAAATTATTTGAAACAAGTTTTATATTTTAATTTATATCGTGTCTGAAGGTTCTAACCACCAATATTAAGCATTATGTTCCTATCGACAAGTTTTGGTCCAAAAATAATCCCTCTTTTAAAACAATTTTCACCCTTGTCGAAAACAGCCGAAAATGATCAATTTTGAAGGTTATTATCCACGTTTTTTTGGCATTTTCGACTCCGGAATAAAATGGTTCCATTTTCGCGTAAAATAATCTCCACACAAAATAAAAGGCTTTGGTGTATTACAAGGGTTAATTTTGTCCTCAATAGATACATTTAAAAGCTATAAGATTGCTTTTTATAACGTGTCGAAATTATTTGAAACAAGTTTTATATTTTAATTTATATCGTGTCTGAAGGTTCTAACCACCAATATTAAGCATTATGTTCCTATCGACAAGTTTTGGTCCAAAAATAATCCCTCTTTTAAAACAATTTTCACCCTTGTCGAAAACAGCCGAAAATGATCGATTTTGAAGGTTATTATCCACGTTTTTTTGGCATTTTTGACTCCGGAATAAAATGGTTCCATTTTCGCGTAAAATAATCTCCACACAAAATAAAAGGCTTTGGTGTATTACAAGGGTTAATTTTGTCCTCAATAGATACATTTAAAAGCTATAAGATTGCTTTTTATAACGTGTCGAAATTATTTGAAACAAGTTTTATATTTTAATTTATATCGTGTCTGAAGGTTCTAACCACCAATATTAAGCATTATGTTCCTATCGACAAGTTTTGGTCCAAAAATAATCCCTCTTTTAAAACAATTTTCACCCTTGTCGAAAACAGCCGAAAATGATCGATTTTGAAGGTTTTTTTTTTTTTTTTTTTTTGATGAAATGTAAGTATGTATTACTAATGTGTAACCAATGTACAAGGAGACGTTAAGTGACTACATCAAGTTATGTAGCCATCTAGCATCTTTGGAACGAATTGGGTATTTGATCTTACACAAAATTCGACTTTTAACATCCAATTTAATCAAGTTTGCCGTGACCCTAGGCTGTGAGACAACGCCATCAATTCGACAAGTATTCCGATGCCTCCAGATATGATATATTGCCGCATTAACCGTAGCCCGAAGTACATTACATTGAAGTTTTGTACCTCTCAAATTCGTGGACCATACAAGGCCCCCAATACTCGGTATCGTCCTCCTCAACCAATCACCCACAATCCTCATAACTCTCGTGCTCCAATCGCATCCAAAGAACAAATGATCAAGGCTCTCCGGTTGGACCTCACACAAAAAACATCTGTCAGAATCAGCAACCCCAATCCTTTGCAGCTTCAGTCTCGTATTTAGAGCTCCCCGAAACACAAGCCATGAAATGAAGCTATGTTTCGGTAAACTCCAATTACTCCACACAAGCCTCCACCACGAAACCCCCGGCTTCTTAACTCGCAATTCTTCATACCCTCTCGTAATCGAATAAACGGTATCTGAGCCGTGCCACTTTCCATTCTCGAACATGTGTTTTATTTTCTCCTTAGCCTGACAAATCTTCCTCCATGCCCACGTGACATCGGCATGAGGTTGATAGTCACGCCAAGCGGAGCCCTTCAAATATACACTGTTAACCCATCGGACCCACAGACGATCCGGTTGATCAAAAACCCACGAGGCCAGCTTAGCCACAGCTGCCTCGTTCCAAATAGCTAAGTCCCTTAATCTCAATCCTCCTTCCTTCTTAGGGCAACAGATTTTCTCCCAACTCACTAGTGCTCGGTTTGTGCCTTCCACCCCGCCATCCCAAAGAAAGTTCCGACAAAGTGACCCAATACGAGCCATGACATACTTCGGAATAATAAAGACCATAGCCCAGTAATTATGTAGTTGAGACAACACAGACTGGACTAAGGTCAGTCTACCTGCATAAGACAGCTTTCGGGCACCAATGCCTACAATTCTCGTAGTAATTCGGGCCAACAATTTTTCACAGTCATTCTTGCCTAATCTGGTGCTCTGAATAGGTAAACCAAGATATCTAAAAGGCATAGAGCCTTCCACACATCCCGAGAATTGCAAAATTGCAGCCTTCCTGTCATCATCAACACCTGCAAAATAAGCATGGGATTTCCCAACACTAATACTCAACCCCGAGGCCCTACTAAAAGTAGCAAATGCCCGCCATAAAAGCTCCATCGATTCCGTATCCCCTTTACAAAAAAGTAGAAGATCGTCTGCAAATAGCAAATGGCTGATCTTCAAGTCGCCACATTTCGGGTGGAATTTAAAGTTCCTCTCTCTCGACACATAATCCATGATACGAGTAAAGTATTCCATACAAATAGTGAATAGCAACGGAGACATAGGGTCGCCTTGCCTCAACCCTCTTTTCCCTCGAAAGAAGCCAAAATTTTCCCCATTAACACTTAAGGAATAGGAGACTGATTGCACACATTCCATTATTAGATTTCGAAAATGGTCCGGGAACTCCAATGCGCGCAACATACGGTCTAAAAACACCCATTCAACACTATCATAAGCCTTATGAATGTCGACTTTAAATAGGCATCTGGGAGAAATTCGACCCCTGTTGTACATACGGACTAGATCCTGACCGATAAGCACATTCTCCACAATACTCCTGCCCTCGATAAAGCCCCCTTGCATCGGGCTAATCACATGAGGCAATACTTTCGCCAATCTCCCACAAATGATTTTAGCAATGCATTTGTAGAGTACATTACAACAAGAAATCGGCCGAAATTCTTTAACTGATTGTGGCCTATTCACCTTAGGGATCAAGGTAATGATAGCACAGATAATTTGTTTGAGAAGTTTACCTGACACAAAGAAGTCTTGAATAGTTTTCGAGAAGTCATCCCCAATAATATCCCAAGAATCAATGAAGAATAAAATGGTTCCACGTTAGGGATTTTGAAGTCACCTTAGGGATTTTGAAGGTTATTATCCACGTTTTTTTGGCATTTTCGACTCCGGAATAAAATGGTTCCATTTTCGCGT
The DNA here is from genome assembly GCA_958450325.1 of Agrostemma githago. Taxonomy (NCBI): domain Eukaryota; kingdom Viridiplantae; phylum Streptophyta; class Magnoliopsida; order Caryophyllales; family Caryophyllaceae; genus Agrostemma; species Agrostemma githago. The sequence continues at coordinate 76,658,194 of OY288244.1, forward strand.
AAAATAATCTCCACACAAAATAAAAGGCTTTGGTGTATTACAAGGGTTAATTTTGTCCTCAATAGATACATTTAAAAGCTATAAGATTGCTTTTTATAACGTGTCGAAATTATTTGAAACAAGTTTTATATTTTAATTTATATCGTGTCTGAAGGTTCTAACCACCAATATTAAGCATTATGTTCCTATCGACAAGTTTTGGTCCAAAAATAATCCCTCTTTTAAAACAATTTTCACCCTTGTCGAAAACAGCCGAAAATGATCGATTTTGAAGGTTATTATCCACGTTTTTTTTGGCATTTTCGACCCCGGAATAAAATGGTTCCATTTTCGCGTAAAATAATCTCCACACAAAATAAAAGGCTTTGGCGTATTATAAGGGTTAATTTTGTCCTCAATAGATACATTTAAAAGCTATAAGATTGCTTTTTATAACGTGTCGAAATTATTTGAAACAAGTTTTATATTTTAATTTATATCGTGTCTGAAGGTTCTAACCACCAATATTAAGCATTATGTTCCTATCGACAAGTTTTGGTCCAAAAATAATCCCTCTTTTAAAACAATTTTCACCCTTGTCGAAAACAGCCGAAAATGATCGATTTTGAAGGTTATTATCCACGTTTTTTTGGCATTTTCGACTCCGGAATAAAATGGTTCCATTTTCGCGTAAAATAATCTCCACACAAAATAAAAGGCTTTGGTGTATTACAAGGGTTAATTTTGTCCTCAATAGATACATTTAAAAGCTATAAGATTGTTTTTTATAACGTGTCGAAATTATTTGAAACAAGTTTTATATTTTAATTTATATCGTGTCTGAAGGTTCTAACCACCAATATTAAGCATTATGTTCCTATCGACAAGTTTTGGTCCAAAAATAATCCCTCTTTTAAAACAATTTTCACCCTTGTCGAAAACAGCCGAAAATGATCAATTTTGAAGGTTATTATCCACGTTTTTTTGGCATTTTCGACTCCGGAATAAAATGGTTCCATTTTCGCGTAAAATAATCTCCACACAAAATAAAAGGCTTTGGTGTATTACAAGGGTTAATTTTGTCCTCAATAGATACATTTAAAAGCTATAAGATTGCTTTTTATAACGTGTCGAAATTATTTGAAACAAGTTTTATATTTTAATTTATATCGTGTCTGAAGGTTCTAACCACCAATATTAAGCATTATGTTCCTATCGACAAGTTTTGGTCCAAAAATAATCCCTCTTTTAAAACAATTTTCACCCTTGTCGAAAACAGCCGAAAATGATCGATTTTGAAGGTTATTATCCACGTTTTTTTGGCATTTTTGACTCCGGAATAAAATGGTTCCATTTTCGCGTAAAATAATCTCCACACAAAATAAAAGGCTTTGGTGTATTACAAGGGTTAATTTTGTCCTCAATAGATACATTTAAAAGCTATAAGATTGCTTTTTATAACGTGTCGAAATTATTTGAAACAAGTTTTATATTTTAATTTATATCGTGTCTGAAGGTTCTAACCACCAATATTAAGCATTATGTTCCTATCGACAAGTTTTGGTCCAAAAATAATCCCTCTTTTAAAACAATTTTCACCCTTGTCGAAAACAGCCGAAAATGATCGATTTTGAAGGTTTTTTTTTTTTTTTTTTTTTGATGAAATGTAAGTATGTATTACTAATGTGTAACCAATGTACAAGGAGACGTTAAGTGACTACATCAAGTTATGTAGCCATCTAGCATCTTTGGAACGAATTGGGTATTTGATCTTACACAAAATTCGACTTTTAACATCCAATTTAATCAAGTTTGCCGTGACCCTAGGCTGTGAGACAACGCCATCAATTCGACAAGTATTCCGATGCCTCCAGATATGATATATTGCCGCATTAACCGTAGCCCGAAGTACATTACATTGAAGTTTTGTACCTCTCAAATTCGTGGACCATACAAGGCCCCCAATACTCGGTATCGTCCTCCTCAACCAATCACCCACAATCCTCATAACTCTCGTGCTCCAATCGCATCCAAAGAACAAATGATCAAGGCTCTCCGGTTGGACCTCACACAAAAAACATCTGTCAGAATCAGCAACCCCAATCCTTTGCAGCTTCAGTCTCGTATTTAGAGCTCCCCGAAACACAAGCCATGAAATGAAGCTATGTTTCGGTAAACTCCAATTACTCCACACAAGCCTCCACCACGAAACCCCCGGCTTCTTAACTCGCAATTCTTCATACCCTCTCGTAATCGAATAAACGGTATCTGAGCCGTGCCACTTTCCATTCTCGAACATGTGTTTTATTTTCTCCTTAGCCTGACAAATCTTCCTCCATGCCCACGTGACATCGGCATGAGGTTGATAGTCACGCCAAGCGGAGCCCTTCAAATATACACTGTTAACCCATCGGACCCACAGACGATCCGGTTGATCAAAAACCCACGAGGCCAGCTTAGCCACAGCTGCCTCGTTCCAAATAGCTAAGTCCCTTAATCTCAATCCTCCTTCCTTCTTAGGGCAACAGATTTTCTCCCAACTCACTAGTGCTCGGTTTGTGCCTTCCACCCCGCCATCCCAAAGAAAGTTCCGACAAAGTGACCCAATACGAGCCATGACATACTTCGGAATAATAAAGACCATAGCCCAGTAATTATGTAGTTGAGACAACACAGACTGGACTAAGGTCAGTCTACCTGCATAAGACAGCTTTCGGGCACCAATGCCTACAATTCTCGCAGTAATTCGGGCCAACAATTTTTCACAGTCATTCTTGCCTAATCTGGTGCTCTGAATAGGTAAACCAAGATATCTAAAAGGCATAGAGCCTTCCACACATCCCGAGAATTGCAAAATTGCAGCCTTCCTGTCATCATCAACACCTGCAAAATAAGCATGGGATTTCCCAACACTAATACTCAACCCCGAGGCCCTACTAAAAGTAGCAAATGCCCGCCATAAAAGCTCCATCGATTCCGTATCCCCTTTACAAAAAAGTAGAAGATCGTCTGCAAATAGCAAATGGCTGATCTTCAAGTCGCCACATTTCGGGTGGAATTTAAAGTTCCTCTCTCTCGACACATAATCCATGATACGAGTAAAGTATTCCATACAAATAGTGAATAGCAACGGAGACATAGGGTCGCCTTGCCTCAACCCTCTTTTCCCTCGAAAGAAGCCAAAATTTTCCCCATTAACACTTAAGGAATAGGAGACTGATTGCACACATTCCATTATTAGATTTCGAAAATGGTCCGGGAACTCCAATGCGCGCAACATACGGTCTAAAAACACCCATTCAACACTATCATAAGCCTTATGAATGTCGACTTTAAATAGGCATCTGGGAGAAATTCGACCCCTGTTGTACATACGGACTAGATCCTGACCGATAAGCACATTCTCCACAATACTCCTGCCCTCGATAAAGCCCCCTTGCATCGGGCTAATCACATGAGGCAATACTTTCGCCAATCTCCCACAAATGATTTTAGCAATGCATTTGTAGAGTACATTACAACAAGAAATCGGCCGAAATTCTTTAACTGATTGTGGCCTATTCACCTTAGGGATCAAGGTAATGATAGCACAGATAATTTGTTTGAGAAGTTTACCTGACACAAAGAAGTCTTGAATAGTTTTCGAGAAGTCATCCCCAATAATATCCCAAGAATCAATGAAGAATAAAATGGTTCCACGTTAGGGATTTTGAAGTCACCTTAGGGATTTTGAAGGTTATTATCCACGTTTTTTTGGCATTTTCGACTCCGGAATAAAATGGTTCCATTTTCGCGTAAAATAGTCTCCACACAAAATAAAAGGCTTTGGTGTATTACAAAGGTTAATTTTGTCCTCAATAGATACATTTAAAAGCTATAAGATTGCTTTTTATAACGTGTCGAAATTATTTGAAACAAGTTTTATATTTTAATTTATATCGTGTCTGAAGGTTCTAACCACCAATATTAAGCATTATGTTCCTATCGACAAGTTTTGGTCCAAAAATAATCCCTCTTTTAAAACAATTTTCACCCTTGTCGAAAACAGCCGAAAATGATCGATTTTGAAGGTTATTATCCACGTTTTTTTTGTCATTTTCGACCCCGGAATAAAATGGTTCCATTTTCGCGTAAAATAATCTCCACACAAAATAAAAGGCTTTGGCGTATTATAAGGGTTAATTTTGTCCTCAATAGATACATTTAAAAGCTATAAGATTGCTTTTTATAACGTGTCGAAATTATTTGAAACAAGTTTTATATTTTAATTTATATCGTGTCTGAAGGTTCTAACCACCAATATTAAGCATTATGTTCCTATCGACAAGTTTTGGTCCAAAAATAATCCCTCTTTTAAAACAATTTTCACCCTTGTCGAAAACAGCCGAAAATGATCGATTTTGAAGGTTATTATCCACGTTTTTTTGGCATTTTCGACTCCGGAATAAAATGGTTCCATTTTCGCGTAAAATAATCTCCACACAAAATAAAAGGCTTTGGCGTATTATAAGGGTTAATTTTGTCCTCAATAGATACATTTAAAAGCCATAAGATTGCTTTTTATAACGTGTCAAAATTAACAATTTTCACCTCTCGTAAACAGTAAAAAAAACATCAATTTTGAAGATTAATATCCACGTTATGAAACATTTAGATAATGAGTTCCACACACACGATTTGAGACCGCTCTATGACACAAGACCGTCACTTCGTCACGTACCTTGGTTCATATTCATACGGAGTATCTCGGAAATACCGAAATAGCAATCGTGATAATGTTACAAACAACTTGTTAACTACGACAAATATAAAAAAAAAAAAAAAAAAAAAAAAAAAAAAAAAAACGAAAAAAGTTTTTTTTTTTAAAAGTCGAGCCTACATATGTTAGTATAATACGGAGTAATTCGTAAATCCGTATTAATTTTAAAGCTAGGGTATAATAATTTACATTCGACGGGCTTTAGGGCAATTTACCCTACAAATTCGGTCAAGTTCCTTAAAAAATATCGGCCCCCCTCGACCAGCTAGTTTTACGGTTTTACCATATCAATAAACCGGCTGCATAACTGCATTTGATTTGACAATCTTCACGGTCTGTGAAATCGACGTTTATGCCAAAACAACCTCCCCTTCTTGTTCTTGTTGCTCGATTATTAAACCGGTTTCTTCCCGGTATGGAAGAAGGATTCGCTTTATGTCGTCTGAACTTAGGGTTTCGTACTCCAGCAGTGCGTTGGCTAACGCATGTAATGCCTTTTCTTGCTGAATACATAAAACCAGAAATCACGTTCGAATTATTATAAACCCAAAAATCGCGTTCAGATTATTATTATTATTATTATTATTATTAGAGTAAATTAAAAATTACTCCCTTTTAAAATACCAATTTTAAGATTTACGCCCTTTTGATATTTTTGTTAAAAATAACTCCCAAAATCTATTAAAAGTTCAAAAATTGCTCCAAAATATAATTTTTTTGACGAAAATGCCCCTAACTTTTTTATGCCATATTACTTCACCTCACCCCTAGCCAAGGGCATTTTCGTCCTAAAAATAAATTTGGGAACAATTTTTGAACTTTCGGTAGATTTTGGGAGTTATTTTTAACAAAAATTTCAAAAGGGAGTAAATTTTAAAATTGGTATTTTAAAGGGGAGTAATTTTTAATTTACTCTTATTATTATAAGATGAATTTTGAGAGACGAACCTTCTTTAGTAAAGTCTTCACCCGGTTATATGCATCTCTGAGTAGTTTAACAACCTGATGAATGAAGTCGGTTTGTCAGGAAAACAATGATCGACTGATGAAACAACATTCGGATGAAGTTGTAGGAAAAAAAAAATTAGGGTTTCGAGAATGACCTCGGTGTCAATACGGGATTGCATTTCTGTACCGGGCCTTTCTTTGATATGAACGGGGCCTATGATATCGCTCATCCCACAGCTCGTTACCTTGGGAAAAAAAACAGTATACAGTAAGTTCGACAAAACATGAAGGACTCAACGAACACAAACGACCCTTTTTGGCACAACTGACCCGGACCGAATAAGCAACTTGAACCCGAATGTGATTATAGAAAACTAGTCGATATCCCTAAAAAAAAGTTAGAAAATATCACACTCGAAAATGACACAAACCCAAAATGGTAAACCCTGACCCGAAGCCAACCCAATTTTTAATAACCCGAAAGTGGTCTGACCCAAAGCTGACCTAACCCAAACCAGATTTGGTTGAATGGGTCGAATATCACCCACATGATAGACAAGCGATAGCAAAAGCTACTTGTCTTCTTCATCTATTCATAAGGGTGATGATATTTGAGTATTTGACCCGTCACAAAATTGTGATGGATACAGTCGTCACGAACAAGAATTTTTTTTTTTTTGGTTCAACGAAGAACACACTTAGTCTCAGAGCACCTGGTCCTAACCACTAGGCTAAGACACATACCATGTACTGAGCAAGCTCGGTGGCTTGGTTGAGGTCACTAGTGGCGCCAGTGGTAACATGATCTTCGCCAAAAATTAGCTCCTCGGCCACCCGGCCTCCCATACAAACATCAAGACGGGCCAACAACTGTTTTTTGCTGACTGATGTCTCGTCATTGGAAGGGAGTTGGGTGACCATCCCTAAAGCCGACCCACGTGGCATTATTGTTGCTTTGTGAATCGGATGAGCACCTTCCGTGTTCAAAGCCACAATTGCATGGCCGCTCTCGTGGTATGCAGTAAGCTACAAAGATGAGAGAGAATACGTTTAAACTAGTTCAACCTACACATAAATTTTGCGTTTCAATAGCTCAATGGAGTTTGTAACCCTTTAAAAACTTATTATTAACACTTTCAATTTAATTTTACAATTATTATTATTATTATTATTTTTATTTATTTTTTAAAATTTATTTATTTATTTATTTATTATGAACAGAACTTGCATTATTATTATTATTATTATTATTATTATTATTATTATTTAAACGGAACTTGTATTAACACCAGAACAAATTAACACCAGAACTTGTATTATTATTATTATTACTACTACTACTATTTTTATTTTTATTTTTATTTTAACCGGAACTTGTATTAAGAACGAAACAAATATTATTTATTTTTTATTATTAATTTATTTTTATTATTTTTATTATTATTATTATTATTATTATTATTATTATTATTATTATTATTTATTTATTCAAAATTATTATTATAACTCCGTATTATATTGTATTGTTCGCATTCCTTTTAATTTTTATTTTATTTGTCACTCCGTATTTGTTATTTTTTGGAGGATAACTTGACGACTTCAAATATTAATTCATGTTTTCGCTACTATTTCTTGAAAATTAACCGATGGGGACAGTAAAATTGCGATGAAAAAAGTATATACTCCCTCCGTTCCAACGAATAGTATACATTTGTTTTTTTAACACTATTTATAAGTGATGAGAATCTTCAATATAACTTCTAATATATAAGATAAAAGATGTCACGTGGGATCTTGTTTAAATCGTCTAATAAAATACATTATGAATATCAGAAGGAAGATCACACTCACCTTTTTCGAATCTTCTGATATGAACATTGTTTTCCGCTCCGTACCCATAAGTATTCTGTCCTTCGCGAACTCCAACTGACCAGCCGTTAAATTTTCAGCTCCTTCGACCGCTGCCTTGATAGCAGCTATATTGACCAGATTAGCCAAATCTACAAAACACAGAGTTTCGAAGCTAAGACATAATGCATGTTCTTAAGATCATAGTTCGATTCAGAAATTTGGAAAAACGAGGAAAAAATAATGAAACACCTGCTCCATTAAATCCAGGAGTACCACGAGCGATTGCTTTGACATCAACATCTTCACCGACTGGTTTATCCTGCAAATATAACTCTAGTATCTCTTGTCGGCCCCTCACGTCTGGACTTGGGACAATAATCTGAATAAAACGACGTTTCAGTAAATTCTTGAACATATTTTAGACTAAATAGTGAACGGGTCGGGTTTGGGTCAGTTTATTCGGGTCGGGTTGGGTCAGTTTTGGAGCAGTGAGACTTACATGGCGATCGAATCTGCCAGGTCTGGTCAATGCTGGATCTAGGATGTCCGGCAAGTTTGTTGCAGCCATTAATATGATTCCCTGCCATTAATTACGTGTTTACTGAGATTACTCTGCGATGAAAATTGCATCAACCTGACAAAAATTTGGAAAAAATAAATAAAAATAAAGGCAGTTTTACCTCGTTTTGTTCGAAACCATCCATTTCGACAAGAAGTTGATGTAATGTCTTCTTAGTATGTCCTTCCCATTGCTTTCTTGTTGATCCGATAGCATCGATTTCATCAATAAAAATAATACAAGGAGCCTGGAAAAGAAAATAATATCCGTCAAATTAAAGTTTGAAAAATACAATGAAATAATAGAGTAAATTAAAAATTATTCTCTTTTAAAATATCAATTTTAAAATTTACTCCCTTTTGAAACCTTTGTTAAAAATAACTCCCAAAATTTATCAAAAGTTAAAAAAATTGCTCCCAAATTTATTTCTAGGATGAAAATGCCCTTGGTTAGAGGGTGAGGTGAAGTAATATGGCATAAAAAAGTTAGGGGCATTTTCGTCCAAAAATTATATTTTGGAGCAATTTTTCAACTTTTGATAGATTTTGGGAGTTATTTTTAACAAAAAAAATATTCAAAATGGAGTAAATTTTGAAATTGGTATCTTAAAAGGGAGTAATTTTTAATTTACTCAAAATAATAATAATAATAATAATAATAATTCAATAGTAATTTTTAATTACCCACTAACTTCTTGTAATTTGTTTCGTTATTAATGGCAAGCTCCGGTTTATAATAATAATAATAATAATAATTTGCTCTGGTAATTTAATGAAAGTTCATTTTTTTATAATAATAATAATAATAAAAATACAGTTTGAAATGCAAAATTAAGTTAAAAGCTTTAATAGTAATAAGTTTTTAAAGGGTAACAAACTCCAAGCTCAAGAAAAAATGGCAAACCTTTTTCTTAGCAGCTTGGAATAATGACCTCACACGTCGAGCACCAACACCCACGAACCTGAAAGTTATGGAAAGTTTAGATAAAGGCAGAAAGATGAATAGGCCAAATACAAAGATCCATCCTTTTCCGTCTTTTTTTTATCCCTTTCATTCAGTTACAGTGTTACGCACTCTCAGTTGATTTGTAATATGGAGTCTTAAGGATATAAGATCGCTTACATTTCCTCAAACTCGGAACCGGCTCTGTAGAAAAATGGCACGCCAGCTTCCCCAGCGATAGCCTTTGCAAGAAGTGTTTTTCCGGTACCTGGAGCTCCCGTCAATAGAATTCCCTGTCATCAGGAATACCACCAGTCACTGAGTGAAGAATGACGGGAAATAAAATTCAAAAGCAAACAGATTTCTCCCATATTTTATTAAGGAGGCGCGAAAAAAAGAAAAAAAAAATTAAAAAAAGGCAAATTTCAGCAGACCTTTGGCAGCTTTCCTCCAAGTCGAGTGAATTTCGAGGGATTTTTCAGGTATTCGACGACTTCTTCGAGCTCTTGTTTTGCATCATCACAGCCCTTAACGTCCTTAAAGGATTTGAGGTTCTGATGGAAAGGCAAATGACGCATAAAAGATGACTATATGCAATTTGCAACGTTGAAAAATATGAAGATATTTAAGAAAAGTAATTAATGAGCAAGGGAAATCGATGCCCGTTAGTCATGAAAAGTTATTCAGAGTACAGACAATGTCATCCTCGAAAGATGGAAGATCACAAATATAACCTTAGAAGGCCGTGCATGAAGAAATCGGTATAGAAAAACTGAAAAGACACCTTCGACAAATACATGTTATTTTACCTTCTCCGGTACAACTTCCTTGCTCAAATCCTTTGTGTTGTAAGAGGAACTTGACCCGACACCAGAAGTTCCTACACCGCCTAAGTTATTGATATACTTTTGAAGTGCGGAAGCTCCCATTATCCTGAGAAAAAAAATGAAATAAAGATCGATGAAGCACGGGATAGAGTTTGGGTAGATGATCAAACAATGGGTATCAGAATCAGATTCACGGATATGCAACAGGTGATAAATGTAAAAAAAAAAAACGGTATCAGACTCACGAAAGAGCTTGTACCAAACTAAACCGACAGCAATAGTGAAGAGGATAGTTGAGAAGAGTTCTTGGGCAAGGCGTGATGATTTGTTCGATGCCTTAGGATCAACCTGAGCATAAACCAAGTAGATCGATATATGTCATGAACATAATCAACATGACAACAATATAATAATAATAATAATAATAATATTATTATTATTATTATTATTATTATTATTATTATTATATATACGAACACAATGAAAGATTCCTTACCATCACGACATGAAGAGGCTGCTTCTCGGATATTCCAGGGTTCAAAGAAAGTTCCTCCATATTACCTGACGCGCGTTGCTTTAACTCTTCCAACTGAAAGAAAACAAATAACCATCGACTGAGAGGTGCAAATTTGGGAAGTATGCAAGAAGGACACATTCTTTAAATTCCGTATTTTTCTATGCAATGTAATCAATCAAGTATACCAGTATAGGAAGGGCAGACGGCTTGCCAGATTGTTCATCAGGAAGGTAATCGGCTATAGCATTTGTTGCCACCATAGCTCGAAGATATTCAACGATTCCTTTACTGTCTACAGCAAGATTTACTTGCTTGAAGCGTTTTATAACTGCTTCGGGGCTGCAATAGGTAAAAGATAAAGATTACTTCCGTGCAGCTAACATACAAAAATCAAATCCAACATAGGTTTCAAAAGGTCGAGGCTTGAGAATAAACCACGTGCTGCTGCCATATGAACTTATGAAACTCGATTAACGATAAAGGTTTAAGGTTCGAAATCTTCTGCTACTGCTATAAGATAATGTTCAATCAAATGCTAGTGAAGTTGTAAAGTTTCAATCTTCAAGCCGTACGGCAGGAAAGTCACAACCTTTAAGCAACAATGACCACAGGACGGAAGGGGTACGATTCAACCCACATTTGTCAACATATTCGAAAATATACACTTCCTACAATTGATCGGGGCAAAGGGAGTACAATGCAACCCACATTTCTCAAACATATTCGAAAAAACATTCACTTCAATAATTGATCAAGACGGAGAGAGTACAATTCAACCCAATTTCTCAACATATTTGAAAAAACATACGCTTCTACAATTGATCGGGACAAAGGGAGTACAATTCAACCCACATTTGTCAACATATTAGACAACTAATCAGGACGGAATGGGTACGATTCAACCAACATTTGTCAACATATTCGAAACAAACCCACTTCTACAATTGATCTACAATGCAACCCACATTCGTCAACATATTCGAAAGAAACCCACACTTCAACAATTGATCGGGACAAAGGGAGTACAATGCAACCCACATTCATCAACATATTCAAAACAAACCCACACTTCAACAATTGATCAGGACGGAGGGAGTAATGATTCAAGCATACAACCAACATTTCTCTCCATATTCGGAAAAAAACACACACTTCTACAATTGATCGGGACAAAGGGAGTACAATTCAACCCACATTTCTCAAACATAATCGAAACAAACCCACACTTCTACAACCTAATTCAACCCAATAACAAAGAGTTATCACAAGTACCAAGATCATGCTTCAGGGTTCGATTCTTACCAGCGACATAAACATATTCAAAACAAACCCACACTTCTACAACCTAATTCAACCCAATAACAAAGAGTTATCACAAGTACCAAGATCATGCTTCAAGGTTCGATTCTTACCAGCGACATAAACATATTCAAAACAAACCCACACTTCTACAACCTAATTCAACCCAATAACAAAGAGTTATCACAAGTGCTAGGATCATGTTTCAGGGTTCGATTCTTACCAGCGACATAAACATATTCAAAACAAACCCACACTTCTACAACCTAATTCAACCCAATAACAAAGAGTTAGCACAAGTGCCAAGATCATGTTTCAGGGTTCGATTCTTAACAGCGACATAAACCTATTCAAAACAAACCCACATTTCTACAACCTAATTCAACCCAATAACAAAGAGTTATCACAATTCACAAGTGCTAAGATCATGTTTCAGGGTTCGATTCTTACCAGCGACATAAAATTCACTGAATTAAAAACCGAAAAAAAGAAGGTTTCAATACCTATGCTTGTTAAGCTCAGCAAGCAAAGAAGACTGTAAGGCAGCATCATTAGGATTAGCATCAGCTTCAACAACCATCTTCTCCAACCTCCTCTCTTGCTGCCATGGCCACCAACTCAACCACCCATACAACCAAATCTTCTCCAATTTCCGCTTCGCCGCCGCCCAAACCCCAATCAAAAACGCCGCAATTGCCCACCTCCCATCCCCATCCCCATCCCCAACCCGGGTCTCCTGTACAGTTTCCGACCCGGTTTCGGGTTCGACGCCCGGTAGAGGTGAAATACCCGTTTTACCCTCGAAATTGATGGGTTCATCAGATGAAATACCCGTTTTACCCTCGAAACTGGTTGAACAAAAGATTGAAACTTTCCTATGTGAAGAGAATGAGATGAAAAGGGGTCGTCTTTTAGATGGAAATGGTGGTGAAAATGGTGGTTTTATTAGTAATGAAGTTTGTAAAGTTGTCATCTTTTACTAATCAATTCAAATTGAAATTATGGCGTTTTCTAGGGTTTATATGGGTTCAATTTTCTGGGTTTTTTTGGGGAATTGATTCTTTCTCTTCCCTTTTGGGAAGAAGAAGAAGAAGGAAGAAGAAGAGGAAAAATCTTATCTTGAGAGTGATGGCGCCTGGAGAACTTGTGTTGGGTATTTACTTGAAGATGAGTCAACCGTTGGAGTTTGGACTCTCTCCTTCCATGTATGTATCTAATCAACTGATTCAGAAAAGACGGTTTCTCGATAATTTTATTAGTAACTGTTTCCTATTTCGAGATATGATTTCTCGGTAATTTTACTAGTAACGGTTTCCTATTTCGAGATGATTTCTCAGTAATTTCTTGATAATTTTGTTAGTAATCGTTTCCTATTCCGAGATGATTTCTCGGTAGGTGACGATCCCCTATCTCGAATTATTTTACTTACTAGATTCTCGAGACGGTTTCTGAGTAATTTTACTAGCAACCATCTCCTATCTTGAAACAGTTTCTCAATAATTTTACTAGTAACTGTTTCCTATTTCGAGATGATTACTCGATAATTTTACCGGTCACGATCCCCTATCTTGAATTATTTTTCTAGATTTTTGGACGGTTTCAGAGTAATTTTACTCGATGCAATACATTGTTTCTACTCCCTCCGTCCCAATGAATTGTTTACCTATATCATATTAGGACGTCTCAATGAATTGTTTGCCTTTCTATATTAGGAATGCTTTTTATATGTAATTTGACCATTTTCATGAGTTTTACTCCACATGTCACTTCCTCATTTGATCCCTTACCTTGGTGTCAAAACCAAAGGCAAACAATTCATTGGAACAGTGGAAGTAATATCGTGGATTAATCATTAGAGCGAAAGCTTATACTCACCTAGAAGCCATGGCTTGTGAGTCGGGTTTTAGTCGAACTGCTAGTCTAGGTGGGTCACCACTTGGGTAATGTTCGAGCCCCGACCCAACTTGATTGGCCCACAAAGTTTTAAAAGAGATTACTTGGGTCCAGAGCCCGATTGGACCGATGCTTCATGTGGGCACGTACAAGACACGAAAACAAAGTAAACCGAAAGGATCATCCATGGAAATATACTTTTTAACAGCAAAAATAACGACACGGGGTTATCAGCTGATTTGATAAGTCATCAGTTCCTCGAAAATGCAGATTCTTGTATCTGCAGAGTATTTAGAACAAAGCTTGAAGATGGGGAGTAATTTTTTTTTGAAAAAAGTCGACTTCTTACAAGAATTTTCACCGAAGCGAGGTTGATTTTGAGGATAAAGCATGCATCGGTCATCTGCTGTAAGGAGACATTCCATGCTGCTGAGGTCCTCCGTGGTTAGGACTCTGCATAGAGCCGGGTGGCATGGTGCCGGGTGGGCCGGGTGGAGCGGAGGATCCATGTTGCATGTATGGATAGTTCTGCATCGGCATCTGCATGCCCATGGGTTGTTGTTGTTGATGACCCCACCCCGAAGATCCTGGAGGTCCACCTCCGTAGTGGCCACCGTTGTAGTGTGGGCCACCGGCTGATCCAGGCGGGTGTTGGCTGATGATTGGGGGCAGGATGGGTGGGTTGGGTTGTGTGTAGTCTCTGCTTCGATCGTTGTTCATCTGGAGTTAAAAAAGTGTCATATTAGTGAAGTCGAGAACATACCATACAAAGAAATGTCGAATCAAAATTTGTTACTCTTTGAAAACTTATTATTAATGCTTTCAACTTAATTTTGAGTTGCTGGCCAAAAAAAAAAAAAATAGTTTTGAGTTTGAAACTGTATTTTTATTACTATTTTATTGCATTTTCGTCTTTCATTTTATTTTATTTAAAAAAAAAAAAAACTGGCAAAAAAAACTTTGTTTTGGGTCTGAAACTGTATTTTTATTATTATTTTATTGCATTTTCGCCAACCATTTTATTTTATTTTTTTTAAAAAAAAAACTGGCAAAAAAAATAGTTTTGAGTTTGAAACTGTATTTTTATTATTATTTTATTGCATTTTTGCCTTCCATTTTATTTTATTTTTTAAAAAAAGCTGGCCAAAAAAAAAAGAAAAAAAAATTACTCCGTAGTTTTTAGTTTGAAACTGTTTTTTTATTATTATTTTATTGCATTTTCGCCATCCATTTTATTTTATTTTATTTATGTATTTGGTGATGACTTGACGACTTCAAATAATATTCATGATCATTTTTGGGACTAAGGGTCTGATGATGTTGTAAAGTACGGAGTATATGCGTAAGGGTCGAGGATAGGGCAAATCAGTTATACCTTGATGCTCAGATCGGTGTGTCGTGAATACGACAGGTGAAGTTTGCAAAACCCTCCATCGTAAATGCAATGCCCTTCAAGTGCTTCCTTGGCAGCAATTGCTGTTTGAACATCTGCAGGTAGGAAACTCCGACAATTATATCAACACTTCATCATCTTGGAAAAAGACGGAAAAAGAAAAAAAAAAAAATATATATATATATATATATATATATATAATATGCATAACAAAAACACTAATCGATCTTTCGACAGAGAAGCGAGAAAAATGAAAGGAAGAACATTAGCACTCACCAGGGTACTGAATCAAGGCCTGGAGACCACCGTTCTTGTCAAACATGGCAATCTTTTGTACAAATCCGAATGCAGAAAAAACCTGCATATTAGGTCAAGAAGGCAATCGGTTATTTTGAAAAGGGGAAGCTGGAAGCCAAAAAAGTGGAAGTTGAAAAAGTTCTTGAGAATACCGTCTGAAGGACATCTAATGTGACAGCATACTGCATATTTTCAATCGATGCCAGTAGCACGTTGCTCTCAGGTTCCAATTTCCTCCCATCTAAGCCCACGCCTAACTGCAACCATAATGTCGATTATATCTCAAACAATGAGCAAGAGCGATGAAAGACCAGACTTGTACAGAGAAAAAAAAAATCTTTACACGTGAGACAGTCTCACAAGAGGCTAACTCAAACGACGAAATACGGAGTAACTTTTTTAGCTAGGTTCGGAGAGCAAAGTAGATCAAAATTCCAAAATTTAGTCATGTTTAAGCTTGAATGACATCCAGAGCCAAGACAAGAAAGAAATTCACATTGAGCAGGTAATTGGAGTTCATACTAATATATCGATAATAAATGCAAATTATTTCTTATTTCTTACCTGACCCGTTGAATCTATAGCCGAGGGAGCAACTGGAAGATATGGATTAGTGTAGTCCCTGGATCAACAAAAAATATTAAGTCAGGCTAATAAGGTCTGTACTGTTTCACTCTAACAATGTGAAATTGTTATGCGGTTATGCCAGCTTACCTGCTACGATGACTTTGAAATTTCACGCTCAAATCAGTATGTGCAGAATACGTTATCTTAAGGGTGCAGGGTTCAAGATGTTCTGGAAGCAGGTAGCTGAACATCAAAACAAGGCATGGGTAAGTAATCAGTGCTGCACGAAAGGAACTCAAAGACTTAAAACTGATGTTTGCAGCAACTAAAACCGACATATACAAAGTGTACACCATGAGATCCAAATTTACCTTGGAATACCTCTTCCGTCAAGGGCATTCTTTGCAGAGGATGCAGTTTCTGTGTCTGAAAACTGAATCAACGCCTGTAACCCAAAGAAAAAAGGAAAGGTGAGAGGTTCTGGATTGCAAAACATCTATGACACCATATGAATCTCACTCGATTCCCAAGGCATCTATAACAGCCACGGAAAAGATTGATCAAAAAAAAGTTTCTTTGCCTGATATCCAGCAGTCTTCTCAAAAGTTGTAATCTTATGAACAAATCCAAACGCCGAGAATACCTGCATTGGCAATACGTCACTCAAATGATGACTTAAAACCAAAATTGGGAACATGAAAAGGTAGAAAAAAAAAACATCTCACTTTCCTGTACAACACTACTCAAATATTAACAACTATAATTAAATCAGTAATTGTCACTGTAATTGAACCGAAGGCTGTCTCGAGGCAATCCAGAATTTGTAGTCAGGGCTTCAAATAAAATTCACTCTTTAGATGGGGCTAGATGGGAAAAGGAGGGAGTACGAAACATAATGTTTATAACACCCATACATAATCAAAAACTACATGTCAATTGTCACAACATCACTCACATCCAAGAATGACGACATTCACTTATTTGGGTCACTATTCATTGTACACGTCAATGAAAGTGATACGGGTCTCACTGGAATTGGAAAGAATATGGTATTGTAGAAGGCCGGATGGAGGTAATGAATTTATGTGGATGATGGGGTTTGGCTATATGTTTCAGTCTTCCTCAACTCATTTTTTCTTATCATCTGAATTTATTAAAACGAAATAAACTGTTATTTCACTCATGGTTTAAAATACTTTTTGGTTTCAATTTTTTCATTCCATATTTCACGCTTATTTCCTCGCTTAACTTCTAGGCGCGCTTCAGCAAAAGGCATTCCTCAATTTGCAAGTTTTTTCCTTCTCTACTTTTAGTACTTCCTTTTTACGTATATCTTGCTTTGCTTCACTATCTCATTTTCCTCACTCCATTCTCGCCTAAAGTGATGGTTCATATCCATGATAGTCAGACCAAGATCATTTTTGAGAGTAGGGCTGATGAGAACAGAAGTCAGCGGGCACAATAACTCAAACAATTCAGACTAACAAATGACTCAGACATAGGCACATGGATGAAACCATGTTATGACAGAAAAGTACTTGATCCGCCCTAGACACTAAGACATAAGTAACTTCCCCAATCAATATCTACTGTTAGTAGTGAGTGTGATTTACTCAATGTGTATTTTGTAAGGAAATATGATTGGGTCAAAAAACTACTAAAATGGTAGCTACGACATTTCAGACAGTCCGCGACACAATGACAATATAAAAGCAACGATAACTCCACGAATGGTAGTATGGATGGAAAGGAAGAAGAGAAAGGTAGAGAGAGAGGCAGTGTTAGGGAAGGAAGAAAGGAGACAAACACACAGGCGCTCGTTCTCCCGATGCACTAAGCTGCCATCGAAGATATATCCTTGACAAGGGCCTGCTAATCCAGTTACACTCATGTCAAATAAATGTCTTATTAAGTATGTCCAGTTATGGTCTAGGCAAGAAAACTAACCCAGGCATCGTCAAGGCAACCAGTAGTATCTCATATCCCAACATGGGCCATGCAGTATACTTACCAAGTGTAAAACGTCAATGCTGACTTGGCGTGCATCATTCCCCTCAACTGTCACTAACAACACGTTGCCTGCAGTGTCAGCGGTAGTCTTATTGTTTACAATTTCTTGCCTGTTGGAATACTGTAGGTAAACCGTTTTTCCTCGTATCTGAGCAGGTTCTGATGATGAAGCATAGTAAGATATCATAGCAATGGCTTGATTAAGGTCAGCCTGCAGGAGATATACGTATAATGCTCAGTCATATTAGCAAGAAATTCAATAAGTATATGGAAAACATAGACACTGTTAATAGCACCAAAAGATGTCCTGAATACAAGTTCAAGAATGCTTCCCTTTTACATAAGACACAGTTATCAAGTAGGGATGTTATCACTATAAAGTAGATTTCCCTGAAATTCTACAAAAATGGCATACAGGCATTAATTCAGTACCCACATATGGCTCACAGCAGACCGTAGTTGATACTTCCTCCAAATCTCTAAAAGCTTCCACTTTTACTAGAGTACTCAGCACATATGAATTAAAAGGTGGAAGCTTTCAGACTCGGAGGGAGTGCAACGGTTAACACAACATGGTCAAAATGCGTACAACCTTCATTTTCATTTTACGTTTTCTCCTTATTTCTGCTCCTTCTAATATACAGTATTCTTCACATTCAAGGATAGTAGGATCTTTGTCCTACAAGACACAAGGCTCGATACTAAAGTGCACATTAGGCACACAACTTCTGATGACAATTAAGATTTGATTACAATGCAATTCAAGCAAAGGGAAGAGCAGCATGAAATTAGCATAGCAGCGTGCATTGCTGGCGCACTTGAGCGCCTAATTCAGAATACACACTGATGGCTCTCGATGCATTTTAGCTAGTATCTCAGAAAGCATGTGCTATTGAGAAGTATTCAGGCCATGACTAAAGTCTAATAAACAAAAACACTTACAAATTCAATAAATGCTTGATTCTTGTTGGCCCCGACATTGCACTTTGTGTTAACGACCTTTCCAAATGGTTTCCCGAGTTCAATCAGCTCTTCCTCCGCGCATTCCCATGGCAGATTTCTCAAATGAAGCACCTTGGATGGAGTTTGGGTGTAACGAAACTGTGGCTGACTAGACACAGATGCCATTACACAAGCAGTTCAACCCTATAAGAATGTGATGGAAGGCACCCTCACTGCAACAACTCCTGCATCACGAACATCAAAACGATCAAAATTTTATGCCTAAAATGCTCCACACACAAAAAAATTACGCTAGTTCAAAACCCCGATAGCTCAAAAACCTCTCATATTAACACAATGAGATACTATACAATTACAACAAACAAAGCAATTCATAAAACAAACAATTTGAATCTACAGCTTTCGATCCAATAATCAACCTAATAAAACCCTAATATCTGAAATTTCAATTTTACCCTAATTCAAAACCTCAATAGCTCAAAAACCTCTCATATTACCAAAATAATACACAATTACACCAAACAAATCGAATCTACACTCTTCGATCTAATCCCTAACGATCTAAACAACAAAAAAACCCCAATTTGAAAACCCTAATTCATAAAATTTTACCCTAATTCAAAACCTCAATAGCTCAAAAACCTCTCACATTACCAAAATGATACACAATTACACCAAACAAATCGAATCTACACCCTTCGATCTAATCCCTAATGATCTATACAACAAAAATCCCCAATTTGAAAACCCTAATTCAAACCCTTAATAGCTCAAAAACCTCTCATATTACCAAAATAATACACAATTACAACAAACAAATCGAATCTACACCCTTCGATCTAATCCCTAACAATCCAAACAAAAAAATCCCCAATTTGAAACAAGCTGAAAACCCTAATTCATCAAATTAATCATACATACATACATACAGTCTATGAAATCGACGCCGCAATCAAACAAAATCAATGAAACCGAAATCGATGAAACTGAAATCGAAGAATCCAGGAATCGAAGGAGAAGAGATGAAGTTTCACCTGGATGAAGAAAACCGAATCTGGGGATTTTGTGAACTCGTAATGTGAGTGGATGAGGCGTGAGGGGTTATGGTGGGTAGAGCTTTTCTAGTCTATTTCAAGACTCGGATTCAATTAAATACGTGTTTCGTTGGAAAATTAAAAATAAAAATAATCGACAAACGAACGAAACGGATTTAATTAAATTGTGTCAAAATAATTTGCATCGAACAACTGAAATAAATACCGTTGTGATATCACGATATTTAGATTTATTGTAAGAAAATCGGTTGTAATTCTGTATATATAATACGGATTATATTATATCTTTTAACGAGAAAACACCAACATATACGTGTGATTAAAAATACGTGTTTCGTTGGAAAATAAAAATAAAAATAGTCGACAAATGAATCGGATTTATTAAACTTTAACGAAATAATTTGCGCCGAACAACTGAAATAAATACCGTTGTAATATCACGATATTTTGATTTATTGTAAGAAAATCGGTTGTAATTCTGTATATATAATACGGATTATATTATATTCCGTATCTTTTAACGAGAAAACACCAACATATACATGTGATTAAAAATACGTGTTTCGTTGGAAAATAAAAATAAAAATAGTCGACGAACGAATCGGATTTATTAAACTTTAACGAAATAATTTGCGCCGAACAACTGAAATAAATACCGTTGTAATTATCACGATATATATTTAGATTTATCGTAAGAAGATCGGTTGTAATTCTGTAAATATAATAAGGATTATTTTTTAACGAGAAAACACCAACATATATGGGTCGAAAACCATAGTATTAAAGACTGAACGCGTAAATTGAGAGAGTTACCGTCTTAATGTTATCTATTTATGAGATTAATTCTAATTTCTTAGGATTATTAGATGCGATCATTTTCAGCTCGAACCAAAATTCATCCTTATTCGGTATGTTTAAGTTAACTTTAGCCTCATTAATCGTATTTTAATTTATATTATATTTTTTATTTGTTAGATTTATCATTTTTTTTTTTGCTCAACGAAGCGCACTTAGTCGCATTACAATATATTAATAGTGATGATTCGAACCTGAGAGTTATTGTTCAGGATAACTAATCTTAAGCAATAGACTAAGACATATTCGGTTAGTTCAACGTTATTAAACTCGGAAAGAACAAGGCGTTGGCGCCTACTCGAGGCTTTTGAGATGAAAATCTCGATATGATTGGCATGGTATTCCATTTGTTTAATTTAGGGGTACTCGATCGCAATGAAATATCGAGTGTTTGGTTGATTTCATCCGGAAGAGAATTCCAAGGTTCACGTGTACTACTACAAATAAGATTAAAGAGGATGGTTGGATAAGGAACCGTCCTTTAGGTCGACGTCCTATTAAATCAAATAGCGCGGTTCCAAGAAGGTCAAACCGTCCTATTTAATTGCAGAACCGTCCTATTAAATTGTTTACAAATAGGACGATTGAAGGCATAACCGTCCTATTTGTAAACAATTTAATAGGACGGTTCTGCAATTAAATAGGACGGTTTGAGCTTCCTTACCCATGTCGAGAGGTCAGGGGTTCGATTCTCATCTATGACTAAGTGCGCGCTTCGTTATACCAAAAAATAATAGATAAAAATGGTCGAGAAGATCGGCCTATATGACCGGTCACCAACAACATAACCAACGACAAATTATGCTTCGGTACTAGGACAAGATATCGTATTTTGTTCTTCGAACATCTCCGAGATTTCATGTATTATCCTAGCGAATGGTGGCAAAAAACACCATACATTGAAAATTTCACAAATCACCGAAAATTTCAACAAAGTTTTCTTCACTAGAGAATGAAGAACAATCGATATACTTAGGTATTACCAACTAGGACATCTTTGTAAGGGGTCGACCCAACCGGCACCCTCATCTCGGGTACTACTTGTCGCTTCCGACTAGAAAGAAAGTCGCCGTCGACTAGAGGCATTTGGCCTTCTCTTACTCTCATTAACCTCTCTTGCGCGCCTCCTCGTAGTTTTTCTAAGCGTAGTCCGTCGATTTGTTGCATCTTGAACACCTTCACCACGTTCGTTAACCCTCCGATGAACAAGAATATGCTCCCACAAATTCCTAACCACGTCCACGTCGTACCCTACATTCGTTACACGATAATACATTAGCTCTTCTCGTATGTAGTCTTATATGATACTCATCGGGTTAGGGTCAGAAATAGTTTCGAACATCTAATTTTTTTTTACCGCTTGTTAAGTCAAAAAAAAATATTTTAATAAATTCTCGTTGACCCAACGTGTCAAAGACACGAGTCGAGTCAGGTTTCGAGCCTAAATTACCGGGTCATTTCAATTTTGGGTCAAATGGGTTGTGGGTCGGAAAACACGTCAAGCGGGTCGGGTCAAGTTTTGACGGGTGTATATATCTAGTACCGTATCATGTTCGATACTTCCACACGAGTTAGAGCGAGGGACATTACATATATAGCAAAGCGACAAGGCAAGGGAACGAGGTGGAGGGTGAAAGTGACTTACGAGCAACATAAGGCCGTGTCGATCATACCAACCGGTTTGATCGTTTCTATTAAAGATAGCACCGACGGTAAAGAGTAAGCTTCCTAGCAAAAAGGGAATATGAACACTCTCTTGTAGTATTTGAACATGTCCATCGGATCTTTCGTAGATTTGGCAAGCATTGTGTATTGAGCCAATCAACCATAGTATTGGCCCCGCAATGATCAAATTCAAGGCGTGGTTTTCGAGGTTATATCCGATGCCTTTCTCTTCCTGCAATAAGGGCGACGACTTATCAAGGAAAAGCGTGTAAAGTGGTGGGCGGTGGGTCATGTCCGAGCCAAGAATTGAGACAAAAACAAAGCCCTAGGCACGACACAACACGTTTGGGCAGCCCCAAATGCAAAGAAATAAGCTTAAAGTCGAGGGATTGACTATCAATATATATATATATAGTTCCTCCGTTCACAAATAATTGTCCTATTTCAATAAAATACTACTCGCATGTATAATGTATTCACGAAACGAGGCAATAAATTATGACTAATGACCGGAAGATTAAATGATTAATTATTTATATTAACATTAATATCCAAAATTATTTCAACAATCCGTTGTAGTCTAGTTGGTTAGGATACTCGGCTCTCACCTGAGAGACCCGGGTTCAAGTCCCGGCAACGGAATTTTCTTTTATCTTTTTATTTTTTCATCCACCATTTTTTCTCCCTCACTTTTCGGGTCTAAGAAAGTCACGAGAGTGATTATAAATTTATAATGCCGACGTGTCAACTCAAACAACACCAATAACACTACTCTGTGGTGATCCTACAGACTAAACTAGTTGACATTAACATTATAACCTTAACCTTAAGGAGGGCTATTATAATTAATGCCCTCACTTTCTAAGTCTTAAGAAGAGTCACGAGGGCGATTATAATACTAATTGGTGGACTCAAACAACACCAATAATACCACTCTTTTGTGATCCTACCAACTAGTTTAGTCGACATCAACGTTATAATGTTAATCTTAACCTTAACGAGGGCGATTATAATGCACTCACTTTCTGGGTCTAAGAAGAGTCACAGAAGAGTCACGAGGGCGCACGAGGGCGATTATAATGCTGACGTGTCTAACTCAATGCAAACAACACCAATACTACCAACCTCTCATGATCATAGTAATTCTACCGACTAAACTAGTTGACATCAGCGTTATAATCCTAAGATTCCTAACCTTAACGAGGGCGATTATAATGCTGACGTGTTGACTCAAACACCCCCAATAATATCACTCTCTCATGATCCTAGTAATCTTACCGACTAAACTAATTGACATCAACATTATAATCCTAAGATTCCTAACCTTAACGATCTTAAGCCAAGATATATCTGTTACAAGGAACGACCGAACAAAAACAAAACATAACCTAACCTAACAAATCATTATAAAACAAAATTACCGTAAAACCGTCTCATAACAGTCAAACACCACCAATAATACCACTCTCTCATGATCCTACCGACTAAACTAGTTGACATCTGCATTACATAATCCTAACCTTAACAATCTTTAGCCAGATAGAATAAAATTACCGTAAAACCGTCTCATAACAATCAAACAACACCAATAATACCACTCTCTCGTGATCCTACCGACTAAACTAGTTGACATCAGCATTATATTCCTAACCTAATGAATCATAACACAGATATATCCGTCACAACAAACAAACCAAAAAAACCATAACCTAACAAATCATTACTCACAGACTGAATAAATTATTGTAAAACCGTCTCATAACAGTCAAACACCACCAATAATACCACTCTCTCATAATTCTACCGACTAAACTAGTTGACATCAGCACTATAACCCTAACCTAACGATCATAAGACAGAATGACAGATATATCTGTTACAAACCCAAAAAAACTATAACCTAACAAATCATTACTCAAAGACGGAATAAATTACTGTAAAACCGTCTCATAATAAAACAATCCTTACCAGGATGAAGAGAAACAAAATGCCCAAAAAGGAAAGAACACAACCCAAAGATTGAACAAAAGGAACACAAAATTCAACAAGAGCAAGTTGATTATCAAACTCCATCATCCCAAATCGATAATCAAACCCAGAAAGATGAGCCAATAGATCATGAACATTAACAATAAAGATCAATCCAATCCCAATAAGTAAAATCACTAGCCCAGATTTCGGTTCTTTTGAGAATTGGGCTAAAAAACCCATTAATAATACCACTGTTGCGAATAGGTATAGCCCTGCGTTCATGTATTCGGCCCGTTTTCGTGATTGGTTTGGCCCGTATTGTCTCATTTCTCTTGCACTTGCTAGTTTCACCATTTTTCTGGGTTTTTAATTGTGATTAATTTGATTAATTTGTGATTAATTTGTGATTAAGGTGTGTTTTTAGGTTAAATATGGAGATTTGAGAGGAAGAGGATGAAGAATTGGTCAGAAAATAGAGTGGAAGTGAGATGGGGGAGAAGGTGGTTTTGATTATGGGAGGTGATACGTGTCTTCATGCATGGGAGTTTTTGTTGATTCGACTAGTTTGTTGACACGTTGCATTGTATTATTCAGATCATCGTGAGACAGTTTTTACATAAAAATATGAGTAGGTCTCCTGAGGGACGGTCTCTCATCAACTTTACTGAGAGACTAAGTACAAATGAAAGTAACCGTGGTACTAAACCTAATAGAAGTAGGTACGATTAACATAAAAGAGTATACAAATATAAAAAAGGTACGCTTCTTATAAAAACAGGTACAAAACAAAGTTGTTATTTAAGGGTACGGTAAAACATAAAATTTCGCACCTGCGATAATTGAATAACGGATACAAATAATATGAAAACAAGAGTTTTTATTTTATAATCAAAAGATCGACGGTTACAACTTTCGTTGATCTCTTGATTCCATCTCGAAGGCTAGGGTTTTGATATTTCTACGGGGTCTTATCGACTTAGATCCGTAGAGGAAGATGAGTTTTTTTGTGATTTATTCCATTTACCTACAATTTGGTAGTAGGATGATGGGGTCGTGTTTGAGACTTATTCCATCTGACCTCCTCTAAACCTAGACACAAGACCCGTATTTATAGCCTAGTATCTTAGAGAGAAAGTTAAAATATTCTAAAGTATCCTAAGATATTATCACAATATTTATTGATAATTATCTCTAAATACTAAAGATATTAGACATAAATAGATACCGAAATATACAAAATTTTGGTGTCTACAGGTACGAATAAGACATAGAGTGGTAATGAAGAGAGAATAGGACATAGAGTGGTAATGAAGAGTGGTCTCTTAAATAAGTTATTAAGAGACCGTCCGAAGAATTTGTGTACAAATATTGTAAGATAACCGCCTCTCCTCCAAAACCCTAACAAAAGAAAAAACTTTTTCCTTTCCATCCTCATCTTTAGGGGCTGTCATCTACCAATTCGGTAGTGGTAAACCCCAAATTTAATCGTTATTATTATCTTTAGATTGTTTAGGTTATCAATTGATGGGTTTGTTCCCATATTTTGGTGGGTTTGTCCTTTCTTTATGAGAGATTCAAGAACTATGTGCAAGACCATGTTGTTGAGAGCCGTAACTTTTCTACATATGGTGATACAATTAAGGTCAGATTTCGGTCTATTCTTTGTCAAAATAGTGAAAGTTCATTCTTTTGAAAACTATGTCATCAGATCTATAGATTCTTTCGCGAAAGACTGTGTCAATAAACAACGATATAAAAAAGACTGTCCAGAAGCGTATTACTCTAATAACGATCTTTGTCTCAAGAATGTTCTTTATTTATTTGTTACAAATTTGTATTCCGTTCAATTTGATATCATTTGTAGATGTCGTATGACCTTTTATTAATGATATTGGTCTTCATTCAAAATAAATAAATAAATATTGTAAGATAAAATGGTATACTCTTTCCCATCAAATTTATTTTTTACATTGGATATGATTTTATGGGTTCACCTAATTAAATTAAAGTGAGTAAAAAGTAATGACATTTGTACAAATAGATGAAGAATATGAGGATTAATTGTAGGGTAAAATCTTTTATTTCATCGTAAAATAAATGAAGGTAATATAAAGTTTTGATTGGATGATCTGTTTACAGTAAGTGTATGTAAAGATTTGTTTGGAGGAGGGAGTAGGTAACCGACTAACTGACCATGTTATTCACGAACAACCGAAAGAGTAGGTATTGTGAGAGATCATTTTTCGCTAAGATAGTGAAGCTGTGAGGGGGTGTAGCTAGGTAGATAAATAAAAACGAGATTAAACAGTACTCCGTAACTGTAGTAATAATGAACACAACCTCAGATCAACGAGCAATAAGCCTATAATAAAACTCTATTCTGAACCGCAATTGTACTAAACAAGTCAAACTTAATACTCCTAGAACCAAACTAAACTGAATGACGTTGATGAAGCGAACAAGATAACCGTGATAAACTTAATGCACTACAAGAGAATTGCAATTTAGCTACTAATTTAGCAACTGCCTAAAATTCAGTCGCTAAATATATAAATTGGCTACTACTTTTGAGACATAAATATATTTAGTCTCAATTTTAGAGATCAAAATATAGTGGTAGCTAATTACGTCGCTATTATAGAGACTAAATAAAGTCGATAGCAAATTTGGTATCTAATTTAAGTTTTTAGATACGGAAAAACGTCAGTACCTAAAGTCGTCTCTATATATATCGACATAAAATTGCGAATAATGTATTTAATTTTTATATAGGAGACCAAAGTAAATTCGTAAATAAGTGTAGTAGTTATTATAGAAACGAAACCAGGTGAGTAGCAATTTTAGTATCTAAATTTAAATTCTTAGCTACGGAAATAAATTGGTAGCTAAATTTAGTTGTCGGTTGTTACTACCATGTATTTTTTTTATATTTCTTATGATATTTTTTTTTATTTTGTTTTAATATATTTAAATTATTATTGGAGTATTTCAAAAAATATCTTACAATCCACATTTTAATGATTAATTTTATACATTCATTGTCAAAGTAAACATAAATCTTCAAGTGGCCCAATGGTTTGAATGTTGGTCAACTGTTTGTAGGTTATGAGTTCGATTCCTCTTGCGGACATAAATATTGGTGGGTGCCTGGACATACATGCGTGGTTTAGTGAGCTAAGGGTAACTTTATGTGTGGTATGGTGGGCCCCTAGTTAGGGTGATGTTGTATTTCTTGTTTTTTGTGTGGTCATTTTAGATACCAAAAAATTGCGTCACTAATTTTGCTACAACTGAATCGATCTCTAAGTTCGTCCCTAAATTAGCTATTATACCATTTGCGGTCGCTAATGTAGCTACTCGAATTTTGTCTCTATTATTGTCTCAAAATTTGCTACCACGCTTTCGTCGCTAAATTGGTAGCTAATTTTGGTCGCTAATTCAGTAGCTAAATTAGCGACAAGGCATTTAGCTACTAATGAAATTTAGTCGCAAATTCGGTCTCCAAGCTAATTAGCTACGGAATACTGAAGATTTGCTACTAAAACTTCCGACTCTAAAGTGACTTTACCTTGTAGTGATGAAATGGACTGAATGAAGTTGCACTTAACTAATTTGACAAGTCAATCTCCATAATTTAACCACATGTAATACAATATAGGATGATGATACAACGCCACCAGGTGACGACTAATTTCGGCGTCACTCCCTCACATGCACCCCTTATTAATGACATCTCTCGATATAGGTACTCATTATTATTAAGGGAAGACCCTAATAATTAAGGATGCATGTGTGAGAGGGTAGTGACGCTAACTCATTTTCCTATAATATACGGAGTATATCTTACTCGATTAATTGTTACAATTTTAATGTGAATATACCTGTTTTAAGAGAGGTGAAGCGTCGATGGAAACACGATTTTAAGAGAGAATCTAAGTTTGAATTAATTAAAAAAACCCACTAGTGTTTAGTGAATAGAAACAACTAATTAATGTGCAATCTTTGCCAATCATGTGAGGATTATGTGCCCTTGTAGTTCAACATCTTGATTCTTGAGACTTGAGACCTTTTATTTTTGTTATTATTATTATTATTATTATTATTATTATTATTATTATTATTATTATTATTATTATTGGCTACGTATGCTAGGTCGACGTAATCAAGGGTTTTCATGCTTATGTCATTTTATTTATCAAAATGAGGCATACAATTAACATGAATAAAATAATAATAATAATAATAATAATAATAATAATAAAATTAACTAATTTCTATGTGAAAGATCTCACGATAAATTTATTGTGATATATACCGTCTCAAGAATTTGTGTATTTTGTCCTCAACAACAAGATTCATGCCACATATGTGGTTCTAATAAGGTCAATTTATGTTTTATGTCACAATAAAATTGCTTTATTTTGATTTGGTAAATTTGACTATTATAATTCCCATATATAAAAGGAAAATGATAATAAATAGTACAATCCTAGGAGTGTATCTAATCTAAGAGGTTAAAAGATTAAACAAGTTCTTAATACTTGTATTAATTGTATCGATGTATGCGTAATTTACTCTTTAATTTTCAAGTTTATACCAAATTTAAAATAAAGGTACTAATATAAATGTTTAAATACGACTCTAAATAGTAAACACGGTAGTTTAACTAATATAATCCTAAAAGACTTTCTATATAAAAAGATATATTTAAATGACTTTCAAACCCTAAATATAAAATGAGTATATATTCATTGACATTAAGATTTCCAATAAATGACATAGTCATCAACTCATCATCCATTCAATGTTTTTTTTGAGAGGGTTTGTTTGATTTATTTTAATAATTCAACATGACTAGTAGCTCTATTATAAGAAGTCTCAATGTGAAATGAAAGGCTAATAATTGATGAAAGACTAATTCATCTTTATTAATCCTAAATCAAATATGCAATTAAGGGTTAATTTTGATGCTGACGAGGTTCGAATATTATCACAGATTCACTGATCACATGTAACATTTTTCATGACTTTACCAATTTCTACTAGAGTACTATAGGGTTAATTTTGATGCTGACGAGGTTCGAATTATCATAGATTCACAGATCATATGTAACATTTTCATGACTTTACCAATTACATACTATTGGAGTACTATATATATATTGCCTAGGAAAAATAGTACTACCTAGGTATGTAGCTATTATCGTAAATTTTAGTTACGAATTTTCTAACATGTACCCACTCAACACCCGTTAATACCTCAATTATGGAAAGATTCGCAATCATGTTAGAAAAACCGATAAATATAATAACTTCAAAATTCCAACTTTCATGGTTGACATTCATGACATCCTAGATTCTTATCTTCTATCTCAACTCTACAAACTTATCTCAATTTTTTTGTAAGGAATAATTTTTTTGTTCATTTTATCATCCAAATTTTGAAATTTATTATCTCATTTTATTATTACTAATTAATTACTAATTACATAATATTATTCCAAGTACATACAAAATGGAAAATAATAATAATGGGATTATTATTGATGAATCAAGTCAAAAGGGATTATTATTAGTGAATGAGCTTGTAGAAGGAAGAGATCTTACTAAACAACTTTACTTGATTCTACTTGATAATGCATCATCATCTTCTTCTTCACAAAATGATGAATCAAATTGTTTGAATGTTGCACAAAAGATTTTATCAAAAATTGAAAGTTCACTTACATTCTTGATGAGACATGATGATCAATTGGAGAAAGGGAATGGAAGCCCTAAAAGTTCTTGCTCTCAAGAGAACTTCAACATCAAAGATTCAACTCAATGCAAAGTTGTTTTAGGAAAAAGGTATATTCGATCTTCTATACTTAATCTGTAGGTGTCGATTATGATGCAGACCAGATACGTACGATCCAAATAAAGTAAAATCACGGGTATTAATGTATTATTATCATCTCTTATGACCTGATCACGATTTGTAAGTATCGTACAAGTTATTTAGGTATGTGTGGGATCATCATAAGGGTCAAATGTATACAACCTTAGTTTATACAACATTCATAATACATCTAAAATCATGGGAAAATTGCATAAAATATATTGGTATGTTGTAATTTGATTAAAGTAGCACAAGGCGTCGAATATATGCGAAATTTTCTACATTTTAACTTCTTATATGATTTTCAAGTGTGTGAATACTAAATACGGAGTATATATATAATTTGTAATACTATCAATAATCAGTAAAATTCGTTAAAGGTGCATGTTCAAATCTTGTACTCATACGTGTCTAAGAACAAGATCAGATTTAACTCAAATGGTACAATCGTAAAATTAGAGGTTTGAATCTTACCAGCGATATAGTACATAGACTCGTATTTGAACTTAAATTTAGGCATTTAATGTGGTGCCCTTTTTTGTATTACAGAAAAGCAGTTCCTCGACACACATACAAAGTAGAAGGTTGTCCTAAAAGTGGACTTGAAGGACCAATTGAAGATGGTCTTAGTTGGAGAAAGTATGGACAAAAGGACATCCATAGAGCCAAATATCCTAGGTAAATCATACACCTTCATATAATTCCAACTGTCCCACTACATAGTTTACGTTTACTTTATACCCAAAAACCAACAAACTTATCCAATAATGCAGAAAGGGTATGTAAAATCGTTAACTGAAACACTTAGAAAAGAAAGGGTAAATTATTGACCAAACTTGGACAAATAAGAGGGAGTATCTATCATCTGTATATAGATGTCACTGATCAATCTCACTCGCCTAGTAAACTTATCCAATGCAGAAAGTGTATGTGAAACCGTTAACTGAAACACTTACAAAGAAAAGGTAAATTATTGACCAAACTAGGACACATCAGAGGGAGTATCTATCATCTGTCTGATCAATCTCACCCTAGTAAACTTATCCAATGCAAAAAGTGTATGTAAAACTGTTAACTGCTGAGACACTTACAAAGAAAGGGTAAATTATTGACCAGACTGGGACAGATCAAACAGAGTATCTATCATCTATTCATCTGTATATAGATGTCACTCATCAATCCCACCCTACTTCGTGGAATAGTGAGTCATTTAAATAGTATCGAGTATTATTTGTAATCTCGTACTCTGTCACTTTTTACAATTAACATGATCATATATGGAGGAGGGTACTGTTGATTAATAACTTGAATATGTTTTGATTTGATTGTTTCTTCGAATGACAATTACGAGGTTAGTGAATCACGTAATTCTAACTCTGTATACAATGACTCAAGCAGGGCATATTTCAGGTGCACTCAAAGAGGAGAAGGTTGTATTGCTACTAAACAAGTTCAAAGAAATGAGCATGACCCGACCTATTTCCAAGTTAGTTACCGAAGCAAACATACATGTTACCAAGCCACTTCTTCATCTTCTCCCAACCCTAACCCTAATCCCAAACCAAAATCCGAACCTAACAACGCCTCGCCACTAGAAACCCTTTGGTGTTTCGAGACCAATAATGCTACTACTCGATCAACTAATAACAACAACAACAACAACAACGACAACAATAATAATAATTTATTTTCTTCCTCGGAATTTTTATTTGATCAAGGTGAGATTGACCATGATTATTTTAACTTTTACAACACACATTTTTTAACGTAATTATGGTTAATTATTACTCTTTTCATCTTAGTCATTTATCTGACTTTTACTCGTATATTATTGTGAAAAATATTTTAATTAAATGTAAACAAATGACTACGACGAAAGGGTATAATATTTTTTTTTGAAAGGGATTAACATGAGATTATTTTTTTTCTTAATGTGACTTGAGTGTTTTAAGTTTATGGCTTTTATTAATTAGTTGTATTAATTCATTCTCATAATTTGTAATTTTTTTTTCATCTATATATTTTGTTTAATTTATTTCATTAGAACGATAATAATTCCTGAATTATGTTTTTATCGTATTCATTTCTGATATGTACTTTGTACCGTTTATTATGTGACCCAATGAGTCTGATCTGTTTATTAATTCTATACGAGTCCTTAAAATGTTTTTTCAGACTCGTCTCAAAAGTCGATTTTGGCAAAACAAAAATCAAATTTATTGCTACACAAATGAAAATTATGACAAGTCAATATGTACCATGTACAACAAAAATTACAAAAGTAAATAAATGACATTTCATCCTTCTCTCTAATTTATTTTTTTGCAGAATAAAGACAGATATAGCAGAATTATGTTCATTTCATTAATTGATATGAGTATCTCATATTTAAATTTATTCCCTTGAGTTATGGATGTTATATATAAAAATGTACTAAGGGTTTGATTTTATTTTTTAAAACTAATTATTATTATAACGATTTTTCTAACTTGTGTCCACTAGAAAGCAGAATGTTTGTTGTATTTGGTGTGCAAGTTCTTCAGCACTGAGCTTGCATTCAATTCCAATCTGCACAAATAAATAAAAATTCATATAAATAAGCTTGCTCAAAAAATATCTTCCTTTTTTACTATTTTAATTATATACGAAATATTACTGAGTGTAACGATAATTTATAAAAGGCTGTATTTAAGGATTGAATAACTTTAAGATTTAGTACGAGTATATATTAACTTAAAAATTTAAGATTAAATTACACGCACATCAGTGTAATTAAAGCATGTATATTGAGAATTTATTCATTATGTGTTATTTCTTAAGTACAACCCGTAGGATTGTATTTATAATTTTTCATAATAAAAATATGTATATTCACGTCATTTTATCAGATATGGAGTACAAAGTATTTGTTATCTTTTCAGTTAATTTGCCAAACCGATAATAAATTTTAAACTTGTATTTTTCAAATTTCAGTTAACTTTTCAGATAATTTTATCGAACAGAAAAAAAAAAAGTAATACGGAGTATAAATAAGACAAACTTATTGTAATAATTTGAGTTTTGTACAATGTACCTTGATGGTGAAAGAAGTGAGCATGGTGTCCTCATAAGAGCTAATGCTAATTTGAAGAATCTCAAGGAAAAGATCTTCAAGAGTCGACACAATCTTCGCAACATGTCCCGGAATTCTCGTAGAAATCGTCTTAAGAAGGAGATTTGATCCCGAAAACTTCACCTCAACTTCGGCCAATGGAGATTTCGAGTTGGCCACAAGCTCATCATTCATCGAAGAGGTCGAGGATGAATGGGATGATGATGAAGATAATAAGTCTATAGGATGAGTTGTAGTAATTATCCTTGGCCTAATGATATTATTGTAAGGACTACTTGGTTGGGGTGTCCTTGGACTTAAGGGTAGGTTACTATTAAGCATTGGACTACTACTTAAGGGAGGAGGTAGTAATCTAGGGCTAAGTACTTGTTGTGGAGATAGGTCTATAGAAGTAGTAGTAAGTATCCTTGGCCTAATAATGATATTATTGTAAGGGCTACTTGGTTGAGGTGTCCTTGGACTTAAGGGTATGTTACTATTAAGCCTTGGACTACTACTTAAGGGAGGTAGTAATCTAGGGCTTGAGAGTACCCTTGGACTAAGGACTTCACTATATGCTTTTCTTTGTTTCTTTGCTTCAAGTGATTGAAGTACTTGTTGTAGCTCACTTATGTAATCCACTACTCCTCCTATTATTGATGCTTGATCTCCCTATTAATCACAATCATATGTCAATCATCTCAGTTAATTAATCAGTAAATTAAAGTCAAGGCAGCTGCAGTTAAAGGGGAATCTAGCTAGTAGCAAAGGGTAACACTCGCTACCCCAAACCTGAAAAAAGTGGTTAAAATTATCGAATTTATCTACTCCAAGGTTCGTAAAACTGACACCATTTTATATATAGTAAGCAAATATGATGAACTCGCTACCCAAAATTTCAATTCTGGATTCGCCCCTGAGCCTATGACAAGGACGATTCAAAACCTCATCAGCATTATAATAATCATTCTTATGACCTCTTTAACATGAAAAAGAAAATTGAAACCATAGAGTACCGTGTCATGAACATATACATATTTTAATTCTGATTTTCTTAATTTAGTCATCATATGTTATGTACATTTACAACCGTAATCTTGTCTTGTTGTGTGACAAATTTAGATTTTGAAATGAATGTAAATTATCTAGTGATAATGAAATTGTTTTATAGGATAGTTTAATTATGAAAAAATAAACAAAAATAATTATATTTTTTTGTATAATATTATACATACTATGCATGTCTTCTAACAACCAATTTAAAATGTTAAAGAGATACTCTCTTCGTCTCGTTCAACGGTTATTCATTACTTTTATATGTGCGAAAGATTTCAAACATAGATAACTATTGAGAAAGACGGTGAAGGTGAAAGTATAATGTATAATGTGCTCTTTGAATTGAAGACACAAGTGACCACACAAAACAAATAAAGGGATTGTTTAAGGTTACAAGATACACATTTTGTATGGCCTATTTACATGCAAATAAATTAATTACTCAATTACTTACTTCATTCTAATATTTCAATCTCTGATTTATTTACGTAAATTTTTATTCAGTTAACTTATAAGAATGTACCCTAACTCTTAAGTTCACAAACGTTAGAAAAACCGTATTTATAATAATAATAAAAAAAAAAGATTTAGAAAGAACATCCAAGGCTTACTTACTCTCTTAACATAGAAGCAAGGCATAAGAGACCTCAAAACCGAAATATGTTCATTCATTTGCTTCCTTCGATTCCTCTCAACGGCTATATGAGACATCGTCTTACTATTATCTTCATCTTCTTCATCTCGAATTATCTTTGCCCTCTTTCTCTTAGGTTGTTCATCGAGCTCAGCCTCATCAGACACTGCTTGAAACCCTAAACCTCGACTCATCGTCTCTTCTCCTTCTTGAAAACCTTCTAAAGCATCAAAGATGCTAAATAGGGCTTCCGGAGATTCCGGAAGCTTCGAGAAACTTGGATTATCTCCAAATTCTAACCCTTCAAAGAAACTTGACATGCTCTCACTCATGTTTTCTATTAGGGTTTCGAACTTTTGACACTGAGAGTCGTAGTTACAACCTAAAGTACACAACTTAAAAAGAAGATGTATAACAAAAGAGCTACAACGGTCACAAGGCTACAACTGATCTGATTTTTTGTTTTTTTTTGGTTCAATGAATAGTTGATCTGATTTTTTTTGGTTCAATGAACAGCTGATCTGATACACGTAGCAGAACCACGATAGTAGATAAAAGAGTTAAACTATCACCATCTAAGTGATTTTCTCTTAGGGTTTCGACACTGGAGTCGCAGTTACAGCCCAAAGTACACACAACTTAAAAAGAAGATATAACAAAAGATTGGAGCTACAAATTAAGTAACCACCTGTTATATGAAAGATCTCGCGATAAATTATCGTGATACGATCGTTTTTGTGTAGAGAGAAAGGCTAGGGTTTGTGTATAATAATAATACAAGAGAATAAAAAAACATGTGTAGTATCTTAAATGGAAGAGAGACATGATATATATACTTGTAATATATATGAGTATTAATAGCAAAGGGGACATTTTTGGGTCCATGAGATTTTTATAGTTATGAGATGTTGTTGTCTGACATGAAACCGTCTCATATAAATACACGATAATTACTGAGAATATTAGAGAGTATAATAATAAGGGGTCGTTTGGTTGTTCTCTTAAATCATGGGAAGTTCTACTTCCCATGAATTGATAAATTGTGAAGTTGTTTGGTTGTCCACTTTCCGGGAATTGTCACTTCCTCCATAATGGGGGAAGTTACTCACCAAGTCCCCTTGGTGTGTAAAACTTCCCGCATGAAGTTATTTCCCACATGGAAACCAAACAATATTTTTGTAATTCCCATGAAATACAAATTCACGTGATTTTAAGTTTCCGGTAACTCTATCTTCCCATGGTGAACCAAACGAGCCCTAAGAACTTGTAAATTAAAATTTATCTAGGTCTTACGTAAATTAAATAAGTACAGTACATGATTATTTTTAACACAAACTGTTGTATAAGATTATCATAGTGTTGTAGTTTGATCGATGATAAGTGACATAAGACTAATAAAACATTTCGTTCATAATAATAATGTTATTTTCTGAATTGGAAAATGTTTTTGTGCCATCGTGTACCCATTAAATCAACACATAAAAATTACAGAAACATTCTCTTGATAATTAATATTAATATTTTTCCTTTTTAAAGTTATGTTTTACACTAAATTATGTAAAACGATCTTATAAATAATTTATTCTTAAAATAAAATATACTCCGTATTTTTTTTTATCTAATACGATTATAATGATAATTGGATTTTAATTTTAATAATATTATTATTATTATTATAAAATAATGTCAACTAGAAGTAAATAATCAAGTGGGGCTCGTGACTTTTTTTAATGCTCTCGCATTTCCTCCTCCATCATACATTCACAAATGACCAATTGCTTCCTTTTTGCCAAGTTTTTTTTGTTATTTTAAATTTA
Organism: Agrostemma githago; assembly: GCA_958450325.1. Taxonomy (NCBI): domain Eukaryota; kingdom Viridiplantae; phylum Streptophyta; class Magnoliopsida; order Caryophyllales; family Caryophyllaceae; genus Agrostemma; species Agrostemma githago. The sequence continues at coordinate 76,695,020 of OY288244.1, forward strand.
AAAAAGACGGTTTCTGGACAGTATTAAAGAGAGCGACGAGAGATCATAATATAAATAATTATTAGTCGATTTTCTTTATTATTTAATTGATCAAAATTATACTCTGTAGTACAAGTAACTTATTTTTCGACGACACATGTTTCGACTATACCAATTTGCCCTAGTTAACGTCCGACCTAGTCGCCTTTTTTATTAGCTTCGTTCTATACCAAATAAATGATGTACACGAAGTATTATAGTTTAATTTCTGTCCAGCAACCCAAACAACATGTAATCCAATCTTCTTATCGATTGGTAATTAAAGAAAAAGTCACGATTTTTTTTCCTATCGAACTTTTACTCAATTCTAACGATATTTGACTGAATATCAAATAAATGATGTACACGAAGTATTATATATAGTTTTTGCATGCATGTCCAGCAACCCAAACAATATGTAATCCAATCTTTTTATCGATTGGTAATTAAAAAAAAGTCGTGATTTTTTTTTCTAGCGAACTTTTACTCAATTCTAACGATATTTTACTGAATTTTGCTTATTAGTGTAAGTGTAATCCAATCTTCTTATTGATTGGTAATTAAAGAAAAAGACGTGATTTTTTTTTCTAGCGAGCTTTTACTCAATTCTAACGATATTTTTTATTTCATTTTATCGGCTGATAATTAAAGAAAAAATTAAGATTTTTTTTTTCTGAGAAACTTTTACTCAGTTCTAACGATATTTTTTTAACGAATACTCTATCTTAGTGTAAGTCGTATAAGGCGGCCTTGGATGGATGGGGTCCCTAAATGAAAAAATCTTCATTTAATTTCTACTACTAACATATTTCTGAAATTCTGATACACTATCATTTAGTAGAAACACGAAAATATTGGGTGAAACTTTATTACTCACTATACTTTAAACTCCTATATTTAAGAACCTACCCTTATTTCAAAGGGTGGTAGGCCTCCCCTTTTGTAAAGGATGTGTCTTACTACTATTATTACAGAGTACAGACAAATTCAGAAGTTGGATTTCAACCTTGATTCTAGTATTAAAGTGTTTGATTGTGACTCTTGATACCCTCTTTTTTGTTGTTTTCTCCCCCTATATATATATATATTTCAAATTTCGTTAAAAAAAAAAACATTAAAGAGACGGTCTGATCGGTTTGTCAATAATGTTATTGAGAGATCGATCACTCACTTGATGAGGAGATGAAGTTATGTAGAATACATTTTCCATGGTAAGGAGACGGACAGATGGTCTCTCAGTAACGTTATTGAGAGATCGATAACTCACGTAATGATGAGGAGATGACGTTATGTAATAAATTTCATTTTTCTTCGAGCAAATCCAACACGGTTTTCCCATTTTGATCCTCGACATCAAGGTGTACACCCTCGACTTCTAACAACGCTTTCGTCAATCCAATGTCGTCACGTTCTATGGTTCGATGCAACGGGGTTGCTGTAACACCCCAGCCACCACTTGTGGACTAGGTGTCATTTATGGCGCTCAACAGGTCGTGTACTTGTCCCACAGATCGACACGGGTCTTTTCCAGCGCATTCAAACACGCTTAACTGTGGAGTTCTTATCATGGGGAAACCAGAAAAGAAAGTGCACTTTGTTGACATGAGTAGTACTATCAATCCCTTTAAGCACTCATCCGAGCCTCTTAAACCATATCCAATACACGCTCCTCTGATCACCATATCCAATTTATACCCTACCAATAATATAATTTATGAGAAGATAAACCAAAAAGAGTTGACTTACATTGACTATTATTATAAGTAAGAGCTTGAAAGTTTTATTTTTTTCAAATGAAAAAAGAACATCGAATTACGTGTTGTTTGGATTCTTGAAACTCATATTATATCATTTATCGAACATAAAGAGCTTGAAAGATTGACAATGTACTCTAGTAACTTCGGATCTATTACCCATTGTACCACTCTCTTAACTACGAGTACTAGATGAAGACATACCTGTTACAAACGATAATTTAGACACGATTATCTCGTGTAATCTTAGTTAGTTTGTGAAAGCTGTTGCGTTTGTTCCTCAGTAGTACGGAGTATTATTTTTTAACTAGGTTTCCAATTTATAACTCCGTATTTTTTTAAAATCAAAATATTGAAAAGAAAAAGTTTAATTTGCCTAATTAGTAGTAGTAGTAACAAAATAAATACGAGTACTTTTTCCTGGCTATATCTGTTGCAAAACAAGAATTTACATTTAATTATCTCGTATAATCCAAATTGGAAAAATTGAAAAAAAAAAAAAAAAAAAGTAAATAAGTATCGTCTATCTATACAAGACTTGACCCGTAATCTAAATCGATTAACCCTAACCCGAATATCATAAAATTGAATCCGAAAAAATGACCCGACCCGTATATCATATGAATACTCGGCGCGCCATGGAATTGCGTCAATTTGCGCGACGTGTGTACGTGACCCTTGTGATATACAAAACCCCCCCAATAAACCGTAAACAACCCAGAAAAAATCTCCGATTAAATTTCTTACTCTGCAAATTGTACACTCGAAATTAATTAATTAATTTAATTTGCTGTTTAAAAGGAAGAATCTTCCAATTTTTCGTGAGTTTTCTACATTGGTATTATTTTTTTTGTATTTATTTCATCAATTTACTCATGTTTTAACATTTTTTTTGATCATTTGATTGATTGAAAGTTGATTTATGTGCTTGATTTTGGGTTTATAGCTGTTTAATTCATCCGGGTTGTAGTTAAATTAGGGATTTAATGGTAATTGAGCCAATTTTTGAGGTAGAATCTAGAATTAATGTTACTGAAGTAAATTGATGTAAGTGTTTATCCCTAAAAATTCAGACCAAGGAATTGGAATTAGAAGAAATTAGGGGGAAAATTAGGGTTTTGAAGGGTTTGAGGGAGAAAAGATTGAATCTTGAAGGAAATTGAGGTAAGTGGAGTAGTGATAAGTGAAGAAGGGTGTAAAGATTGATCAATTGATGATTGAGAATTAGGTTTCGGAATGTGAGAATCGCTTCCGATTAGGGAAATCGAGGAATTAGAGAAAAGATTAGGGTTTTGAAGGGTTTTAGGGAGAAAAGATTGAATCTTGATGGATATGAGATAAGTGGAGTAGTAATAAGTGAAGAAGAGTGTAAAGATTGATCAATTGATGTTTTCGAATGTGAGAATTCGCTTCGTGATTAGAGAAATCGAGGAATTAGAGGAAAGATTAGGGTTTTGAAGGGTTTTAGGGAGAAAAGATTGAATCTTGAAGAAATTGTGATAACTCGTTTTTTGTTTGTTTGTTTGTTTGTTTGTTTGTTTGTTCTCGGTGTTGAATATGATTGAATATGCTCCCTAAATTCTCTATGCTTCTTGTTCGATTTGAAATGGAATGGAGGTAATAATTCGAATGTATTATTCTAGGCACACAATCCATGGGAAAACGAGTGAAGAGACGACTTACATTGTGTCATGATAGAAGTTGTAACGAGAAGATTGAACCCTCTGTGACTTGTATCGACATTGACAGCAATCATGATCATGATCTACAGTCCGAACTATCAGCTTCCATGGACGAAGAAGACGACATTTCACTCAAAATCCCGAAGAGAAAGCGAGATCTCACTGTAGTTTCTAGCGACGATGAACTTGACGAAGGTAAATCTATGCCAAAGAAACGAGCTTTTAAAATTGTCGAAGAAGATGAAGAAGAAGACGATGATGATGATGATAATTTGCCCATAAACCGACTTTTTAACAAATTTAAGCGCAATCATCCATGTGAACATGACGATGAAGATGAAGATGATGTTGATGATAATATTCCAATTAGTCAACTCAAGATGAATCGCGGTCATGGTTCAAGAAGAACCGTCTCAGATGATAGTGACAGTCTAAATCAACCGAGGAAACGTCTGGTGAAACGCGTGAAGAAGAAGAAGAAATATGTGGAAGGCGAGGAGGAGTCAGAAGACGATGAAAACTCTGCCAGTGATGACGATAACTTAACTGATTTCATAGTCAATGACACTGATGTCGAGGTCGAAGTCGAGGTCGAGGAGTTGGAAGATGAGTTTTCATCTGAAGAACACGATGAAGAAGTATCAGATGATAATCTCGATATAGAAGAGATAATGTCTCAAATCGGACGTCGCAAAGAACAAAATCTACAATGGGATTTAGCATCTATGTTATCTGATTTCGGCAAGGACCCTGAGTTATGCATGCGAGGCGTTTGTGCTGTTTATCGCAGGCAAATCGCTAAACAAAAGTTGTACTTTGAAGACGGTATCTATAACACTGGTGTCGGGTTTAACAAATTTGACAATCCAAAGTAATACTCTAATCGATTTCCTCCTACAGTCGACAGTCGTGCATCAGTGCATGCCTGTTTTACTGCATTTTTCTGACATTTTTGTTGGACTGAATTTTGTATACCAGGGGATCGATGCTAGGTGATTTTCTGACTGATGGAAATCCAGATGGGGGTGTCGTGAAAACTGTCGAGGATCTGCGAGAGTTTGATCCTGAAGGTGCTGAAGACTGTTACAAGTTGGCTGCTCGCTACGCTACCCAACTTTTGGAGATTTACCAGACCGGGGTAGACGACTTCTTCCCCTGATGACATATTTCCTGCGAATGCTATCGATATATCTAACCAGTAACCAGTAACCAGTAACCAGTAACCAGTAACCAGTAACCAGTAACCAGTAACCAGTAACCAGTAACCAGTAACCAGTAACCAGTAAACAGTAAACAGTAACAGTAACAGTTACCACCCCTGTACATTACATTATCCTGTGTAAAAATAAGAATGTAGGATTCAAACCGATGTGGGTTGGGTCGATTTTTTTGGGTTCCGATATGTAATGCACTTCTGGTTGGATCACGTCATTTTGGGTTCAAGCCACACGTGACGATGGATTTGCGTTGTTATTTGTCACGGACTCACGGGACGTCATGGAAAGATAAATTTTTTGAAAACTTAAATTCACGTGAAACTGTAATTAATCTGAATTATGTTAGATTCTGTAAATATATCAAAGTTACCCTATTCTTTTCGGCGGAAATAAAAGTTACCCTGAACTTTATATGGATGGTTTTTTTTAATTTTTTTTTTTCGATATTTCCCAAATATTCGTCTTTTTAACGATTAATTTATTTTCGTATTTAAAACGAACATATCGATCCTGAACAACAATATCGAGTACATTGTAGTTGTCGATCGAAATTGACCCGACCCAAATAGTAAATGAAAGGTTTTCAATTTTCAATTTTGACAAAAGTCAAAATTAAAAGAATATTAGTAGTACTATATCACATGCATCTGCATTCTCCATGACTCTTTCTGATTGAAAAAAAATTCAATTTATTTCTTCAATTTTCTGGGTGAAGTCTTCTGGTTCTTCCATTAGAGATCCACCATTATTGAAAGAAATTCAATTCCAAAAAAACCATCAATAATGGAGGTTTCTAAGGCTTCATTCATTGTTTTTACAGTATTTTCTCTTATTTTTTCAATGGCACAATCTCAATCTGCTTCTCCTGCTCCTTCTCCTACTAGTGATGGTATAAATTCTATAAATTCTATCATTTTGGTTATTTTAATTTGTTTAATTATATTGTTTTTATTGCTAAAGATCTCAACTTTATTGATTTATTTGTTGTTTTTCATATATGGGTATGATTGTATTTTGAAGTTGATTAATTTTGGTTGATTGATGGTGAAATTTTGTGTTTTTTTTAGGGTTTTTGGAGTAGGAATTGTGATTTATCGGTTATAATGTTATTGAGAAACCGTCTCTGATTTATTTGTTGTTTTTCATATATGGGTATGATTGTATTTTGAAGTAGATTAATTTTGGTTGATTTATGGTGAAATTTTGTGTTTTTTTTAGGAATTTGGGGGTAGGAATTGTGATTTTATAGGTTATAATGTTATTAAGAAACCGTCTCTTTAAAGTTTTTGAGTGATTGTAATTTGAAGTAGATTAATAATGCAATTGAAATGAAGTTTTTTGGTTGATGTAATGGTGAAAGTTTGTGCCTTTTTAGGTTTTTGGGGCAGGAATTGTGATTTATTGAAGATTGTTTATTGATTTTATCGGTTATATAATGCTATTGAGAAACTGTCTCTTCAAAGTTTTTGAGTATAATCGCATCTGTAGATTAGCAATGCAATTGAAATCAAGTTTTTTGATTGATGTAATGGTGAAAGTTTGTATCTTTTTCAATTTAATGGTTTGAATTCGTGATTTGATGACGGTTGTTTATGGATTTATGGGCTATAATCATAAGTGACCATATAACGTTATTGAAAGACTGTCTCTGTGAAATTTTTGTGTTTAATCGCTGTCTGTCGCTCTGACACTTGAATTCAGACCCAAAAAAATCGACAATTTTTCATAATTTTTCATAATATAACCAAGCTCGACACTTGTGTCCAACCCTTCAAAGTTCGAGCCATCGTTCTTCATTTTTGCTGTCAATAGTTCGTAGTATTTCTTACAGTCACTGATGCAATTTCAACTTACATTCATTTTTGATGTCGTTGGTTCAGGGACAAGTATCGATCAAGGGATAGCATACATGTTGATGCTCGTCGCATTGGCACTAACCTACCTCATCCATTAACTTTGCATAACATCGAGTTGATAATACAAGTGCTTGCGAATTTTGTTTAGTTTTTTTTTTTTCGTGTTTTTATGAACGTTGATAGGGGATAGGTATACCCGATTGATGCATAAAGATCGCTTTTGAAAATGGTGATCGGTGATGTACATTAGAAACTCGTCTCGGTTGAGATGTTTATCGAAGTTATTGCCTCATAAATCCATGGTTGAATCATGAATGTACAAGATTTGTGTAATTTTTCGAGTATGGTTTCATATTATAGTCGCTTCTCGTTAGAGTCGATGTTTGATCAAGTATATTTACTGAATTTATAGCTATGTTTTCGATCTACATTGCTTTACTACACGTCCGTATTTCCTCGACTCGTTGAATAAATTATCAAACGGAAGGAAAAAAAGAACGGGTGCGCAATGAAAACAAATCAAACCTAATTTAGCCCGACAAGAGCTGTTGTGATGCTGATGGGGTTTAAATAATATCTGCTCGGCCCGAGCTACGTGCATTGGAATTTCACATGGGTTAGGGAAATGCAATAGCAATCACTAAAATGTCGAATACTTACGCGTTAGAAAACAATAATTCGACAATAACCTTAGAATCAAGGTTCGATTCTTATGCATTACATGGTTGAAATGAGTTAGAAGAGTAAATGGCTAGCATGAGGGAGAAGAGTAAGTCGAGATGATAGCCAAGGAGCTAGACTGCCTGACCAACCAGCCTGACCAACATTACACGATTGAAATGGGTTAGAAGAATAAAGGGCTAGCATGAAGGAGAAGAGCATGTCGAGATAACCATGCATGGAGCCAGCCTGACCAAGGACCGATGATGGTTATTAGAAGAGTAAAAGGCTAGCATGAGGGAGAAGAGTAAGTCGAGATGATAGCCAAGGAGACTGCCTGACCAACATTACACGATTGAAAAAGGGTTAGAGGAGTAAAGGGCTAGCATGAAGGAGAACAATAAGTCGAGATAGCCAAGGAGACTGCCTGACCGACTATCCTCACCAACATTTCACAGTTGAAACTCGTTAGAAGTGTAAGTCGAGATAGCCAAGGAGACTGCGTGACGAGCCAGCCTAACCAAGGACCGATGATGGTTAGAGGAGTAAAGGGCTAGCATGAAGGAGAAGAGTAAGTCGAGATAGCCAAGGAGACTGCCTGACCAGCCCACCTGACCAAGGATCGATCTTCAATCAAGATCGATCCTTGGTCAAGTATAAGAAAGCAGGCAAGTCATCCTTGGCTACTCAACATGAATTACTCTTACTCTTCATGTAAGCCTTTTCTCCCCTTAATTATATTATTTTTTCTCTATAACTTTGCTCAACAATTTCTATTGCATTGGGATGTAGTAGTAGTAGTCCAATATCACCAATCATCCTACCCCCACTATATATAGCAAACATGTCATCATGCAATTTTTATAGATTCTCTTTTGCCCATATTTAAGCCCATATCTCAATTATTTTCCCTCCTATCATCCTTTAATTTATCTTTTAATTTAAAAAAAAACTTTTTAAAAGAATAAATTTGTTTGAGGCTTTAAATATGTTTTTACATGTGTGTAAGATAAGAATTTGGAGAAAAAACGATATTAAAATTAACGTATAAACAGTTAGATAATCACGTAACTTTTATTTACAACTTTACCTCACATCAATTATTTTTCTATTTTTCCTCACATCATAATATTTTTTTTTCTATTTAAAGCTCTGAATATATTTGTAAATATGTAAGATAAGAATTCGAAATAATTCGATATTAAAATTAACGTATAAACAACTAGATAATCACATAACCTCCACAACTTTCCCTCGCACCAATTATTTTTCTCACATCGTTTCTTTTTTTTTTTTTTCTCCTTTTCACCCATTTTCTTTAAAAATAATTTATGTTTTAAGGCTTTAAATATGTTTGTAAATATGTAAAGATAAACAATCGAAATAAATCGATATTATAAAAAAAACGTATAAACAGGTAGATAATCAATCACATACCCTCCACAACTTTCTCTCACAATCTCACATCAATTATTTCCCCTCACATCATATTTTTATTCTCTTTTTTTCCTTTTCACCCATTTTCTTAAAGTTTTTATTTTATTTAAAGCTTTAAATAAATATGTAAATATGTAAGATAAACAATTGAAATAAATCGATATTAAAATTAACATATAAACAGTTAGATAACCATGTAACTTTCGCAACTTTCCCTCGCATCATTTTTTTTTAAATTCTTTTTCACCTTTTTGGCTTTTCACCCATATTTTTCAATTTTTTTTAAAGCTTTAATATATTTGTAATAATGTAAAGATAAGAATCGAAATAAATTGATATTAAAATTAACGAATAAACAGCTAGATAATCACATAACCTCCGCAACTTTCCCAATAAAATTAGGTTTTTAGAAGTTTACAAGTGGATACAATCTTTAATTTTTTCACATAAAATATTGACCTAAGATTTGATTCCTTACTCTTCTTTTCTCCCTTCTTTTTAGTGCACATTACTATTTTGATTTTTGTACAAAAAGGTACTTTTAACACACACAAAAAAGAAGAATATCTAATTAATTTTCTCTTCATAATTCATAAAATCTATGTTAAAAAATAAAATCTTGTCACCCTCAAAATTTCTTCACTCTATGTATAATAATTTACACTTTGAAGAGTAGTCCAAACTTTAATAATTGAAGTAATAATTTGTTGATAAATAAATTAATTAATCACATAATGCATGCCATAAATGGAGTATAAATCATGGTGGAAAAAATGAACATAAAAGGGGTCCAAAATTGGGTAAGGTTGACAAAATGACAATAAACAAAAGAATCAAGCATCAAGATTAAAAAGTTTTTTATTCGGGTATCACAATCTTGGCGGGTCAAATATTATTTAGATATGCGGTCCAGTATTTAAAACTTTATTCGGGTCGTTGTGAATTGATCTCATAATCGGGTCAACCGAGTCAGATTCAAGTTCATCGATTTCAGGTTTCACGAATCAGGTTTAGTTTCAGTCGAGATGGCTCAATCATTTAGGATTCTGGTCAGTTTCGGGTCTGTTATTTTTAGAGGATGAGTTCGTATGTAACTTCGTATGGTAGTTTGGTGACTTAGGTTGAGTCAATTCAGGTTAAATTACGGGTCAAGGTTGAGTTTTCACTACTCTTCAATTTGGATAATCAGATCAGTTAATTCGAATCAGATCAATTTTGACGATGTTAATTGTGCTAATGACAAGTGTAAAGCAAAAAAAACCAAAAATTTCAACGAGTAGACAAACATATATACTGACTTTGTTGCCTGATTATATGATTCCAATTCCTCAACTTCGATGGTCATTTTAAACCATTTTGGCTTTTAGGGTTTCAGCCAAACTTACCTACCACCATTTCAATAAAATCCAAATTCCGAAATATGGATATCTGATATTCGCATTCGATCCGATAAATTATAAATATAAAAAGATCTGTGAATTTTGATTATATATAATTCGACTAAAGCGAACAGTATAATCAAAATTCACAGATCTTTTAATATTTACTCCCCCGTTTCATTGAAAGCTTCCACTTTTCTTTTTTCGTAAATTTCTTTGATAGCTTCTACTTTCTTTTTTGGTATAATTCTTTCTCTCTTACCTAGGTGGCCCACCTACTTTACACCCTCTCTACTTTTGAATATTTTATTATTATCCTTAAAAAATGTGCCTTTTTTAGGTGGAATCTTTCATTGAAACGGAGGGAGTATAATTTATTGGATCGAATTCGAATATCAGATATCCATATTTCGGAATTGGATTATTATATATATATATATCTGATTTGTGTTCTGCCCTACTAAAAACTGAAGGACTATCGCTTGTTAACACGCAAAAACACACGATATTATGAGGTAAACATCATTAGATTATCCGCATGACGACAAACCTGTAATTAACTATAACTGTAATGATAATGGATCAAATATCAAAATGTGTCTTTAACCAGTTATACCATATGAATGATATTCGATCTGTTGCAAGTTTTTGACAGATATACTCGTTATATATAAACAAGAATTTAGGAACCGGAAAACGTCATTAGCTTATATGCGTCACAAATTTGTAACATAATGCACAGATACTAGTTAATCAGCCATACCATATGGCTGATAATTAATGATCGACTCATCAGATCGTTACAGATTTGTGACGAATATGTTCGTTATAAACAATAATTTTAGAGTGCGAAAACATATAAATATGTTTATGATGATCGATGTTATCAAGGAAATACCTTTCCAATCATAATATTTTGTATCCAATCAAATTGGTTTACTTTTGCAACACCTATTGATGAAGCAAAAGGTGTAATATGAACACTATTATGATTTCCTTTTTAAGATATTGAAATGCCGACATGATATATGAGTTATCACTTGTACTACTCCCTTCATTATTACTCCGTATTATTTTTATTTTTATTTAGGTTTAATTAACACATATTTTAAAAAAAATCGGCGAAGTAAAAGAATTATAGTACTCGGTTAATTGGTTTAATTAACACAAATTAATGTCGGCCGAAAATGTCTCAAATTGAAGTGTATTAACCACGTTTTTTAGTAAAATAAAGACCGATAAAAAATGACCAAAAATTTAACGGCGTGTAATCTAGGACATATACTATGTCCACACAAAATTTTAACTCCAACAGAGAATATTTGGTGGTGTCTTTACGTGATAAACTAATGTCGGTCGAAAACGACTCAAATTGAAGTGTATTATCTACGTTTTTTCGCAAATTCACGGTCTCTAAAAATATGGCCAAATTTTTTACGTGTGTTACCTAGGCCATATATTATGCCCACAAATTTTTTTAGCTTCAACAGAGAACATTTGATGGTGTAATTACGCGATAAACTAGTGTCGGTCGAAAATGTATCAAATTGAAGTGTATTATCCACGCACGTTTTTTTCGCAAATTCAGGGCCCAAAAAAAATGGCCGAAAATTTTATGGGATGTTACCTAGACCATATATTATGTCCACACATTTTTTTAGCTCCAACAGAGAACATTTGATGGTGTCTTTACGTGATAAACTAATATTGATCGAAAAAACCTCAAATTGAAGTGTATTATACACGTTTTTTTCGCAAATTCAAAACCCGATAAAAAATGGCCGTAAACTTTACAGTGTGTTATCAAGGTTATTTATTATGTCCACACAAAATTTTAGCTCCAACAGAGAACATTTGATGGTGTAATTACGCGATAAACTAATGTCGATCGAAAACGCCTCAAATTAAAATGTATTATCCACGTTTTTTCGCAAATTCGGGGTCCGAAAAAAAATGGCCAAAATTTTTACGGGGTGTTACCTAGACCATATATTATACCCACACAAATTTTTAGCTGCAACAGAGAACATTTACGCGATAAACTAATGTCAATCGAAAACGCCTCAAATTGAAGTGTATTCTTTACATGATAAACTAATGTCGGTCGAAAACGCCTTAAATTAAAGTGTATTATTAACGTTTTTTCGCAAATTCGGGACCCGGAAAAATGACAGAAAATTTTAAAGCGTGTTACCTAAGTGTATTACATGATCGTGTGTTATAACTTAGGTAATTTATAAGAGTATTTAGTAAGACATTTAATCCAAATAATAACTTAATTCATTAATGAAAAAAACCATAATATCAATAATAATCACATTAAAGTTTTTATTTATAAGTTACATAAAAATAAAAATAAATATAAATAGTTTCACCCATTTTACTTTAATATTTTCATTACCATTTCCATAATCAAGTTAAAATAAAATAAAATAAAATAAAAATGTCGGAACCAAAAAAATACCCATCACCCGAAGCCCTAGCAACTCTACTTAAACCGGCATTCGGCTTCATGGATGCAATGTCACTCAAATGTGTTGTACAACTTGGCATACCCGATATCATCCGCTCTCACGGTCGACCCGTATCCCTAACCCAAATTGCTACCCAATTAGGGTCGAATAACTTGAATGATTTACGTTGTTTGACACGTGTCATGGACATACTCACACGTAAGGGCATCTTTACTTCAACCATCATCAACCCTAAAAACCCTAAAAATCTTGAAAACCATGAAAATCTTGAAAATGCTGGAAAATCTGAAAATTCTGAAAACCTTGAAAATCTTCAAAACTCTGAAAATCATGAAAATTCTGAAAATCTTCAAAACCCTGAAAATGCTGAAGATTCTGAAAACCCTGAAAATCGTGAAAATTCTAAAAACCATGCAAATCCTGAAAACCCTGAAAATCGTGAAAATTCTGAAAACCTTGAAAATCTTCAAAACCCTAAAAATGCTGAAGATTCTGAAAACCTTGAAAATCGTGAAAATGGGATTATTCTTTACGATTTGACACCGTCATCGGAGCTATTATTAAAGGATAATTATGCTAATTATTCTCCAATAATATTAATGTTAAACAACATTGAATTACTAGCACCATTACATTATCTTAGCTCCACAATTAAAGAAGGAGGATTAGCCTTTGAAAAGGCACATAATTGTCCAATTTGGGAGTACTTAGCCAATAATAAAGAGGTTAATAAAGTATTCCATGACGGGTTAGCTTGCACGGCTAAGATCGGGTTTGGGGTCATTGTGACGGAGTATAAGGACGTGTTTGCCACCGTGGAGACGGTGGTTGATGTTGGTGGTGGGACCGGGACGACGGCTTTTGAGATTGTTAGGGCACATCCTCATATTAAGGCTATTAACTTTGATTTGCCTCATGTTATTGGTATTGCACCAAAGTATGACGGTGTTACACATGTGACCGGGGATATGTTTGAGGCTATACCTAATGCCGATGTTGTTATTTTAAAGGTACGATCTCTCATTTACTAAAGAAATGTTAACATTTAAATATTATCAGATATAAGATGATAATATGAATATATTATGGAGTATGTTTTAAACGATAAAATATATCGAAAAAATGAATATAATGATACTTTAATACTTCAAATATACTGAAAAAATGAATATAATGATACTTTATTACTTAAAATAGACCGAAAAAATGAATATAATGATACTAAAAAAATGTTGAAATTTAATTTAAATTATAAGGCGATAATATAATATGAATATATTATATTTTAAATGATAAAATATACCAAAAGAATTGAATATATGATATTTTAAACAATAATGTTTAGTAAAAAAATTAAATTGAAGTTATAATCCCTTATTTACTAAGGAAATGTTAAAATTGTATACCTTAGTAAATACTAGTACTTCGTAATATATTTTAGAAAATAATACGAGTATATATTTTTTGTTTCAGTGTTATCAAAAGTTTAAAATTCGAGTATAATTTAATTTGAATATTTATTTAATTTCTAGGTTATATTAGGTCATGTAGGGTGATATTTTTTTCGAATTAGGTCATTTCGGTTTATTTTATTTTTCAAAACACTCGATCAATTCAATGCAATTCTCAACGTAATTTTTATTTTAAATACTCGAAACTAATCTTTTTTTACCCTTTAAAAACTTATTATTAACGCTTTTAACTTAATTTTTAACTTCAAACTTTATTTCTATATATTATTATTTTATTTTATTGTCCGCCATTCATTTTATTTCATTTTTTTTGTGACGACTTGTCGACTTCATAGAATGATTCATATCACGTTTTTAACATATTCTTGTGACTTAACTTAATACTCGAAAATAATGTTTTTTACCCTTTAAAAACTTATTAAAAAAGCTTTCAGCTCAATTTTTAGTTTAAAACTGTATTATTATTATTATTATTATTATTATTATTATTATTATTATTATTATTATTATTATTATTATTATTATTATTATTATTATTATTATTATTATTATTATTATTATTATTATTATTATTATTATTATTATTATTATTATTATTTTATTTTATTTTATTTTACTGTCCGTCTTCCATTTTATTGCATTATTTTTTTTGGTGATGACTTCAGATAATAATTCATATAACTTTTTAAACATAATGCATTTCTCAACGTAATTTTTATATTAAATACTCGAAAATAATGTTTTTTACCCTTTAAAATCTTATTATTAACGCTTTCAACTCAATTTTTAATCTGAAATTGCATTAATTTATTTTTTTTGTCGACGACTTCAGATAATGATTCATATCACGTTTTTAACATATTCTTATTATAACTTAACTTACTAACAATGCATGCATGCATGCAGTCAATCCTACACGACTGGGACGACGAAGATTGCATAAAAATACTGAAGAACTGTCGAAAAGCAGTTCCCGAGAAGACGGGAAAGATCATATTATTTGAACAATTAGTATTACAAGAAGGCGAAGGACCGATTGATGATATCGTTTATGCATCTGATTTGTTGATGATCGCTCATACCGGTGGAGGAAAAGAAAGAACAGAAGCTCAATGCAAAACCCTTTTGTTAAATTCTGGGTTTAAACGTTCTAGGTTTATTGGTGTTCCTGGTTTACCTTCTATTATCGAAGGGTACGTTGAATAATTATATTACTGCGTCGAGTAAAATACGTACGGCTGAGAATATAATTTAAAGAGTTTTTGAGGTAATAATATATCTATATTTATATAGAATTATTATGGACCTATTATTATGGACCTATTATTATTATTATTATTATTATTATTATTATTATTATTTTACTATATTTATGATTTTATTTACGGGTGTTTTTTATTGGAATAAAGACGGTGAAAAGTCATATGGAAACGAGTTTTTTTTTTGACTTGGAATTTGTTGTAAGCCTTTAAGTTTTATTATTAATGCATTCAACTAAATTTATTATTATTATTATTATTATAAATAGATGAATATTATTGATGAATCAAAACACAGTTTATTACTATTATTATTATTATTATTATTATTTATCTTTATTTTTATTTGTTCTTTTTATGGATGACAATTTGATGATCTCAGATATTAATTTGCAGACTTTTAGACTTAGTAATATATCTATATTTACGATTTTATTTAAGGGTGTTTTGTGTTGGAATAAAGACGGTGAAAAGTCATATGTAAACGAGTACTATTATTATTATTATTATTATTATTATTATTATTATTATTATTATTATTATTATTATTATTAATTTCATACTTTTTTTAACTTGGAATTTGTAAGTCTTTAAGATTTATTATTAACACTTTCGATCAACTCAATTTCGCGTTTGAAATATTATTTTTATTTTATTTTATTTTTTGTCTTTATTTTTATTTTTATTCGTTCGATGACAACTTGACGATCTCAGATTCTCATCAGGTTTAGTTACTGAGAAGTTTCTTTTAAATGATTTTACGATTAAATAAATCTCTAGTGAGACGTTTCTACCGTAATTATATTGTGATAGTACTATTGTTCCTATTCGAAATATCTTATAATACGATTTTTTTTTTGGTTCCACGAAGAGCGCACTTAGTCGCATTACAATATAGGGGAGGGGATTCGAATCTGAGACCTACTGTCCCAAAGCACCTAGTCTTAACCACTAGGCTAAGACATCTTCGGTTATAATACGAGTATTGTGAAATCATCTGATCGAAGAATTTAGTTTTTTTTTTTTGAGATAAACAAGCACAAAAAGGGCTTGAAATTGGGCCAATGAGAGTTAGAGTTAGTCAAGTCGGTCCACGTTCGAAAAATTCTCATGGGGCGGCGTTGGTATAGAGCTGAACCGGCCCACCCATTTCATTTCATTTCACATTATAAAAAAGAAATGTGAATGAAACAATGAAGTGACCTGACCGACCGACCGGACCGACCGGCTGCCTCTAATATTAATGGAACTCAACTTTTCTCAAGTTAATTATTACTCCCTCCGTTCCAATGAATTGTTTGCCTTTGCTTTTGGCACCAAGGGAAAGAGAACCAATGGGGAAGTGACATGTGGAGCCAAATGTCAAATTACATATAAAAAGCATTCCTAAAATAGAAAGGCAAACAATTCATCGAGACGCCCCAATATGGAATAGGCAAACAATTGATTGGAACGGAGGGAGTATTACGTTGAAAATCGATACAATTAGACGAGACACCTTGCAAATAACTCGAATTTAACTCAATTAAAATTTGGCTCGGTCTGAAATAATGTGATTAATTAATATATTCTGATTTTATTTCAAAAAATATTAATGTTAATTACTCTATATTTTTTGTACATATTTTCGAACCTAAATAATTTTTAAAAAAAATATTGATGAAAAAAAACATAAATCTAATAGTTATATATAGGTTTGAGTTAGGCTCGAACTCTGCTTAAACTTAATTTTTGCTTGCGGTTTTGTTGTGAGATCAATTTTTTCAAGTTCAGGTAAGCTCGTCCAAACTCGTGTTCGTTTGCGTACCTTGACTCCATGGTAGTCATTTCAATTCCGTCACTATTCATTTTTTTTGCGTAAATCTAGTCGGAATATATTTTTTTTTATTAATTTTTGTCCCTGGAAAAAAAAATTAAAAATAAATTTTTTGTGACCTCGACCCGGCCCCGCCCCGCCCCGCCCCGCCCAATTCCATGGATACCCAAACAACATTTTGGAATTGAAAATGGAATTGAATGTCAATAATTCAATATCTAGAATTAGATTCATGAAAATGAAAATAATTCCGTATTTTCAAACGCTGCCTAACAGATTTTATTATAAAATTACGTGAGACGGTATCAGAACGAAAGAGAGGCCGGGGGTCAAAACAACGGCTAGAAAAGCGAAAATTGCGCCTACTCCATAGTATGGCATATTGGCATGGCATGGCATGGCATGCCCACCTTCTTCACTTTAAACTTTTTTTTTTTTTTTTTTTTTTGCTTTGTTTTAAAATGTTTCTTTATTTTAATTTTTTTCTGTAATTTGCAGAAAAATGTAAGATTGGTCCCCTTGGTCACGTTACTACTAATTCCTAGGTAAATAGTATGGTGCCATACATATAGATATAGAGGTGGTAATCGAATTGAATCAGTCGGATAATCACGTCTCAGTTAGGTCTAAATGTCTGATAAATCGAGTTATATTGGGTTTCGGGATCATATCAGTCATGTTTAGATCAGTTTTGAGATGACTTTGTTAGGTCTTGGGTTAGGTCGGATTAAGACATGTTAGAACTTAGATCAGGTTATATTCAAATAGTCAGAGGTTGGGTTAGGTTTGGGTTGGATGAGTCGAGTTAGGTCAGGTCAGGTTGGTCAAAGAGAAGAACTTTTGTGAGGTTTGTCTAGGGTTTTGCAAATGACTTATCGTGTACAATAATATTTAATCTGTCAAGGACGGACGAATATACTCGTGATATATAAACAAGAACGTGTGTTTAACCGCTCTCAGTCTAATAACGAACATCTTAGGGCTCGTTTGGTGCATCATGGGAAGATGAAGTTACCAGGAACTTTAAATTCACGTGAATTCGTATTTCATGGGAATTACAAAATTATTGTTTGGTTGCCATATGGGAAATGACTTCAGGAAGTTCTACACACCAAGGAGGGACTTGGTGAGTAACTTTCCCCATTATGGAGGAAGTGGCAATTCCAGGGAAGTGACAATTCCCATGAAGTGGGCAACCAAACAACTCCCTAAAAATACACTTCCTGGGATCTTGCACTTCCCGGTAATTAGATGGGTAACCAAACGATCCCTATAATGTACTTATAATCGATAAACGAGAACTTGTATCTAACCCTTCTTGATCTAACAACGAACATGTTATAACTTACTACCTCCGTCCCACTAAGATTGTCTTGTTTCATTAAAATACTCCTCACATATAATAGGAAAATGGGACAATCTTTTAGGGACGGAGGGAGTATAACGTACTCGCTCGTGATACTTCTGATAAACAAGAACTTGTGTTCAACCGCTATCAGTCTAATACCGAACATTTTATATTATAAAGGTAGTTGCCCTTAGATTAAGGACACGTACAAGAGGGACCATACTCCATATACATAATGATACTCTGAGTAAAACCAAATCTAAACAAAAGGAATACTACCCATCTTCTAAAATCATGTTACGTACATGCCAAAAATAAACAGTATTTCCCATCAACACTTGCTAACACCTAACGGGTGTGTCTTTATTACTCTTAAGGCACCAAATTGGGACCAAATATTGCTTCAAATATCCCCAAAAATAATAATAAAATATTGTGTTATTTCAGGGGAATAATATCAACTATGCACGTGTTTCTTAAATTAATACAAATTATACGTAATCTTATTTTAATATGAACTAGGCATTCATTAATCTTTATTTGTTATGTATGAAATTATGACTTGCTATTACAGGTCATAGTGATTTGTTGTAACTTTCTAGGGTTTTATTAGGTCCGTTGCAGTCATCGTGAAAGCCAAAATAATAATAAAAACATTTTTTTTCCATAGCTTCTATAAGACTAATTGAAAAAGAAATGAAAGATGAATTTTCGAAAAATTTAACTATTTTTTTCAATGGCCGAAAATGAACACGAAATGTGAATCAGAAGAAGAAGAGTCAGAGAAAGAGTTGAATAATGGAGGTTCAACAGGTAGCCGATCACCCATAACAAAACGAGATTAATGAAGGTGTAGTTCGTATTAAAATGAGATTACGTATAGTTTGTATTAATTTAAGAAGCACACGCATGGTTGATATTATTCCCATGAAATAACCCTAAAATATTTGTAATTAATCCGATATAAATCGATAAATATATAAATATATCAGTCGAGACTTAATAATCGGCTTATTAAGGTTTTGGTTAAGATAGCTAATCAAACATTATATCAGAGTCAATATGACCAAATATGTAACATAACCGCGCTTTAATTAAGGACATTCGACTGAATTAATATCAGTTTAAGATTTTGATCGAGGTGATTAATCGGAAAGTAAATTATTCAAAAAAACACACTCTAGCTAGTGACCTAACTAGCTAAGTGTAGTGACTTAGAAGTGGTAATTAAATTAAATTAAATTAAATTAAATGAAAATATTTCGGATAATTTGCCATATGATTTAATATAAGGCTATTTCATGGGAATAATACCAACTATGAGTGTGCTTCTTAAATTAATACAGTACAAACTATACGTAATTTCATTTTAATACGAACTACGCCTTCATTAATCTCGCTTTGTTATGGGTGACCGGCTACCTGTTGAACCTTCAATTTTCAACTCTTTCTCTAACTTTTCTTCTTCTAATTTACATTTCGTGTTCATTTTTGGCCATTGATAAAAAAAATATACGGAGTATTAAATTTTCCGAAAATTCATCTTCTATTTGTTTTTCAATTAGCATTATAATACGGAGTAGAAGCTATGAAAAAATGTTTTTATTGTAATTTTAGCTTTCACGATAACTGCAACGGACCTAATAAAACCCTAGAAAGTTACAATAAGTCATTATGACCGGTAATAGCAAGTCATAATTTCATACGTAGCAAAGCAAGATTAATGAATGCGTAGTTCATATTAAAATGAGATTACGTATAGTTTGTATTAATTTAAAAAGCACACACATAGTTGGTATTATTCCTATAAAATAACCCTTTAATATATATATTTGATTTTATATGTTTTAATATTAAGACCGGTAATAGCAAGTCATAATTTCATATGATTTTATATGATTTTATATATTATGACCGGTAATAGCAAGTCATAATTTATACATAGCAAAACGAGATTAATGAATGCGTAGTTCATATTAAAATGAGATTACGTATAGTTTGTATTAATTTAAAAAGCACACAAATAGTTGGTATTATTCCTATGAAATAACCCTTTAATATATATTTAATTTTATACGTTTTAATATTAAGACAGATATTTTTGTCGCAAACAAAAAATCTGTCTATTCTATGTATGGGTCAAACAGTAGAGAGCCACGCCTGTGGGGTTCTTCTAGTATGAGTATCTTACACACGTACTTTAATTCCCAACCCCATCACGTCCTTCCCATAATCTCATAATAATCTTCATTCTTTTAGGGTGACCCTTAAAAATAAGGGCACCTATGACGTGCCACCTAATAAAGATTATACGGAGTATAATATAGGACAGGGGACGAGATATAAAAGTAGTCAGAACGACGATATATATGCCATGCGACGATAATAGTATGATTAGTATGGAAGTCCAACAGACGAGAAGAGATTGAACTGAATCAACAGAATCACATATTATCTGGAATATCTCCGTCTTAGTCATTGTTCACTGGACTAAAACATTTACGGAATACAGTACAATTACTATTATTATTAATAACTCGATCGACTATTCTACGTACATTTTTTACTAATTAATTGCCTTTTGGTACAAAACTGGCTGATTAATTGAGCACTAATACTACCCCAACTACAAGATCAAAAATTAAACACATCATTAATGTCTTCAAAGTAATCGTCTACTTGTAACAACGTCGTGGTCGACGAGGTTGGATTATTCGTCGTAGTGTTGAACTCCATATTATCGGCGGTGTAGGAATAATAATAATCCATCAGATTTTCTCCAAACTCGAATTTGTCTGAAATAATTAGGTTCTCTGTAATTGGCTCGGGCGACTCAAAATTGAAGAAATCGTTCAGAAACGAGTCCCCCTGACACTCCTCTAGGTACGACGAGTCGCTGTTACCACTGACAGTGGCACTGGCACTGCATTCTGCAGTGTCAGTGCCAGTGCCAGTCATCACAACCGGTCTATTAAAAACCTCAGTTTTAATAGACCGGTTGTGACAGACCTCCTCTTTCTCGCCAGACTCGTTATAGTTGAGAACTGAAGTAGGCGAGAAGAGGAGGTTGTGAGATACAGAGCCTGACTCATTGTCAGACTCGTATCCACACGACCCAGCCGCCGCCGCCACCACTGGCACCGCCAGTGGTGGCGGTGGTGGTGGGGAGGCGAAATTGGTGAGAGCGTCGGCCCCACGTAGTTTAATAGCGGCGTTGTCGTACACCTGCGCCGCCTCTTCAGCAGTATTATAAGTCCCTAGCCAAAGCCTGACCCGTTTGACCGGGTCACGAATCTCAGCTGCCCATTTCCCCCACGGTCGTTGTCGTACACCCCTGTACTTCCTCACGCCACCGCCTCGTCCTCCTACCACCCTGTCGACCCGTTTCTTCTCTTTTTCGGTCTTTTTCTTAGATGAAAACGAACAATTATTATTATTTGTAGTAGCAGTAGTAGCAGTAGCAGCAGTCGATAGCATAGGTTTAATGACTATCTCATGCAAATAACGTCTAACCACCCTACGACCACCGGCCTCCACTACCTCATCGTCTGTGGACGAATCAGTCGCGTCGTTGTCGAGGACAGACACTCTCACAACTCGGTTCTGTGTTGTGTTTTGTGTGTTTTTGATGAAGCGACAGTCAGCTGGTTTCTCTGTCACACTTCTGTGTTCGCTGTATTTTATGGGCAATACCATATTGTACTCTAACATCATTATTGAAATAATAAAGCATATAGTATATGAATGAAACTATGAATGTATGGTATAGAGTGGAAAAATATAGAGGGAGTGGGTGAGTTCTTTTGCTTTTGAATTGAATGACCAAAAAACCAAATAAAGTGTAATGAGTTTGAAGATTCAAACATATATATATAACCACCTACGCACGTACCGATCAGGTCATGATTGACTGAATTTTTTTTACTTTTAACGATGAAAACTGAATACTTTAAGAGCACCAACCTATGCACGTACCGACCAGGTCATGATTGGCTGAATTTTTTACTTTTAACGATGAAAACTGAATACTTGAGGAGCTGTTTACTGAATCTACTGACCGATTATGATGATGACCCCTTGACCAGGCCGGGATGGGTTTTTCGAGGGAAATTTTTTTCAGTGAACGGAAAATTATAGGAACAAAATTTTGTTTTGGTTTTAGGTAAAATCGAAAACAGTTTTTTTTTTTTTTTTTTTTTTTTTTTTTTTTTTTTTGGATTAGGTGTTGGGAATAAGATAGGGAGAGTGAGTGGGTGAAGGAGATTGATAGGAAATTGCAAGTAGGATAGTGAGATATGTATGTGTGTGTGTTATATAATGGTCCGACATGAACCAAAATAGAATGCCAAGTATGAGACAACTTTAATTTTCCTTTTTTGTTTTACAATTAATAAATTATGAAAATGTTGAAAATATCTTGGCTTTTTGGTTCAACGAAACGTGTATTTAGTCGCATTACGATATATGGGAGGGGGAATTCGAACATTCAGAGATCTACTACTGTCTGTCTCAGGTACCTAGTCTTAACCACACTAGGTTAAAACATTTTCGGTGAAAATAACTTCGTTTAATGGTTAACAGTTAACACTAATTTAAGTATCTTATATTATAGGTTTAGGTTCGAAATAAATCTGTATTATTATCATGCTTTGGGATAATAGGTCTCAGGTTCGAATCTTCATCCCCTATATTATAACGCGACTAAGTGCGCTCTTCGTTGAACCAAAAAAAATATTATAGGTTTAGGTTCGAAATCTATATTATTATCTTCATATGTATTGTAATGTGACTAATTACATACATTCTTTGGTAAATGGTTTTTTTGCATGAAAATTATATCCAAGTATGAGACAACTTTTATTTTATTTTCGTGATTAAATCATTAACGTATGTATAATGGATACAGGTTAGAAAAATCGTATTCAAAAATTAATATTTGATGTAGATTAATGCAAATATAGTATAGGATTAGTTGGAGTATTACTTTCCTTTTCTTCAAGAGTTACCTCTTCGGTTTCAAATATTTATATTTGAAAAAAAGAGTTAGTTCGAGATTTTATTTTAGTTATATGATTAAAAATCTCAAGTCAAAAATTGTTTTACTTACATCTCAATATTAATTATACGACTAATTATACGTTAGTTATCTTTTTGTTTTCTTTTCGAAAAACATATATATTAATTCCAATTGGAAAAAGAGATAAAATATTTTAACACGGAGTATATATAATTAAATTTTTGGAATAATATTTAATTAAGTTTCGTAAAAAGATTAAAAAAAATGTAGGCACTTGTAACATTCAACTTTCGATGGGGGATTGGCTATACATATATTCGATAAAGTCTACATTATTGGATTCGAGTCAATTATTCTCTATCTACCTAGTACGTAGCTCGAAATTATTATAAATATCGTTTTTCTAATTCCTAATTCTTCGCAATGAAATAAAAATTACCATTCCGTAAAAAAAAAAAAAAAAAAAAAACTAAATTTATCGTTTTGTTTCCTTAGGTAAAACGTGTTTCAAATCGCAGTGTAAACATATCTCGTCAACTTGTACTCCTTTTGTCACAGTCATTTGTTTACACCTATTACTTTTTAATTTACGGTAATTATTGTGTGAAACAGTATTATATTACATAAGCTAGAAAAACTCATTATTCAACATGACTTGAACTCATTCAAGTACTTTTTTATGCAATATGTCAATTTATATGCAATTTTAATTAATTTGTAAGTTACATTGAAGAATTCTTGAAGAACCATTCTTTTATTTCGCGGCTAACAAACCTTATATTAAAATCGATCCTCCCAATTTTGCATTTTGTTTTCAGAGAACGGTGACGAGAGATCACCTCTTCTTTATCTCCGGTAATTAATTCATTATTCCTTCGTCGTTTTTCATTTTGTTTTATATTTTGTTGACTTTTCGATGAGTCACAGATTGTTTTTTTTTTTTTCAAACGAGCGCACTATGTCACAAGTAAGAATCCTGTTATGTTCTCATGATTTTACTTCTGATTTTTTGAATATTTTTGCTTTAGGTCGTAAAAACCAGCAAATCAATACGAGATGGCTTCGAGGATCCATCACGAGTTGAAGATGCTAAAGAGAAAGAATAATGATCATAGTATTACCTATTTTGACGCCGGTATATGATGAAATTACAAAATGCCATCATTCGCTCGAGTTTTGCAAAAAAAAAAAAAAATTTGCGACGGACACCTTTGTCATTTGATGAATCACGATTTTTCACCAAAATTTTGCGATGGATTTTTTTTCGCACCGAAAAAAAACATATTGTGACGCGATTAGCGCTTGAATTTATTTATTTTTTCGTCGCAAACGAGTTTTTTTTTTTTTTTTTTTTTTTTAAATCCACCTCGACAAAATTACACTTATTTCTTGTGTTTATAGGTTGATAGTATTTGTTGTTTGGGTTTGAATTTATGAATCACGATTTTTCACCAAAATTTTGCGATGGATTATTTCTTTTTCGCGTCAGAAAAAACATATTGTGACACGATTAGTGATTGAAATTTATTTTTTTATGAATATTTTTTTTCGTCGCAAACATTTTTTTTTTTTTTCAATCCACCTCGACAAAATTACACTTATTTCTTGCATTGTGTTATTATAAGTTGATAATATTTGTTATCTCCATCGCAAAATAGTCTCATTTACAACGAAATTTTATTAGACATTATCGCAAACACTTATATTATTTTTCCGTCGCAAAATAGTCTCATTTGTAACGAAATTTTACGAGAGATTTAGATTATCGCAGACATTTTTTTTTGGGTATCGACGTGTCGTTTTTATTTCCTTTGTAGGTCCAGTGGACGGAGACATCTTTAATTGGGCAGCGACCATTTGGGGGCCTCTTGGTAGTCCTTATGAAGGCGGTCTTTTCCGCCTTGATATTGTATTTCCACGTGATTATCCTTTCAAACCTCCCAAGGTATAAAAATTGTATAATTATCGAGATTTAGTCCGAATTTTAATTTAATTGTACGTGCTAATTAAAACGTAAGAACGATTTGATATGTAGATTGTATTTAAGACTCGAGTTTATCACCCAAGCATAGCCGAGAATGGACAAATTTGGCTCGACACATTGTACGGTCTCTGGAGCCCTACCCTCACCATTTCGAAGGTTTGTGTGATCGACGGGCACTCGAACATCTGTCTTTGTTGTTATGACTTGAATCTGTTTTGGTTGTCGTTTTGACAATAATCAGGGCGTCTGGCCCATCTGCTAGGTTTTCTACGCTAGCGAGGATTTTGATGAGTACCGAAAATCCTAGCAGTTATGCCAATGAGAAGATTACACAGTCAGTTAATGTACAACTGGTTTTATGATTTTGAGCTTTATCACAAAGGTTTCGAGTTTTGCTGTAAATTTTCTGACCTTTAGTGTAAAGTTATCGAGTTAAATCACGTAAATGTTCCAGCTCAAAAACTCACGACTCAACTCAGAAACTTGTACTCCATCCGTTCCAATGAATTGTTTGCCTTTGTTTTTGGCACCAAGGTTAAGGCATCCAATGAGGAAGTGACATGTGGAGCAAAACTCATGAGAAGTTTAAAATTACATATAAAAAGCATTCCTAAAATAGAAAGGCAAACAATTCATTGAGACGCCCCAATATGGAATAGGCAAACAATTCATTGAGACGGAGGGAGTATAAACTCAGTAAATATATATACAAAAGCTCAACAGCTAGTGTACAGTCAGGTGTATAATCCTATTTTCCCAATTATACGTGTCAGAACTTTGAATGTGAAAATTTGTAAAGCATGCAGATAGTGAACCACGTAAATCTGTCTGTGATTAATTTCTTTTGATTTGCATTCTTAATTATTTTTCAGCTTTATTATCGCTTCTGGCGTAAAAAAATGTTAATTAATTATATGAAATTTCGATTGAGCAGATGTTACTTTCCATCCGTTCGCTCTTAGAGGATCCAAACCTCGAAAACATCCTCAGATTGGAGATCGCTACCGAGTACAAAACCGATAAAGAGACATATGAGAGGACCGCGAAGAGTTGGACTCAGATGTATGCTATGGTCTAGACTTGGACTCGATATATATATATATATATATATAATCCCTATAAAATCGATTCATGCATTAATAATAATTACTCATTTAATTAGCAATAAATTCCAATAAAACTAATTTTTTTTCCTCATGAGTTATGATCATTGTCATGTTCTTATTTATACTTAAGGCCACAAGCAAAAAAAATGTACTCTTTCTGTACTGTCTCGATTATTTATTTACTTTTGTAGTTATATTATTCGTGACAATTATTTTAATCAAAGTTAATATATAATTTATTTATTTATTTAGTAGTTAACTAACTTTTAATAACTTAAAATTTTTATGCATACTTCTTAATTAGTAATCTTTCGTTTTTTTTTTAATTTGAATAAAACGTGGCTAATAACCTTCTGAATCAACAATTTTCGACACCAATGAAATTTTTCCCAAAAGGAGAGATTATTTTTGTCGAAGATATGTATGTAGAGTCGCTATACACAAACATTAACTAGTACGAGTAATATTATCATAATGATTACACCTCATAATAACAGAACGAATCTCGAACTAAAATTTTGGGTAACGAATTTTCTCACGTTGTTTTTATACTTATGTTAATTAAAGTCTCGTATATACGAATTTTTGGACAACAAAAGTCGATTTTTTCGTTACCCATTGCTACGAGCTTCAAATACACGCGCGCGCACACACAATTTGCTTACAAATTAAAGGGATTACAATAAGAACAACTCGAATCTAGCCGGTAGCATACATCTGAGTCCAGCTCTTAGCCGTGCTCTCGTATTTCGCCTTATCGGTTTTATACATGGTAGCGATCTCCGGCCTGAGGATTCTCTCGAGATCCGGATCCTTTAAGAGTAAACGGATGGAAAGTAACGTCTGCTCGATTGAAAAAAAAAATCACATTAATTAATTAGCGCTCGAATAAAACTAAACTCGATTTGTCTCGAGTCTCGACCATTTGTTTACATTTTATTAAAATATTTCTCGCAGATTATATAAAAGGTAAACAGATGACAAAGACAGAAAAACTTTAAATAAACAAACCTTCGAGATGGTGAAGGCAGGGCTCCACTCATCATACAATGTGTCAAGCCAAATATGTCCATTATCGGTTATGCTCGGGTGAAAAATTTTGGTCGTAAATGCTATCTGCATCACGTTTTTCAAAGATTAGGCTCGGAATAATATATTAATATTAAGTTGATTATTCAATCAAAATCGAGATTCAGTCACATTTTGCTGGTTTATCTACCATGGTATCAGAGCCAGCGTGACCAAATGTCGCGTGCTCGAATCCTGACAGACTCTAAAAAATCTGACAAGTGAAATTTCAGCACATGATCGAGCTTTGATATGATACCTTATGAGGTTTGAAAATTTGTAGTCGCGTTTCAAAGATTAGGCCCGAAATAATATTAAGTTAGTTATTCAATCAAACTCGAGAATCAGTCACATTTTGCTGGTTCATCTAACATGGTATCAGAGCCAGCGAGACAAAAGATCGCGTGCTCGAATCCTGACAGACTCTAAAAAAATCTCGTACGTGGAATTTCAGCACATGATCGAGCTTTGATAAAATACCTTAGGAGGTTTGAAAGGGTAGTCGCGTGGAAACTTGACAGAAAGACGGAAAACACCTCCGGCATAAGGACTATCCGGAGGCCCCGAAATGGTTGCTTCCCAGTGAAACATGTCTTCACCGACTGGACCTACAGACGAAAAAAAAACAATCTTATCCTCGCAAATTGCAAAAATAAACAATCTTATCCTCGCAAATCGCAAAAAAAAAAACAATCTTATCCTCGCAAATCGCAAAAAAAAAACAATTTTATCCTCGAAAATCACAATATTATTATATTGTGTTTCCTAAATATACTGCGATATATTTTAGTCCAAAATATATGGAGTATCGATAAGTTTGACTTTTGAATGACATTTTATTGTACTTTCGTCGTATTTTGTGTAATTTCGTTGTATATATTACTGGCGCTAACAGAGGTAATATCATGATCATTTCGAAGGTCCTTTAATTCCTTGACGATCCTCTTTGAAGCCATCTGAAAGAAAAATCAAATCACCATGTCGAAACGAGATTGGAATAATCGAAGAAATTCAGAAATTCTCAATCGAGAATCTTATAATTCATTTGTCGACGACATGATATAAAACATAACAAACAATTCAATATAGGCAATAAAAAATTTTTAAAAAAATGAAGGACGAATTACCGGTATAATAAAGAACTAAAGAAGAGATGATCTCTCGTTACAGTTATTTAAAAACAAAATGAAAAATCGCGAGGATTGAATTAATATAAGCTTCGTTAGTTAAAAGAACGGTTCTTCGAGAATTCTTCAACATTACTTAAAAAATTTGTATATAAATTAACATTATATTGTATTAATATTAATAAGTCATGTTGAACGAGTTTTTCTACCTTCTGTAGTTCTGTATATCGTCTCACACAATAACTACTGAAAAAAGTAATCGTTGTAGTCATATCAATCTTAATTATCCATAGCATATTTCTGAGTCCAACTCCTTGCTATACTCTCGAACTTCGCCCGATTATTCTTGTAAATGTTCGCAATCTCTGGCACGAGAGGGTCATCTGGATCTGGATCCATCAACAACGAACAAATCGACATCAATACCTGCTCAATCGAAAATTTCACTTAGACCTATAAATTACATTAACCTGATTCACCTGTAAAACCGTCTTATATGAGTTTTTATAATCCATTATGTGATGAATTTTGCGCGAAATAATAAAGATTTTCTCGACGAATACAAAATTATTTTCTCGACGCATACAAACCTTTGAAACGGTAAGGCCGGGGTTCCATTGCTCATTCAAGATGTCGCGACATATGGAAAAACATATGCTTCCATTGTTGTTTACATTCGGGTGATAAATTTTTGTTTGAAACATTACCTGCATTATTATCACGTCGTAATCTAAAATATTACAAACAAAGCAAAAACGATAAGAAAATTATGCGATTTTTTTTAAATTTTTTTTACCTTAGGAGGTTTGAAAGGGTAATTTGTCGGAAAATTGAGAGTGATGAAGAAAACCCCGCCTGCGTAGGGACTGGCAGGCGGCCCTATAAGGGCTGCCTGCCAATGAAACATGTCTTCGTCGTTAATTGGACCTGTCGAAATTTTTTTTTTAAAAAAAAAAAAAACTATTGGCTTTGCAGAAGCGGTTTATTCAGAAAGGAAAACGATTAATTTGAAATGAAATGGATTTTATACCGGCGCTGAAAGAGGTATTGTGATTAGTTTCGAGATCCTTGAATTCCTTTGTGATTCTCTTTAAAGCCATCGAAAATCAGCAGATGTCAACGAGCTTAGTTGGTCAGGTCAATTAACACAGTTGACGATCAAATATTCGAAGTGAAGTCGAAGCTTAGAATAAAGAAGTCAACGACAAACACGATAAACAGAGCAAACAAAGTAGGATGAAGAAAACAGAGTGATAAAATTTCAGAGTAAACAAATGAATTGATCATTTCTCAGTCATCCTGGTATATATATATATATATATATATATATATGCGGGATTGGACCGTTTCATGCATGAGACTGTCTTACATTATTTTGTATGATCAACTCTGTGCAATTTTTGGCAATTTTTCTTCTGGATCTCGAATCTCTAAAAAAAATGTGTATTATACACTTCAAGTTGAGTTGCTCGGGAGGTCATAGCAGACCGGGCCACGGTTCAATTTTTACCTGAATTTCATACCACGTGACTAGGGTCGCTTAAGGATGTATCGTGCCAGATTTCACGTCCAAACGACAAGTGTACGTCACTTTTACACGACGGTTTTACACGATTAACAGATTTTTTGATTTTCTGCTTATTTGGTTTAACACGGACCAAGACCTTCAAATGTTCTCCTCATATCTGGACCCCGAATCTAAATACGTTACAAATTCAATTAAAAACCCGACTTTTTTTTAACAAATTATCGAAAAATTCTAATGGCCGAATCTAAATACGTTACAAATTCAATTGAAAACCCGACTTGTTTTTTTTAATAAATTATCGAAAAATTCTAATGGCCAAATCTAAATACGTTTCAAATTCAATTGTAAAAACCCGACTTTTATTTAACAAATTATCAAAAAATTCTAATGGCCGAATCTAAATACGTTACAAATTCAATTGAAAACCCACGACTTTTTTTTTTACAAATTATCGAAAAATTCTAATGGCCGTATATCACTTAACATACATACAATGCTATGAACGTTTGACGGTTGATTATTTTTTGAATGGGATCGAGGTCATAAAAGCGAAGCTAAGCTCGAAAAAAGCGGGTTGACAAACATAAATTCATTTTCCATGGAAGCATTAGCATAGATACGAACGCGAGAAAGATAATAAACTCAGAAAGGCAACTAAAATCAGTCATATTTCACAGCTTGAGATGATAGTTTTACAATACAAATGTCGTTCGAGTTTCACTTTTTTTTTTTGGTCCGAACTTAGAATGCAGAAACACAGTCAAAGGTTTTCACCCCCCTCACAGATTTATGCTTAAAAAGAGGACGAAAATCCGAGTCCCACACCGTCTACCAAATGATATACGGGTCAAAGTTCTAACCCATAGCGTACTTCTGAGTCCAGCTCCTTGCTGTACTCTCGTACTTCGCCCTGTCAGTCTTGTACATGTGTGCAAGCTCTGGTACGAGAGGGTCATCGGGGTTTGGGTCAGTCAAGAGTGAACAAATCGAAAGTAATACCTGCACAACATCGAAATTCCCAAGTAGAATCAAAAATAAATTCGAAAAATCTTAAATAAGCTGAAATTGATTTGAATATCAACGAGTCCATTCAGGTTGCGTTTGGGTACTCAAAATTGATTTGAATATATCATGAATTCAATTCTTGTATTTGAATTTCTAGAATTCAAATCCAAATTCAAGATGGTGTTTGGGAACCGTTGGATTTGGAATTGGAATTTAGGCGGGTGAAGTAGGGTCAAGGTCAGTCATTTTTATTTTTGAAACAACTTCATAAGAAAAATGTAAATTTTCAAATACGGGAAAAAAATATATTACGAATTTGAGATAACCAAATATAAAAAAATATATTCCAAATTCTAAGGTTCCCAAACGCTTGAAATAATTCAAATCCGTAATTCAAATCCAAATTCAAGTTCTCAAACATGTCATCAGCAAAAAAATATTTGAGTGCAATGTCGAGTAGAAAGAAGGGTGGATCGGACAAACCTTTGAAATAGTTAGGGCAGGGCTCCATTGCTCTTTCAAGATGTCGAGGCATATGCTTCCGTTGCTATTAATATTTGGGTGGAAAACTTTCGTCCTAAAAGCTACCTGCATTGCATTCCAATAACAATCATAAATTTCTCGATACTTGAAACCCATGAAAGTATACAACAACAACAACATCAGAGCCTTAGTCCCAAAAGATTTGGGGTCGACTAACATGAATCAGAATCTGAGGTCATCAAGTCGTTTTTGTGATTTTTGGACTCTAAACAGCCAGCATGCGAAAAGTCGGTGTAAAAATACAGTACCTTGGGGGGTTTGAAAGGATAGTCTGGCGGGAAATGGATAGTGACCAGGAAAACACCTCCTGCATAAGGACTGTCGGGAGGACCCATAATGGTTGCTTGCCAGTGAAACATGTCTTCACCAACGGGACCTACATAGCATTATAAATTATAAACAAGTTAAAAACTAGAAGCTTCAGCCATTCATATACACAGAAGATCATATTTAACACAAGGTCACGATCAACATCATTGACTCAATGCCTATGACGGGCGCTCTTGATCGAATCAGACTCCGAGGGTAATAGAATGGAAACACACGACAAAGGTATGCATGCAAGCACAAGTAAAAAAAGCACCGTAACTTTTCCAGTAAAGATGACAGTATTCAATTTCTTAAAGACACCATTTTCCCCGAATATTTTTTGCTCATTGATCCACTAATAAAAGCACTCAATTTCTTACAAGTACAATTTCAAGTTTATACTTTACAACGAGTAAATAGTCAGTCTCGTTTTTTGTATCAATCTTTCTATCTATTACTCCCTCCGTTTCAATGAATTGTTTGCCTTTGTTTTTGCCACTAACGGGAAGAGATTCAATTAGAAGGTGAAATGTGGAGTAAGGGTCAAATTACATATAAAAAACATTCCTAAAATAGAAAGGCAAACAATTCATTGAGACGCCCCAATGTGGAATAGGCAAACAATTCATTGGAACGGAGGGAGCAAATGGATCTTAATCCTTAAAGACACCATTTTTCTGTCTAAAAACGAGATACGTTTTCCCACAAATGAATACTCTCACGAATCACGATTAGCCTTCCTCGGTTTGATGCAAAAAGATGTCATCTTTAACCTCGTTTTATACTGAAAAACTAAGCTCACGAATTCATAAGCTACATTAACACAACCCTTTTAAGGATGGGGCATCGGATTTGTTTTGAAGAAATGGTAGGATATATAGGGATGGGGAAAACGATATAGAGGATAAAGGGGAGTGTTTGACAATAATTCCTTTCAATTAAAATCAAAGATAACCTCAAAATCATAACTTCACACCAAAATTGACATGCAACAAAAATCCCAAACATCATTTGCTAGAATACCTAAAATTACAATAATTTCAACTAGATTGTACTCATAATCTAGGGTTCAAACCGTAACAATCAGTCAATCACAAATATCATTTGCTCGAACACATCAAAATTATAACAATTCCAATTAGCTCATAATCTAGGGTTCGAATTATAACAATCTCAAACATAACTTGATCGAACACATCAAAATTATAACAATTCCAATTAGCTCATAATCTAGGGTTCAAATTGTAACAATCACAAGCATAATTCGCTAGAACACATCAAAATTATAACAATTCCAATTAGCTCATAATCTAGGGTTCGAATTGTAACAATCACAAGCATAATTCGCTAGAACACATCAAAATTATAACAATTCCAATTAGCTATACTCATGATCTAGGGTTAGAACCGTAACAATCCCAAACATCATTAGCTAGAATTCGTCAAAATTATAATAATTCCAACTAGCTATACTCATGATCTAGGGTTCAAATCATAACAATCACAAAGATTATATGCTAGAACACGCCAAAATTATACTAATTCCAACAACCTATACTCATGATCTAGGGTTCGAATCATCGAAAACGTAAAATCAAATCAATTAAAAATCAAATTATACCAGCGCTACAAGAGGTAGGTGGATCCTTCTGGAGATCCTTCAACTCCTTCAAAATCCTTTTCGACGCCATCTCCCCTTCACTGATTCCTCTTCTCCAAACCCTAAAATTAAACAAAAAAAAAAATCAAATAAGAGAAAAATAACGATCAGATCTGCTAGATCGAAAGGAGAAGGAGAAGAAGAAAGGAAGAACCTTGTTCGATTTCGTGGAAATCAAAGGAGGAGTAACAATGGCGGAAGTTAGATTGATTAGGTAGAGTTATTCCGCCGGAAAGGAAGGAGAGGAAAAAGAGGGGGTGACTTTAAATTGAAGGGGAGAAGTGATCTCTTTATTTTGGGGGTCATATGCCTTTATTTTTGGAGTGTATTTTGGGGTTTCCAAGATTATTTATTTGATTAATTAAATAACGATTTTTCTAACGTGTGTCCACTAGGCACACGTTAATAAGCTAATTATAGCAATATTATCATGAATATTATTTAAGTATGGTAAATAGAACTTAATATTTCAATTTATCATGATAATATCCATGCTAATACTGCTATAATTAACTTACTAACGTGTGCCCAGTGGGTACACGTTAGAAAAACCGATTAAATAATTAGTAAGACGGTTTTGTATCATAATATATC
This sequence comes from Agrostemma githago, assembly GCA_958450325.1. NCBI lineage: Eukaryota > Viridiplantae > Streptophyta > Magnoliopsida > Caryophyllales > Caryophyllaceae > Agrostemma > Agrostemma githago. The sequence goes on from OY288244.1 coordinate 76,729,333, forward strand.
GGACGATTGGACGAGTCCATTGAGTAAAAGCCCAAAGAATTACTCGGACTTTGGTTTTAGGCCCGATTCTCTTTTATTACTAAATGGTTGAACTGAACTAAACCAAACTAAGTCGGGAATAGGAGGTGTTCAAAAAGTGACCCGGACCGGCAAACCCGACCGACCCGGACCGGCTACATACCGGTCCGGTCCGCGGGTCTCCAAAAACTTGGTTGCCGGTCCGCGGTCCGGTCCGTTTTTAAGAAGGTTCGGTTCGGTCCGGTCCGAGTTTCTTTGTAACCGGTCCGGTCCGCGGGTTTGAATTTTTTGGGTTGCCGGTCCGGTCCGGGTTTGGACCGGTGAACACCCCTAGTTGGGAAAAACGGCCTCCGTGATGTGAGGTTCCTAGCTTTGCCCCCGATAGCTCGACTCACCCAAAAGTACTCGACCCCATACAACTCCAATCTCGACCCCTTCACCATCCTTCACTCCATAATTTGGACTTGTCCTATAATATAAGACGGTTTTATAGGAGAGTTTCTCTTAGATTTCTTTATTTTGTTTGGGCTTGGGATTTGGGAGGTTGCATACATGGTCTAACTAAAGATTTCGGCCTTCAGATTCAAGTCCTGGAAACCAGCAGTGCTAAAACTTATGAGATAGAGCTTCACTACGACACTACTCTTGCACTACTATCCGACTCGAATCTTAACTAAATCGGATTTTTGCAACAAAAACAATATGTTTTGGATGTAATATTATGATCTACTCATACTATGTAGATCAACTATTTGACCAATAACTTGAATCAAATCCATGTGAAACTTGTATTTAGAGGGTGGCCACTAGATTTGCCTTTTGATTTTAAGATCCTTTTTGTCTTGTTTTGTCTCTAAACTAGTATAAAAGAGGGCATGCATGCATGTGTTGTTGTGTGGTATTAATTGTACTCTCACCAAATTAAGCTTGTCATTTCCAAAAGATTGACCAAAACTTTAGTGTGTTTTTGGTGACAATAACACAACACATCACATCTAATAACCTCATTTAATTAACATCTCAACTACATGTCTTTGACTACTTGAGCATTCATTATACTTCAAGGTTGGACTTAAGTCTAGACTAAACCCGAAACTCTAAATCGTAAGGCAGATGCGTCAAATCCTGTTGTACCTCAACGATACAAAACATACATGCATCTTGTTGAAGATAGATGTTCGATTCACATTCTATTCTTCTCCACTGAAAGTTTGAAAGTAGCTTAATGCGCTAGTTGAACTGAATCAACTGAATTTGGTTTAATGAGATTGAACAGGGTGCACTCAGCTAATTAAACTGATCTGTTGAATTGATCAAGTGAGGTGAGCTTTGAATAAAGCTAAACTGAACTGAATGAAGCTTGATTGTAAGACAAGTTGAGTAGAGGTGAGTTAACCGCATTGAAATAAGCTTAACTAAGCTCGAAAAATGAGAGATATACCTCCTAAAAATATAATTTGCGTCGATTTCATCCATGTGAGTAGGGGCGAATCCAGACTTAAAATTTTGAGGTAGCGAGTTCATTATATTTGCTCATTATATATAAAAATGTGTCAACTTTACGAAATTTGGGGTAGCAAAAGTCGATAATTTTAATCATTTTATGCAAATTTGGGGTAGCGAGTGCTACCCTTTGCTACTAGCTAGATTCCCCTCTGCATGTGACTTCAAACTATATCTGTAATCTGTTAGTCATAAGGATGAATATGAAGTTGACAAGATCAAAAGTCCAGATCATGAATACCGTCTCTCATAAACTTGCTATTAAATGATTTTCGTAAACCAAAGTCAGGAGAGTTGACTTTTAATTAGTTGACCAATAAACACCTACTTCTCACTTACTCGTCAAATTCGTCAAACTTGAAGTTGTAAACTTGACTCTTTTAACAAGCAATTACTCCTTTAAGTCACCTAAAAGGTGTACTTCATCTCCTTTGGTTTGGTTACCTAATTCATCCTCGAAAACGACACAATTACATGTTAATCATAGTTCGTTTGTTATAATCATTTGCTTACAGCAAGATAAACAACTGACTGATCAGCACAAAATGACCGATACAAGTAGCTAGGACTAGCAGCTTCTTGTATCCAAGTTTAGGATTGGATAATGAAAAGTCGATTCTTGAATGATCTTTAGTGACTTTCAAGTCACAAACTAATTAAGATAACTTTAACACGGGATTAGTGTAACAAAACCGTTACTTGATACAAGTACAATAACTAATGTTAATTAGCTACAAAAACGAAGCTAATTAAGCTCATTGCGCTACAGAATTAGAACTAGACCCTAACTCAACAACGATGTCATTGTTAGGACTCGAAACTTTGGACGAAGGACGAGTATTATCAAAGTACCCACGTCGAAAATCATCCACCATTCGAACCACCTCCCACATCTTAGGCCGTCGCTCGGGGTACCTTTGAGCACAAGCCAACCCTAATTGCAACATTGTCACCATTTCTTCCATAACATTAGGGCACTTCAACAATTCTACATCAAACACTTCAGCAGTCCATTCTTCCCTAACAACTGAATGTACCCATCTAACTAAGGACACCCCTTCCTCTAAGGGACACTTTCTTGTTAGGAGTTCTAGTATCACGACTCCAAAGCTGTAGACGTCTGAGGATTGTGTCGATTTCCTTGGGTCAGAGACTTCTGGGGCACGGTAGGATCCAGCTAGTCGTTGGACCGGTGGGGCTAGTGGTGTGACCATGGTTGCTAGACCTAGGTCAGATATGTAACCATGGTTAAATTGGTTGAGGAATATGTTTGAGGATTTTATGTTTCCATGGACTAGTTTTCCATTGTTTTGTGTGTGGATGTGTGCTAGTCCTTTGGCTATTCCTATCACAATGTTTAGCCTTGTTTCCCAATCTAGCGGTGTCGAATTCTCTCCTCTTTTCCCTGCAAAAACACGATCATATCGAGTTATTCATCGTCAATTAGGTTAAATCATAAATTCTTGTACGAGACAGACTGATCTCAGCTCGAATAATGACAAATTCATTAGGTTAAATCACAAATTCTTGTACGAGACAACCAGTTTTTTCGACATTTGAGGTGAATAATCATCAAAGGATTGTATTTGTTCATACCATGTAACAATGTAGATAGGCTGCCTGAATTGAAATGATCATAGACCATGAGTTTATCATCTCTTGAGTAATAATAAGCCCTAAGAGCAACCACATTGTCATGCTTGATACTACCAACAACCTCCATTTGTTGCTCGAATTCCCGCTTTCCAATCGACAAATCCTTCAACCGTTTCACCACCACAATAGTCGAGTCCTCGAGGGACGCCTTATAGGTTGTTCCGAAACTACCTTTACCAAGAACCTCGGCCGAAGCCCTTAACAAATCCTCCAAATCAAATGCCAAATTCGACCCCTCGAAAAATGTCATCTTTCCTCCATTCTTCAATTCTTGACTCTCCCTAATCACTTTCCCCATCTTCATCCCTTTGTTTACCTCCTTTTCGCCTCTCAAACCGTCTCCATTCGCGTAGAAAACAAGTATAAAAACCGCGATTATAACAAAAACTAGGGCAAACCCACCTAGTATTACTCCCAACAATGTTGTCTCACTTATCTTCCTCCTTGCCCTAGGTTCATGTGGCCGGACCGGTTGGCTAAAGGGTGACATAGATGATGGTAAAGTCGGAATCGACACCTCAAACGAAACATTATTACCCGAAAATGAAGAAATTGGGAACTTCCCAAGAGATTTGGGCACTAACCCAATTAGATGATTGTTTGATAGATTCAAGTACTTTAACCTAGGAGTACCAAAATCAGGAATTTCACCATAAAAAAAGTTACTTGAAAGATCAAGTGTTGTAAGTTGAGTCAAATTAGAAAAAGACCTTGGAATGCTTCCATTAAACTTGTTTTTAGACAAATTAAGTACTTCAAGATTAGGCCAATAAGTAGAGAAATCTAATGGCAATGGACCGGAAAACCGGTTCGATTGAAGGTATAAAGATGTTAAGTTCTTCAATTTGGAGAAATCAGATGGGAATTGGCCTGAAATCAAGTTGTTTCTTAAGCTAAGGGTTTGTAATGAAGCAAGACGACTAAGTGTGTCATTTGGAATCGAGCCTCGAAACCCTAATCCTGGTAATCTTAGGGCTATTACCTTAGTTTGTTCTTCATTGCAGGTTACACCGGTCCAATTATTACAGACCGGAGTACCTGCATTAGAGAAAATATATTATATTAGGATAAAATATTACTCGTAAGAGTCTGAAAAAAGTCAACTTTTTAAAGTCAAACTTTTAGATCATGATAGTACGAGTAACACATTCAAAAGTGAACGAAGATCGAAAAGTTAATATAAAAAGAGAAAACTCGTGTCAAAGTAGCATATTGAAGACTATGCAGTGTGCAATATCTAAATTATATTCTAGTTTATTTAGATACCGAGAATTCATTTAAATATATACTCGTATTTCTTTCAAAATTGATACTAATAAAAGGAGAAAAGTCGTGTCAAATTAAAGTAGCATATTGAAGACTGTGCAGTGTGCAATACCCGAATTATATTCTAGTTTATTTAGCTATCGAGAATGCATGTAAATATATTTCTTTCAAAATTAATACTAATAAAAGGAGAAAAGTCGTGTCAAAGTAGCATATTGAAGACTGTGCAACACCTGGATTCTAATTTAAATACCAAGAATTTATGTAAGTATATTTCACAATATTCAAAAGTGAACGAGGAAAAGTCAATATAAACAGAGAAAAATCGTGTCAAAGTAGCATAACGAAGATAGTGCAATACCTGGATTCTAGCTAAGTTTAAATACCGAGAATACATGTAAGTATATATATATTTCCCAAAATTCAAAAGTGAACGAGAAAAAGTCAATATAAACAGAGAAAAAATCGTGTCAAAGTAGCATATTGAAGGCCGTGCAATACCTGGATTCTAGTTTAAATACCGAGAATACATGTAAGTATATTTCACAAAATTCAAAAGTGAACGAGAAAAAGTCAATATAAACAAAGAAAAATCGTGTCAAAGTAGGCTATTGAAGACGGTGCAATACCTGGATTCCAGTTCAGATACCGCGAAGGAGACGTAAATTGTAGGAATTGAAGTAAAGCTTGTTTGTCTTCCCATGGTTCTCCATGAATATTAGGTGGAAATAGTAATAATGAGAAGAATCCAAGTAATAATATCATCAACAAATTTGCCATATTTTTTTTTACTAAGATTTGTAGTAATAATAATAATAATAATAATAATAATAATAATAATAATAATCTTCTAGGGCATAAATTTCATAATCTACAAAAAAAAAGAGGGTAAAATTTCTATAAGTAGGTAAAAAAAAAATATGACATGAGTTTAGCATGGGAATAGTAATTATCATGCATTTATAGTAATATTAACGTCGAGGTATTAAGACTCAACGGTCCATTCTGCAACAACTGTCGCAATATATATAGGAGTAATATCAGGATAATTAGACGGTTTCATGTGTGAGACGGTTTCATTTATTATAGATAAATAAATAAATATTTTTTTTATATAAAAGGATCGTTGTACAGTAAATATGAGACAGTCTTATACAATAATTACTGATACTCGTATTAATTTGTATTAATTTCAATTGGCCTACCAAACAAAGTCAAAAGCCATTTAATTATTTTTCTGCAAGAAAACATTAAAGCTAGTACAGTAGTTATTATATGGAGGATATATGCAAATTGCAACATGAATAGTTTTACCCGATTTCAAACTAACAAAGAACAAATATTGTACTCGGAGTAATTAATTTGGTCGGTAAAGTTACGATTTATGAACAATAATAGTACTCAACTACTCATGATTTAGATTTGAATAAATCGGAATTATTATATTCCTGATTCCGTCATTTCCCTTGAACAAAAAGAGTACAATAATCTTACACAAAATTAATCAAATCTTTAAGGAACTAGTACGATAATATTTATAATTATTATAAGTATAAGTATAAGTATAAGTAAGATCGATGTTTCAGTTTCAGGTAGATTTCAAACTTAATAGGAGTAGTTAATAGTATATTATACTTTCAAGTTTCGACTTTTGATGATAAATTTGAATAGAAACAACGATCATATACAAAACTTACCCGTAGATTTGGAGTATAATAAGCTCAAATAAGCTTTAACAAAAAGCTAGAATGCCTTAATAAATTCTCTAAGGTCCACCAATGTATGAGCAATGAGTAATGAGTAAAGAGTAGATGAGGAAGAGAAGTTATTATGGGAGAGAAGTGATGGAAAATGGTTTTAATTGCTTAAAGAAAGAGGGCAAAGTCAATGAATAGCAAAAGAAGGTACATACAAAACATCACATTTAGTATTGTATCATTAATTGAAATGTAAGGTAATTAAGGTACGATAAGTCCGTAATGGTGGAGTTTAGTGGTTAAAACTTGTGGTCAATATCCTAAGGATATAAGATTCAAACCCCTGTAAGAGCGAGTTTAAGCCTTGTATGGCTGCAAGAACGATCTTGTGGGAGTTGTATGATTTGAAGTTATACCTTCTAAACTTTGAGTCTGTCGAGCGAGTTCAAGCCCCTACATGGCTGAAAGCCTGAAAGAGCGATCTTGTGGGTGAAGTAAGGGTGAAGTCTAGTGGTTAAAACTGGTGGTCAACATCCTAAGGGTCTCAGATTCAAGTCTTTGCAAGAGCGAGTTCAAGACCCTGCATGGTTGCAAGAACGATCTTGTGGGAGTTGTATGATTTGAAGTTATACCTTACTTCTAGATTTCAAGTCTGTCAAGCGAGTTCAAGCCTCTGCATGGCTGCAAGAGCGATCTTGTGGGAGTTGTATGACTTGAGATTATGCCTTCTAAACTTCGAGTCTGTTATCCTAAGAGTGACTTTGTATTAATTATATCGATATACGTGTATAATTTAGTTTATAATTTGAAGAACTGTATTTAACATTATCCATAGAATATTGAAATTTATGTTGAAATTTTTGAGTAGGTAGTGTGTGGGGGTTGGTTGAGTAAGTAGATAGAATTGCAATAATGTTTGAGTGAAGAATAGTGAAAGTTATTAATATGAGTGAGGGAAGATCATCAGCATGCATGTGGAGACAAAATTTAGACAACTAAAAAATGAGAAACAATTTGTTTGTTGGATCACTATAAAGTCCTCATTTATTGCCATTTTATTTTGGCCATATACAAGTAGTAAAATTACTATAAAATTATTATAAAATTATAAAATTACAATTATAAAATTATTGTAAAATTATTCTTCTATTTTTCTTTATGTATAATTGATAACCAGTTTTATTGTTGATTTTAGCATAAAAGAACTCTTTAGTTTCGTTATTTAAATATGAATAAAACATACCTTTAATTATCACCAATATTATCCTAATTTAAATAATTAAATTTGAATACTTTTAAGAAATTTTACATTATAAAACGGTTTTATAGGAGATTTATGATTAGCTAGATGTTGAACATGGGTTTTGTGTGTAGGAGTCTATAAACCAATTACTCCCTCCGATTACCTGTGTTTTTCCCCTTTCTTTTTGGGGAAGAAAATAAGGAGGGAGTAATTATATTAATAGAATATGAAAGGTGGAATGAAAAAGTAAGAGAGAGAAATATTATATTAATTAAATGAGAAAAAGTAGAATGAAAAAGTAGGAGAGAGAAATATTATATTAATTAAATGAGAAAAAGTGTAGTGGAAAAGTAGGAGAGAGGAATATTATATTAATTAATGAAGATGATAAAACTTTCCTTAAATGGAAAGAGGGAAGAAAATCAAATTCAGTCCAAAAAGGAAATAGGGAAGAACATAGGTAATCGGAGGGAGTATTATTTGGAATCCAATTAAAAAAAGGCCATCCACTTAAATGAAATGGGTGAAGAACTCACTAAAGAAGGTCTTTTAAGTCCTAAGCCCATCAAATTTCCATAAGCGGGCTACTCTTTTAAACCATTTTGCTCCATTTCCTTTTTGATACTAAATCAACCCGAGTAACACTCTTATAAAACCGTCGTGATAGTATAGGTCAGTCCAAATAGAAAATCACCGAAATTATAGAAGAGTTTTCAGAGGAAGTGTTTGACGTTTTGACTAACGGATCGATCTTATAATACAACTGTATGTACAAATTATCTGTCTTAAACTTGAAGATGGTCAAATAAATATCAAATCAGATGACAAGTTGCCTAGGAAATGTCAAATATTTTGTCTTTATTAGCACCATGTGGTAGTATATGACCAGTTTTAAGATTTATGACGATACTCCATCTTAAGTAAGACCTATTACTACTTGTCCTACTTGTACGCATAAGATCGTCTTGTATTATAATTTGGGAGGAAAATATATGTGAATGTGAGTAATATGACTCTTCAATGAAAAGGTTAAGCCCAAGTTACACTTAAAGAAGACCAAGACTTCAATAAGTGATAACCTTAACCATACAAGTATCAATCATGAAAACAATATCCAAAAGACCCAAGACTTAACAAGTAAGAACATTCAACATTTTAATTACAAACGTAGAGAATGGAGTAGAATGTCTTGGTCCATGATTATCATCAAAGTAGTATATAAATAAATGCATACTATAATCTTATACACCAATCAAATTAACAAATATATTTCACAAATTAATTATATTTATACAAAAAAAATACTCCGTATTGTATAATAATGACGAAGGGTTTTTCCCGTAGATCATATAATAACCGCGTTATCATTTTACTATTAAGTGTTTGGCTAACATACTATAGTTGTCGTGTCGGATCATTGGAAGTTAGTAAAACCCGCTTCCAATGTGTCGAGAGTGAGAGAGATGCATTGCTTCACTTTATGAAACAGGGCATTCGTGTCGACCATTGCGGACTCCTCGATGCTTGGGGACACACCGAGGATTGTTGTCAATGGCGGGGTATTCGCTGCGACAACCAATCTGGTCATGTCATCGGTCTCAAACTTCGTGGTTCTATTATCCCCGAGTATTATTATGATGACATCATCCCTTGTTTTGAAGGTACGCTCAGTGTTGCTCTACTTAACTTGACGCATTTGAAATATTTGGACCTTAGTGTTAATAATTTCAGTGGGCAATTACCCAAGTTTTTAGGCTCACTTGCTAGCTTAGAGCGTCTTAATCTCTCTAATGTTGGCTTTTCGGGTGTTATTCCTCACTTGGGGTGGCTTTCACGTATGAGGTTGTTGAGGGTATTGGATTTGAGTGGTATTAATTTGAATACAACTACCAACACCTGGCTCTCTATTGTGAACAATCTACCTTCCTTACGAAAGCTTCATTTGGATACATGTCAACTATCTTTAAAATTACCATCTTCCCTTTCGTATATTAATTCATCAGCTACCCTTACTGTCCTCAGCCTTCAGGATAATAACTTGAATGACGCATCAATATTTGAGTGGTTATCGAACTTGAGGGGACTTGAGACCAACCTTATATATGTTGACCTCTCTGGTAATCAAATTACGTTTGGAAATAATCAGCAACTATATCCACCTACTATGAAACTCCCTCATAACTTATGTAGCTTGCAAACCTTGGACATGTCTAATAACAATCTCAACTGCAAGTTCTCCGACATCCTCCACTTGTTTTCTACATGTCAAACTACGGCATTAGTGTCTCTACAATTAAGTGCAAACCAAGTTTGGGGATCGATTCCGGACAACATTGGTGCCTTTCCTTTCTTAAGGGAATTAGATGTTAGCCAAAATCAACTGAATGGAACAATCACAATCAACCACTTATCAAACCTTTCAAAACTACGTTATTTGGATTTGTCACCTAACCAAGACGTTGTGGTTGACATTAGTGTTGATTGGATTCCTCCGTTTCAGCAGCTCGATACGTTAAATCTGAGGTCATGCAAGATAGGCCCTAATTTTCCAAGGTGGATTACAACTCAGAAAAATCTGTCTCATCTCGATATATCCAATGCTAGTATTTCAGACACTATTCCAATTTCCTTTTGGAGCTCGAGCTTGTTGTCAAGAATTCACTCTCTAGACATGTCTCAGAATTTGATATATGGTTCGATTCCAGATGTAGCAATCTTCTTTGAGAACCCCCCTTATATTAACTTGGCTTACAACTCATTGGAAGGAGTAGTACCCACATTTCTAAGGAATAATGTATCAAGTCTATACCTAAACAACAACAAGTTTGTAAAAGGTCTTTCTCCATTCTTGTGCCACCCACATGCACGAATGCCTCTTTCCGATCTTGATCTATCCAACAACTTGCTTTCAGAGAAAATTCCGGACTGTTGGAGCTATTTCAATGGACTTGATACCTTGAATCTAGAGAACAATAGTCTTTGGGGAAATTTACCGATCTCGATGGGTGCTTTAAATGGCCTTGAAGGTTTAAGCTTGAATAACAATAATCTATCAGGTGAACTGCCGACATCCCTGCTAAATTGCACTTCATTACAATTTCTGGACCTTGGAAATAATTTATTGGTTGGCCACATACCTCCTAGCTTTGGACATAGTTTACAAGATCTTACCTTCCTTAACCTACATAATAATATCTTTACCGGAGTTTTACCCAGAAGCATTTGCGATCTTAGATATCTTCAAGTCATAGACTTTTCAGATAATCACATTTCAGGTACGATACCAACATGTTTATACAAACCTGTAAGCGGCATGGGCCACGATAATGATGGTAGCCCTTGGCAAGACAATGATAACTATGATGGCCAACTAACCGACAAAACTGTGGCACAAGTGATGTGGAAAAGACAAGAACAAACATTTGATGGTCATACTTCCTTAAGATTACTTAAAGGCATTGATATCTCCAACAATAAGCTAGAAGGCCATATTCCAGAAGGTATATCAAGTCTCGTTGGATTAGTATTCTTGAATCTATCGCGAAACAATCTTACTGGAACTATTATGTCGAGAATAGGCCAATTGACATCTTTGGAGTCTCTTGATTTATCACATAACTATCTTACCGGTGAAATCCCAACTAGCTTGGCTCAAATTAGCTCTCTAGAGATATTCGATATTTCCGACAATAACTTGACGGGGGAGATTCCAGTCAGCACACAATTGCAAAGCTTTGATACATCATCATACATGGGAAACCCCGGACTTTGCGGAGTACCACTCCCAACATGTGCCAAAAATGAAGCACCTACCATCACGCCAAATGGTCACCACGAGCCACACAATGTAGACGATCAGTTTATGCTGGGAGTGTACATAAGCGTGATAGTTGGATTTATCGTCGGATTTTGGGGAGTTTGTGGGAGTTTAGTTGTGAAGAGATCTTGGAGACATGCCTATTTCCGATTCTACGAAGACATGAGAGACAAGGTGTATGTTATATGGGTTGTTTATATAGCTAGAGCTTGGAGGAGATCTTAAACCTTCTTTCTATCATAATTTTGTTATAACATTCATAATATATATACTCCATTATACCCAGTATTTGTATCATAATGACGATGTTATTTCTGTTTATCGAGATGGTTTAATTGGTGTACCGCCATCTATCTCGGTTGTTTAATTGTTTGTATGAATGCATTCGTTTTCTTACCACAACGGGAACCCTCGAGACACTGAGTGATATTCTCGTTCTATTTAGCAACACATGCTCGCTCCAAGACCAACCGATACAATGATCAACCGAACACGGCTTGATATATATCATCTCTCTTATATAATCTGAGTGAACTATTTATCGTTATTTGTTAAGTATTTGTCGTTTTCCTTTCATTATCGTTGAAACAGAGGCGGACCCGAGTCAAACCCAAGTCAAGACACAAACCTTCTTGGTTCAAGACACACATTTTCTCATTAAACGTTTAAAAATGACAAACATGAGAATTTGTCCAAGTCAATCATCAATGCATCTACCAATAAGACAACATGATTCTGAGATTTGACTCGAAATAGTGAAAAATTGATATTCATAAATATACAAGTATAATTTGTGTGTAGACCCATTATAATTTGGCATCAAATTTAAAAAGGCCATCCACTTAAATGAAATGGGTAAAGAACTCACTAAAGAAACTCTTTTAAACCATTTCGACCCAATTCCTTTCTGATCCTCAGTACCTCTCCTACAAAACCGTCCTAATAGTATATGACAGTATGAAATAGAAAATCTTCATCGAAATTAAAAAGAAGAGTTTTCAGCAGAAGTGTTTGACGTTTTGACTAACAGATCGATCTTATACGAGTATAACTGTATGTAAAAATTCTTGTTTTTGACGAAATTACGAAAATATCCATCTTAATCTTGAAGACGATAAAAAATAACATATCAAATCAGATGACAAGTTGATTAAGAAATATCAAATGTCAAATGTTTTATTTTTATTAGGACGATGTGGTAGTATATATGAGTAATAATTTGGACGGAAAATATATATGAATATGAGTCATATGAATCTTTATTGAAACACAAATTATACCATACAACCGTTGTACCGTACGACGGACCTAATTTATGGTAAAAAGTTATCACTTTACGTTATGTAGTGACCACTTTAAGTTAAATGGTGACCACGTTTTAATATGAAAAAATGGTAACTATTTATCTGAAAGTGGTAACTAACTAACCAACCTAAAATAGTTACTTTTTATCATAAATTGCAAACTTTTACTACTGTCGCATGGTACACAACGGTTATACACAATAATTACTGTGATTGAAAAGGTTAAGCCCAAGTTACACTTAAGACGACCAAGACTTCGATCAATAAGTGCTAAGCTTAATCATTACAAGTAACAATCATGGAAACATTACCCTAAACACCAAGACTTAACCAAGCAACAACATTAACATTTTAATAACAAACGTAGAGAACGGAGTAGAATGTGTTAGTCCATGATCATCATCAAAGTAGTATATAAGTAAATGCATACTACAACCTCCTAAATCAATCAAACAAATATATTTCACAAATTAATTATATTTATACAATAATTTTGCATAATTATGATGAAGGGTTTTTCCCGTAGATCATATAATAATCACGTTATCATTGTACTATTAAGTGTTTGGCTAACATACTATAGTTGCAGTGTTGGATCATTGGAGGTTAGTAAAACCCGCTCCCAATGTGTCGAGAGTGAGAGAGATGCCCTGCTTCACTTTAAACGGGGCATTAGTGTCGACCATTGCGGACTCCTCGGTGCTTGGGGACACACTGAGGATTGTTGTCAATGGCTGGGTATTCGCTGCGACAATCAATCTGGTCATGTCATCGGTCTCAAACTTCATGGTTCTTACTCCGAGAATTATGGTGGTGAGACCATCCCTTGTTTTGAAGGTACGCTCAGTGTTGCTCTACTTAACTTGACACATTTGAAATATTTGGACCTTAGTTCTAATAATTTTCGTGGACAATTACCCAAGTTTTTAGGCTCACTTGTTAGCTTAGAACGTCTTAACCTCTCCAATACTAGATTTTCGGGCATTTTTCCTGAAGAGATCGGAAATCTTTCTAGACTAACATCCCTCGATCTAAGTTATAACGAGGGCGTATGGGTTGATAACTTGGGGTGGCTTTCACGTATGAGGTTGTTGAGGGAAGTTGATTTGAGTTATATTAATTTGAATACAACTACAAGCAGTTGGCTCTCTATTGTTAACAATCTACCTTCCTTACAAGAGCTTCATTTGGATGGATGTCAACTATCTTTAATATTACCATCTTCTCTTTCATATATTAATTCATCAACTACCCTTACTGTCCTCAGCCTTGTTAGTAATAACTTGAATGACACATCAATATTTGAGTGGTTGTATAATTTGAGGGGACTTGAGACCAATCTTATACATCTTGACCTCTCTTATAGTATGTTTACAAATAATCAGCAACTATATCCATCTACTGTGAAACTCCCTCATAACTTATGTAGCTTGCAAACCTTGGACATGTCTTATAACAATCTGAACTGCAAGTTCTCCGACATCCTCCACTTGTTTTCTACATGTCAAACTACGGCATTAGTGTTTCTAAGATTATATAACAATCAAGTTTGGGGCTCGATTCCGGACAACATTGGTGCCTTTCCTTTCTTAAGGGAATTAGGCGTTAGGGAAAATGAGCTTAATGGTACCATTTCTCAATCCCTTGGCCAACTTACAATGCTTGAGAGCTTAGATCTTTCTGAGAATTCTTTGAATGGAATAATCACAATCAACCACTTGTTAAACCTTTCAAAACTACATTATTTGGATTTGTCATCTAAGAAAGACGTTGTGGTTGACATTAGTGTTGATTGGATTCCTCCGTTTCAGCTTGATACACTCATTCTACGGTCATGCAAGATAGGCCCTTATTTCCCAAGGTGGATTACAACTCAAAAAAACGTGTATAAGCTTGATATATCCAATGCTATTATTTCAGACACTATTCCTATTTCCTTTTGGAGCTCGAGTTTGTTGTCTGGAATTAACTATCTAAACATGTCTCACAATATGATTTATGGTACAATTGCAGATGTATCATTCGTCATTATTGACGACTTTACTACAATTGACTTGAGTTACAACTTATTGGAAGGAGTAATACCCACATTTCTAAGGAATAATGTAACATATCTATATCTAAACAACAACAAGTTTTCAAAAGGCCTTTCTTCATTCTTGTGCCCACATGCACAAATGTCTCTATATGATCTTGATCTATCCAACAACTTGTTCTCTGAAAAGCTTCCAGACTGTTGGAGCTATTTCAATAAACTTGAGAGCTTGAATTTAGAGAACAATGGTCTTTGGGGAAATTTACCGATCTCGATGGGTGCGTTAGACTTGCTTGAAGGTTTAAGCTTGAGTAACAATAGTCTATCGGGTGAACTGCCGACATCGTTGGTAAATTTAACGACATTACAATTTCTCAACCTTGAAAATAACTTATTGGTTGGCCACATACCACCTAGCTTTGGAAGTAGTTTAACATATCTTAACTTCATTAACTTACATAATAATAACTTCACGGGAGTTATACCAACAAGTCTTTGTGATCTTGGAAATCTGCAACTCATGGACTTTTCAGACAATCGCATCTCAGGTGCGATTCCAACATGTTTATACAAACTCGTAAGTGGCATGGGCCAGCACTACAAATCCGGAGGAAACTATAATGGTATCACACAAGTGATGTGGAAAAGAAGAGAACAAACATTTGAGAGTGGTGGTTCCTTACTATTACTTCAAGGCATTGACATCTCCAACAATAAGCTAGAAGGTCATATTCCAGAAGGCATATCAAGTCTCGTTGGATTACAATTCTTAAATCTGTCAAGAAACAATCTTACCGGAACTATTATGTCAAAAATAGGCCAACTAACCTCTTTGGAGTTTCTTGATTTATCACATAACCATCTTACCGGTGAAATCCCCACTAGTTTGGCTCAAATTAGTTCTCTAGAGATACTCGACATTTGCGACAATAACCTGACCGGAAAGATTCCAGTTGGCACACAATTGCAAAGCTTTGATGCATCATCATACATGGGAAACCCCGGACTTTGTGGAGCACCGCTCCCATCATGTCCTGAAGATGAAGCACCTGCAATGGCACCAAGTAATAATAGTCACCCCGAGCAAGACACAAAAGACTACTTTATGTTAGGGGTGTACATAAGTGTGATACTTGGATTTATCGTCGGATTTTGGGGAGTTTGTGGGACTTTGATTGTGAAGAGATCTTGGAGACATGCCTATTTCCGATTCTATGAAGACATGAGAGACAGGGTGTATGTCATATGGGTTGTTTATATAGCTAAGGCTTGGAGGAGATCTTAAAGCTTGTTTGTATCATAGTGTTGTTATAACATTCATATGTATACTCCATTGTACCTGTGATTTGTATCATAATGATGATGTTATTTCTGTTTATGGAGATGGTTTAATTGGTGTACCGTTATCAATCTCGGTTGTTTAATTGTTTGTGTGAATGCATTCGTTTTCTTACCACAACGGGAACCCTCGAGGCACTGAGTGATATTCTCGTTCTATTTAGCAACACATGCTTCAAGACCTACCGATACTACTCTTGGTTTAAAATATACTCCGTACACATGTCGTAGGCATTTTCCCCCGTATTGTAGTGTTATAAGAGCACAAGGCCGTCTTAACAGAGTCTTTAAATACATAAACGGTTATAGTGAACGACCAAACAAGGTCTCGAACTTGCGTAGCTCATTAGCTGTCTGATTCCTGAACAAGATTAACATTAGTTTAGTAGTTAAGAATAGGTAGCGAGGACAATAGGTCTCAGGTTCGAATAAAATGACTCGACAAGTATTCTCAGCTCAATAAAACTAGTAATGTCAAATGTTAAACCATCATCAAATAGCTCAGATCGACAAGTAGCTCAGCTCACTAATTAGAAATGTAAATTAAAATAGCTCATAGATCAATCAAGTACTCCGTACTCGACAAGTATCTATCTTAAACTTTAAGATGGTCCAAATACGTATTAAATTAGAAAATGTCAAATGTTTTGTCTTTATTAGCATCATGTGGTAGTATTTGACACGTTTTAAGATTTATGACGATACTCCATCTTAAGTAAGATCTACTACTTATCCTACATGTACGCATAATATCGTCTTATATAATAATTTGGAAAAGTTTAAGCCCAAGTTACACTTGAGACGACCAAGACTTCAATAAGTGATAACCTTAACCATACAAGTATCAATCATGAAAACATTATCCAAAAGACCCCAAGACTTAATTAACCAAGTAAGAACATTCAACATTTTACTAAAAAAACGTAGAGAATGGAGTAGAATGTCTTAGTGCAAGACAATCATCAAAGTAGTATATAAATAAATGCATACTATAACATTATACATTAATCAAATTAACAAATATATTTCACAAATTAATTATATTTATACAAAAATAATACTCCATATTGTATAATAATGACGAAAGGTTTTTCCCGTAGATCATATAATAATCGCGTTATCATTGTACTATTAAGTGTTTGGCTAACATACTATTGTTGTGGTGTTGGATCATTGGAGGTTAATAAAACCCGCTTCCAATGTGTCGAGAGTGAGAGAGATGCATTGCTTCACTTCATCAAACATGGCATTCGTGTTGACCACTGCGGATTCCTCGATGCTTGGGGACACACTGAGGATTGTTGTCAATGGCGGGGTATTCGCTGCGACAACCAATCTGGTCATGTCATCGGTCTCAAACTCCGTGGTTCTGGCTCCTATTTTAATGATGAAATCATCCCTTGTTTTGAAGGTACACTCAGTGTTGCTATACTTAACTTGACGCATTTGAAATATTTGGACCTTAGTGCTAATAATTTCAGTGGACAATTACCCAAGTTTTTAGGCTCACTTGCTAGCTTAGAGCGTCTTAATCTCTCTTATGCTGGCTTTTCGGGTGTTATTCCTCAAGAGATCGGAAATCTTTCACAATTAACCTCCCTTGATCTTAGTGTTCTTGACAGTTTCATTATTAATATCAGGGTGGATAGCTTGGGGTGGCTTTCAGGCATGAGGTTATTAAGGGAAGTCGATTTGAGTGGCATTAATTTAAATGCGACTAAAAACACCTGGCTCTCCGTAGTTAACAATCTTCCTGTCTTACGAGTGCTTCGTTTGGATGGATGTGGACTAAATATACACTTACCATCTTCACTTTCATATATTAATTCATCGACTATCCTTGCCGTCCTTAGCCTTTCGTGGAATAATTTTAATGATACATCAATATTTGAGTGGTTGTTCAATTTGAGTGAACTTGAGACCAACCTTATATATCTCGACCTTGGTGGTAACGAAATGATGTTTGAGAATAATTTGCAAAAGTCCGGACGTGCTATGAATTTTGTTACTAATTTATGTAGCTTGCAAGTGCTAGGCTTGTCTAGAACGAATCTCAACTACAATTTCTCTAAAATTGTTGAATCCTTTCATGCATGTCCACACAAGTCATTGGTGTCTCTAATCTTAAGTTTTAACAAAATTTGGGGCTCGATTCCGGATAATATTGGTGCCTTTTCTTTTTTAAGAGAACTATACGTCAATGATAATATGTTGAAAGGCATCATTACTCAAGCCCTCGGAAAACTTTCGATGCTTGAGACCTTGGATCTTTCATCCAATTCTTTTAATGGAACTCTCTCAAGTGTCCACTTAACAAACCTTTCACAACTACGTTCACTGATATTGTCGGGGAACACAGAATTAGAGATCAATATTAAGGCTAATTGGATTCCTCCATTTCAATTGGATAATCGTCTTTATTTGAGATCATGCAAGGTAGGCCCTTCTTTTCCAAAGTGGATTTTAAGCCAAAAAAACTTGCTTTATATTGATATATCTAATTGTAGTATATCTGACACCATTCCTACTTCCTTTTGGAACTCGAGCTTCATGTCGACAGTTCAATCTCTAGATATGTCACATAATATGATTTATGGTACACTTCCGGATATACCAATCATTTTTCGGAGTCTCCATGATTTAATAATAGACTTGAGCTTCAACAATTTGGAAGGCGAAATACCTCCTTTCTTAATGAATAATGTTTCAGATCTTCTTCTCAGCAACAACAACTTTTCAAAAGGCCTTCTTGCATTCTTGTGCCCACATACTCAATCGTCTCTTGTCTCTCTCGACCTATCGAGCAACTTGTTTTCCGAGAAATTTCCTGATTGTTGGAGCTATTTTGATCAATTAGAATACTTGAATCTTGAGAACAATAGCCTTTGGGGAAGTTTACCGACCACCATAGGTACGTTGGGCCAACTTACTAATTTACACTTGAGTAATAATGACTTATCAGGCGAATTACCGACATACCTAAAAAATTGCACTTCATTGGAATCTCTTCACCTTGCAAATAATTCGTTAGTGGGTGAAATACCCAGTAGCTTTGGGCATAGTTTCAGAAATCTTGTGATTATTAACCTACAAAATAATGGTTTTACCGGATTTCTGCCTACAAGCATTTGTGATCTCTCACATCTTCGAGTCATGGACTTTTCGGGCAATCACATTGCTGGTGCTATACCGAAATGTTTACACAAACTGGCTAACATGGTCAGCCCAACTGATCCAGCAGGCGACCTTGGAGATGAAACACGCGTGATGTGGAAAAGAAACGAACAAACGTTTGGTATCAACTCAATAGCATTAAAAGGGATCGATATATCCAACAATAAGCTACGAGGTCACATTCCAGAAGGTATATCAAGTCTCGTTGGATTAAAATTCTTAAATCTATCGAGAAACAATCTTACCGGAGCAATTATGTCGAAAATAGGCCAACTTACCTATTTGGAGTCTCTTGATTTATCACATAATCATCTTACCGGTGAAATCCCAACTAGCTTGGCTCAAATTAGCTCTCTGTCGTCATTCGATATTTCCGACAACAACTTGACAGGAAAGATTCCAACTAGCACGCAATTGCAAAGCTTTGATGCATCATCATACATGGGAAACCCCGGACTTTGCGGAGCACCGCTCCCAACATGTGCCAAAAATGAATCACCTGCCATCGCGCCAAATGGTCACCACGAGCCACACAAGGTAGACGAGTTTATGTTAGGGGTGTACATAAGTGTGATACTTGGATTTATCGTCGGATTCTGGGGAGTTTGTGGGACTTTGGTTGTGAAGAGATCTTGGAGACATGCTTATTTCCGATTCTATGAAGACATGAGAGACAGGGTGTATGTCATATGGGTTGTTTATATAGCTAAGGCTTGGAGGAGATCTTAAAGCTTCTTTGTATCATAGTGTTGTTATAACATTCATATGTATACTCCATTGTACCTGCGATTTGTATCATGATGATGATGTTATTTCTGTTTATGGAGAAGGTTTAATTGGTGTACCGTTATCAATCTCGGTTATTGTTTAATTGTTCGTGTGAATGCATTCGTTTTCTTACCACAACGGGAACCCTCGAGGCACTGAGTGATATTCTCGTTCTATTTAGCAACACATGCTTCAAGACCTACCGATACTACTCTTGGTTTAAAATATACTCCGTATTCATGTCGTAGGCATTTGCCCTTATATTATAGTGTTATAAGAGCAAAAGGCAGTCTTAACAGAGTCTTTAAATACATAAACGGTTACAGTGATGACCAAACAAGGTCTCGAAGTTGCGTATAAAATGACTTGGCAAGTATTCTCAGCTCAATAAAATTAGAAATGTAAAATAGCTAATAGATCAATCAAGTACACCGTACTCGACAAGTATCTATCTTAAACTTTAAGACGATCGAAATACGTATCAAATCAGATGACAAGTTGATTTAGAAATGTCAAATGTTTTGTCTATATTAGCATTATGTGGTAATATTTGACCCGTTTTAAGATTAATGTGATACGTGTCGTTACCGCACTCAAATTAATAATTTATAACCTTACTCTTATCATACTAACGATCTTAAAAATTACGTAGTATAGTACAAGTAAGGGTCGATCCCACGGAGAGACGATTTATTCATTAACTAGTCCACTACATATTTACGATTATGAATAACATATTAACAATATTAACAAGAATATATACGGAATGGGGGTTTTAATTAATTGTCTCGAATAATCTAAACTAATGAACTTATCCATAATAAACTATAACTAATATTCTAATATATATACAAGTGAAACAAGCATAATAATTCGGCTCATATATTTCTTATACTCAGTTACCCATTCAGTTACTAAATCGACTCGTCGTACCCATATTATTTTATTACTAGATTAACTGTAGAGAATTTAGCCGCTAAATCTCCCTATCCTTCCTTACTTATAATCAGTGTCGAGCCGCTCGACCACCAATACTAACTAATTAATTATTACGTAAGTTTCGACGCTCCGTAAGTTAACTAGTCGCATTAAGAACAAGAAAGACATCATTAATCCTAGTCAATTAAAATTAACTAGATCAAATTATACTCCTAGATTAATCTAGTGACAATTCGCAGTCCTAAATTAATATAGTTGCTACTCGGTTGTATAATTTAACGCCGCGCCAATTAATACAACTAGCTATTGAACAATAAATACGAGTATAAAATTGAATACTAATAAAATAATATTGGTAAACTAATTGATTTCATAACTGAACGATTAACTATAAGATCCAAGACAAAATTAATAACTGAAATTAACAAGTATTAAGGAGTAAAGAACTTAATATCTAGCCCCAAAAGACTCCTCCTTGATTCGGTTTCGACACCTCCACAAGTAGTGCTTTCGTCTTCCTTCGAGTTGAAGCCACTCCACCCGACGGACTGCTCCGAGCTCCAGAAAACCGTTAAATTCAATTACTAATAGGGTTTGGTATTTTTTGTGTTTGCTTGCTTGAGTTATTCATGATGGGGAACCGGGTATTTATAGTTACACTGTGTCAAAATTTAGGAAAGATTTGAGATATATATAATTTCTGGGTAGAAATATGGAAAGTTAATGAAATTGGAAGAATAAGAGATATTGAATTTCTATATCCGGATATTATATCCCCTTCATCTCCGTAGTGTTTCAATGGACAATTACCCAAGTTTTTAGGCTCGCTTGCTAGCTTAGAGCATCTTAATCTCTCTTATAGTGGGTTTTCGGGTGTTATTCCTCAAGAGATCGGAAATCTTTCCAGATTAACATTCCTTGATCTACATCTTAATGATTATGGTTCCCTTAATAACATGAGAGTGGATAACTTGTGGTGGCTTTCCCGTATGAGGGTGTTGAGGGGAGTGGATTTGAGTGGTATTAATTTGAATACTGCTGCGAGCACTTGGCTCTCTATTGTTAACAACCTCCCTTCCTTACGAGAGCTTCGTTTGGATAATTGTCACCTATCTTTAAACTCACCTTCTTCTCTTTCATATATTAATTCATCAACAACCCTTGCTGTCCTCAGCCTTAGTGAAAATAACTTGAATGACACATCAATATTCGAGTGGTTGTTGAATTTGACTGGACTTGAGACTAACCTTATATATCTTGACCTCTCTGGTAATCCAATGTTTGCTTATAATATGCAACTATTTAGACGTGCTGTGAATCTTCTTGATAACTTATGTAGCTTGCAAACCCTAAGGTTGTTTCGTACCAATCTTAACTACAAGTTCTTTGACATCCTTCAATTGTTTTCTTCATGTCCACATAAGGCATTAATGTCGCTACAATTAGCTGACAACCAAGTTTGGGGCTCGATTTCAGATAACGTTGACTCATTTCCGTTCTTAAGGGAATTAGGTGTTAGCGGTAATGGGCTTAATGGTAACATTTCTCAATCCCTTGGGGAACTTATGATGCTCGAGTTCTTGGATCTTTCTGACAACTTTTTGAGTGGAACTGTCACAATCAACCACTTATCCAACCTTTCAAAACTACGTGATTTGGATTTGTCATCTAACAAAGAAGTTGTGGTTAGCATTAGTGTTGATTGGATTCCTCCATTTCAGCTTGATACGCTAACTCTGAGGTCGTGCAAGATAGGTCCTTATTTTCCAAGGTGGATTACAACTCAGAAAAACATGTATTTGCTCGATATATCCAATGCTAGTATTTCGGATACTATTCCTATTTCCTTTTGGACCTCGAGCTTTTTGTCGGGAATTGGCACTCTAGACATGTCTCGCAATATGATTTATGGTACAGTTCCAGACGTATCAGTCATCTTTAACCAGTTCTCCGAAATAGACTTGAGTTATAACTTGTTGGAAGGAGTAATCCCCACATTTCTAAGGAATAATGTATCAGCTGTATATCTAAACAACAAGTTTTCGAAAGGCCTTTTTCATTTCTTGTGCCCGCATACACAAATGCCTCTTTATAATCTTGATCTATCAAACAACCTATTTTCAGAAAAGTTTCCAGACTGTTGGAGCTATTTTGATAAACTTGAAAACTTGAATCTAGAAAACAATAGTCTTTGGGGAAATGTACCGATCTCAATGGGTGCTTTAGACAGCCTTAGTGGTTTAAGCTTGAGCAACAATAATCTATCGGGTGAATTACCTACGTCCCTGGTAAATTGGAAGTCATTAAGAGCTCTTCACCTAGCAAATAATTCGTTGGTTGGTCACCTACCCCCTAGCTTTGGGCGTAGTTTAAGAAATCTTGCCGTAGTTAACCTACAGAATAATGGTTTTACCGGAGTTCTACCTATAAGCTTATGCGATCTTTCACAACTTCGACTCATGGATCTTTCCGGCAATCACATCTCTGGTTCTATTCCAACATGTGTGAACAAACTAGTAAGCATGACAAACTCTCAAGAGTTCGCGACTTCCACAAGCGAAATGGATGACCACGATGGATCTACACGAGTGATGTGGAAAAGAACCGAACAAGCCTTTATTGCTCGCATCTCATTACAATTACTTAAAGGGATCGATATTTCCAATAATAAGCTACAAGGACATATTCCAGAAGGTATATCAAGTCTCGTTGGATTAAAGTTCTTAAATCTATCGAGAAACAATCTTACCGGAGCTATTATGTCTAGAATAGGTCAACTGACCTCTTTGGAGGCTCTTGATTTATCACATAACCATCTTACCGGTGAAATCCCGACTAGTTTGGCTCAAATTAGCTCTCTCTCGTCATTCGATATTTCCGACAATAACTTCACGGGGAAGATTCCAATTGGCACACAATTGCAAAGCTTTGATGCATCATCATACATGGGAAACCCCGGACTTTGCGGAGCACCGCTCCCAACATGTGCAAAAAATGAAGTACCTGCCATCGCGCCAAATGGTCACCACGAGCCACACAAGGTAGACGAGTTTATGCTAGGGGTGTACATAAGCGTTATACTTGGATTTATCTTTGGATTCTGGGGAGTTTGTGGGACATTAGTTGTGAAGAGATCTTGGAGACATGCCTACTTCCGATTCTATGAAGACATGAGAGACAAAGTGTATGTTTTATGGGTTGTCAATGTAGCCAAAGTTTGGAGAAGAACTTAAAGCCTCTTTGTATCATAATTTTGTTATCATTCATATATATATATATATACACTCCATTGTACCTGTGATTTGTATCAAAATGATGATGTTATTTCTGTTTATGGAGATGGTTTAAATGGTGTACCGTCATCAATCTCGTTTGTTTAATTGTTTGTACGAATGCATTCGTTTTCCTACCACAATGGGAACCCTCGAGGCACTGAGTGATATTCTCGTTCTATTTAGCAACTCGTCCTTCAAGACCTACCGATACTACTCTTGGTTTAAAATATACACCATATTCATGTCGTAGGCATTTGCCCTGTATTATCGTGTTATAAGAGCACAAGGCCGTCTTAACAGAGTCTTTAAATACATAAATGGTTAAAGTGACCGACCAAACAAGGTCTCGAAGTTGCGTAGCTCGGTAGCTGACTGGTTTCTGAACAAGATTAACATTAGTTACTAGTTAAGAATGGGTAGCGGGGACAATAGGTCTCAGGTTTGAATAAAATTACTCAACAAGTATTCTCAGCTCAATAAAACTAGAAATGTCAAATGTTAAACTATCAAATAGCTCATATCGACAAGTAGCTCACCTCAGTAATTAGAAATGTAAAATCGGTCATAGAATCAATCATGTACTCCGTACTCGACAAGTATTTATCTTAAACTATAAGACGATCCAAATACGTATCGCTTGGGGACACACTAAGGATTGTTGTCAATGGCAAGGTATTCACTGCGACAACCACTCTGATCATATCACCGGTCTCAAACTTCGTGGTTTCTGTCTCCTTTGATTTTGTTCCTTTTGCGAAACACCATTACCCTTGTTTAGAAGGTACGCTCAACGTTTCTCTTCTCAACTTGACGCATTTGAAATATTTGGACCTCAGTGTTGATAGATTCAGTAGAGAATTACCCAAGTTTATTTATAGGTTCACTAGCTAGTTTTGAGAGCTTAATTTGTCTACTGCTGGCTTTTTGGGGGTTATTACTCAAGAAATTGGAAATCTTTCAAAGTTAACCTCCGTCGATCTTAATGATGAATATAGTTACAGCATGATGAGGGCGGAAAGCTTGTGGTGGCTTTCACGCACGAGGTTATTAAGGAAAGTGGATTCGAGTAATATCGATTTAAGTGCAACTAAAAACACTTGGCTCTCCATAGTTAACAACCTTCCCGCCTTACGAGAGCTTCGTCTGGATTATTGTAGTCTATATCTACACCTACAATCTTCACTTTCATATATTAATTTATCCACGGCTGTCCTTACCCTTTCATCAAATAATTTTAATGATACATCAATATTTGAGTGGCGGTTAAACTTGGGACCTTGGGTGGACTCGACACCAACCTTATACATCTTGAACTCTCTTATAACTCTATGATGTTTCGAAATAGTTTAGAAAATGTCTAAACAGGCTAATGAAAATCCTTGATAAGTTATGTAGCTTGAAATCCCTAGGCCTGTCTTACACGATTCTCGACTATGACTTCTCTAAAATTATGAAATCCTTTTATGCGTCCACACAAGCCATTGGTGTCTCTAGAATTATTTCATAACCAACTTTGGGGCTCGATTCCGGATATTATTGACGGCTTTTCTTTCTTGAGAGGACTAGAAGTTGGTTAAAATCTTTTGAATGGTACCATTATTCAAGCCCTCAAGAAACTTACCTTGCTCGAGGACTTGTTCTTTCTGACAATTCTTTTAATGGAACACTGAACTTGATCGAGAACACGGGATTAGAGTGAGTTTTGATACAAATTGGATTCCTCCATTTCAGCTAGAGAATCTTTGTTTGGGATCGCAAGGCTGGTCCTTATTTTATGAAGTGGTTTTTGTATCAATATATTGATATATCTAATTCTGGTATTTCGGACACCATTCCTACTTTCTTTTGGAATTTGAGCTTGATGTCGGGAAATCATTATCTAAACATGTCACATAATATGATTTATGATACACTTCCGAATATACCAATCTGTTTTCAGAGTCTTCATATTATAATTGACTTTTGGAAGGCGAAATACCCAAATTCTAAGGAATAATGTTCGAGGCTTATTCTTACCATTAACAACTTTTCAAATGATTTCTTGCATTCTTGTGCCCAGATACTCAAACATCTGTTTCATATCTTGATTTATCGAGCGACTTGTTTTCTGAAAGTTTTTCCCATTATTGGAGCAATTTTGATCAATTATTCAAACTGTATCTTGAGAACAACAATTTGTAGGGAAATTTGCCAATCTTCATTGGTGCATTACACCAACTCGGTGGCCAATACTTGAGAAATAATAATCTATCTGGCGAACTACCGGCATCCCTGAGAAATTGCAAGTCATTGGTATTTTCCGACCTTTCACGTAACCTACTGGACAATTTTTTTACCACGAAATTTTTGATATCTTTTAAATTATTTATTTCATTTATCAAAATAACATATTTTCATTTTCGGAACAATTTTTTTGTGAATTACACTCTATCAAAAATTTTAAGTGGAAAAAATGTACAATAAAAACTATTTTTATTTTAGAAATGTTTCGTAAATGAATTATTTTTCGTTCAAATTATCACAATTTTTTCAAATGAAATTAGTTTTTCATTATTTTTGTGTATCATTATTAATTACGTTATATTTAATGTATTGATTTTTACCTCTAAACAACCAGTTTTCAAGAGGTCTTATCCATTTTTGTGCGTTACACAACCTTGAAGTTTTAAGCTTGAGTAACAATAACCTAACGGGTGAACTGTCGACATCCCTAGTAAATTACAAGTCGTGGGTCATTCTTGACCTAGCCAATAACTCATTGCTTGGCCACATACCTCCTTGCTTTGGGCATAGTTTTGGAAATCTCGTGATTTAACATACAAAATAATGACTTTACTGGGGTCTTACCTATAAACCTTGTGATCTTTCAAGTCTTAAACTTATGAATCTTTCACACAGTCACATTTCTGGTACAATTCCTAAATGTTTAACCAAATTGGTAAGCATGGCTAACATAGATGATTCAAGAATTTCACCCTATTTAAACGAAGATGCAATACGTGTGATGTGGAAAAGAAATGAACAAACATTTGGTGGCATTGTCTCTTTATAATTACTCATAGTCATTGACATTTCCAACAATAAGCTACATGACCATTCCCCACACTTAGTCCATTGTCGTCCTCGACAACGAGAACTCACGAGTTAAAATTAAGAATCAAAAGATTAACCTTCCAAGATTTCAAACCAATCAAAGTAGGTACAATCGACGACAAACTAAAAATATTTTATAAGTTTGTAAGTTAGTAAGGTTAACGATACAAATTACGAGTTAGATTAGCAAGTAATATATACATAAATTTCTCCTCAACTATAAACTATTCAATTAATTAATTTAACAACATATAATATTTTAAATCGTTTCTAAATCTAAACTAGAAATAAACTCATTATCCTTCCCACTTATCTAACTACCTTCAAAAAATTGGGTAAGAATTGACTCAAGAAGACGGGTTTCAGCAGTTTAAGGTCTTAAGGGAAGGGGATATACTTTCGGTACATTCCTATTACCAGTTCAGTACGAGGATCGTTCTCCCGAGCACATAAGGCAAACTAGACACCTCGTCTCACTTTTTTTCCGCTCTTATTCCATTTTATTTTTCTTTTTCTCTCATTCTATTTTTTTCTTTTTTCTTCATTTTTTTCTTTTTCAATTTCAATTTTTTTTCTTTTTTTTTTCCAAGATCGAGTGACCCATGTAGCGAGCTTTAAACCAATGACTCCCGCCCTTCTGGACAAGGCATTAGGCATTCTCCCAGTCCCGTTAGGACTAGGTTCCCCTCGGATTTACTAACTCGAGTCACAAGACCGACTCGCTCACTTTTGAGGCATCTAATCTTTCTTATAGCCCTAATTAGGAGTCACCTACGAAAGTAAATTAATTGAAACAAGACCTGCTTACCGCTCGTACCTCCAGAGTCAACGAAAAAAAAAGTTAAGGTAGCTAAAACAAGTGATATTCTTTATAATTTATTTGTAACCTAAATTTAAAAGAGACTTAAAATACCATCTATTACTAAATTAATTAATCCAAGTCTAATCGGGAGGAAAAATAAATGCATACACAAAAACAAATTTTTAAGTTGGTAACAATTAAAGTTAGCTAATATTTTTTTTTAAAAAAAGTTAGATTAGAATTTGTCGTCGACTTCCCTATTCTAGTTAGTCGAATAAAAACGAAGGTTTTTTAAACAATAAGCTCCATTTATTTAAAATTTTCCACTTTTTTTTCCGCAAGAATTAAATTTTGCATTTTTTCTGTAAGAATTAACCACTCCCCCACACTTAAACTCGACATCGTCCTCGATGTCAAAATTAGACATTGAGAACTTAAACTTTAAGCATATAATATAAAAAAAAAATAAGAGGGTGGAGGGACTTAGCGGATTCCAATTATTCGGTTGGTTGGTGATATCAGGTTACTTGGACACAAAAATATCATTGTTTCCTTGTTTTTCCATGCTCCATGCAAAATAATCAACCCTGCACCAACTCAAAAGTCCTTTTACAATCTGCAAAATATAGCATTGACCGAGGAAGTGAGCACAAAGGAAACAAAATACACATACCATCGTCAGGGAAAAAAACAAAATAAAAAAAAACTATAATAATCAAATTAATAAATTAAAGATTTCTTTTTGGGCAACCGACACTATTAACATCCCCTTACAAAGATTGCGAAACTCAGGGAGGCACTTAAGCCGACTCAACTAATAAAACAAAAATATACTAAAATAATAAGGGTAATAATAATAATAATAATAATAATAAGTAGATAACGTCTAAGACAATAAACAATCAATCCCCGGCAACGGCGCCAAAATTTGATGCGTGTCGTTTCCGCAGTCAGAATTAAATTTATAAACACTACTAACTCTACGGTAGATAGGGTAAGTAGAGGTCGATCCCACAGAGACTGACGTTATTATCTAAGACGATTTATTATTTAATAGTATAGATATATAGAAAAAGGGGGGTTTTGTTGGTTTTGAAAATAATAATAATAAAGTAAAAAACATAATAATAAATAAATAAAATTAATTCATAACAATATTCGAGACATGCAATATATGATATAGTCGGGTTAATCATCGATTCAATTAATTAGACTCAAATAGATCGGTAACTAGTTAATCCCATGAACGCACGCAAATTACCAGTTTTATCGTTTTGACTTGTTAAACCTCGTGAACGCACGCAAGTTTAATCCTAACCAAATTTATCAAATTAACCATGAACGCACGAATTAACTTGACAAATTTAGTCGCATTAAGAATACCCATCAATTGAATTATATAAAACCAGAACGCTGCAATTAAATATAACTCAATTATCATACAAAATTTTAGCAATTAAATTAGACCAGAACGCTGCAACCTAATTTAAAACACTATTAATTTAACAATCGACTCATGTAAAAAATCTAGGGGATCAGGCTAAATTAATAAACATGAAAACAATAGTCAAATCGTGAATTTCATACGAATATCAAAGTACTAATTAAACGTTAAAACAATAACATAATCTCATAACTCATTGACAATAATCAATACATTACATGTTCGAATAACTGAAAGATTAAACTAAGTAACTAATTAAACGATAAATAAACTAAATAAAATAGATAGATACAACCGTTAGATAAATTAGGAGTTGAATTGATCGCGTCCCGCATTACAATTCGGTTGAATTTGTACCGGCCTTGGCCATGAAGGCCAAGGCCTTCGCCCTATTCCTACGTACTCCTTTATGTGTGCTCCTCCTTGTTCTCTCCTTTTTTTCCATTAAAGCCCTAATGCATCCTTTTATAGTGTTAATTTGGCTCTAGTGAAATTATTTCTTTACTTAATTAATTTTTCTTCTTCTTACAATTCCACATCTTCTCTTTCCTTTTTACACTGGATTTTCTTTCCTTTTTTTTTTTTTTTTCATTATGGGCTGATGGTTTCAAGCTTGATTTCGACCCATTAGATGATGGAATTTGATTTTTCTTTCTTCAACAAAGTTGTTCATCTCGAACTTAGCTTTCCGATGTATGTTGATTTGCTTTATTCCGACATCGTATGAGTGAGATATTGTCGTCTTAAGACAGACCTGCAAAAATACATACGATTTTGGTAGTCTCGCAATCTTAATCCATGTGGGTTATTACTAATTAATTAAAATATATATTAAAAACTCAATTTAGCACAAAAAATATCAAAAGTTTAATAATAAATCCAACTTACATAAAATAATCATTTTAACTCAAATATTACGAAAGACGACATAAAAAATATAATATTAAAGGGGTAAAAATACGCATAAATATCGACTTATCAACCATATTCCAGAAGGTATATCAAGTCTTAGCTTGTTGGATTAAAGTTTTTAAATCTATCAAGAAACCATCATAGCGGAGCTATTAGGTTGAGAATAGGTCTAACTTACCTCATTGAAGTCTCTTGAGTCTTGATTGATCACATAACCATCTTACTGGTGAAATCCCAACTAGCTTGGCCCAAATTAGCAGTCTAGAGATATTCAATGTTTCGGACAATAACTTGACCAGGATGATTCCAGTTGGCACACAATTGCAAACCTTTGATGCGTCAAGTTACATGGGAAACCCTGGACTTTATGGGGAACCGCTCCCTACATGTGCTAGAGATGAAGCACCTGCAATCGCACCAAGTAGCTACCACGAGCAAGACCCGAAAGATTACTTTATGCTAGGAGTGTACATGAGTGTGATACTTGGGTTTATCGTCGGATTCTGGAAAGTTTGTGGGACGTTAGTTCTGAAGAGATCTTGGAGACATGCTTATTTCCGATTCTACGAAGACATGAGAGACAGGGTGTATGTTACTCCCTCCGTTCAAGTCCAAGCTTTTCTTTTCTCTTTTCGACACTATTCACAATCAAGGAGAACTTTCGATATTCACAACAATCTATTAGAGAAAATATATTCATGTGGGATCTTGTTTGATTCGTCTTTAAAAGTACATTATTAATATCCAATTTCCATAATTTTTACTAACATGTTACGAAAGATATTAACGATGCAAAATGCGCGTTGACAAACGTGAAAAAGTAAAATGGAAGCTTGGACTTGAACGGAGGGAGTATATGGGTTGTAAATATAGCTAGAGCTTGGAGGAGATTTTAAAGCTAGTATTAATCTTTGTATCCTAATTTTGTTATAAAATTATATTCACATAAACTCCATTATAGGTGAGATTTGTATCATAATGAAGATGTTATTTCTGTTTACTTAGATGGTTTAACATGTCGTAGCTAGGCATTTGCTCTCATATTATCGTGTTATATATGATCGAGCACAAGGCCGTCTTAATAGAGTGGTAAAAAGGTTATAGTGACCGCCCGGACAAGGTGTCGAAGTTGCTAAGCTGTCTAATTCCTCAACAGGGTGAATCAAATCCGATCATTAAGACCTTAACATCAACGAATTTGAATGAATGATCACTTAAATTATTCAGTAATCAGTAGTACTAATTTCGTTCTAATTAACACCAAACAAGTACTCCTCCTTCACATCCTCCATATTTTTTTCCATAAATCTCATCTCTTTCTATTGTCTATTTATGGATCAATCATTATTCGTAAATTCAATCCAAATTGACTCGTATTTTGTTTTCCCAATGGCTTGACTAGAGACGAAGAAAATACGAGTTGAATAATCCCAGATCGACAAATGCCAGGAATAAAATGTGTACTAATCTTCGATGAAAAATTCAGCCGAAGACAACACTTAGCCATCACTCAACCTTAACCATACAAGTATCAATCATGGGGACATTATTATCAACCAAGACTTATAATCTACTAACAATATAGTGAACATTCAACTTTCAAAGGCAAACGTAGAAAAATGGGCATTAGGATTCAATATAAATAAGCTTCATTCTTTCATTAATTATATTTATACTCTTAACAAATTTGAGTGAAAATAAAATGACGACCCGTTTTCCACGTACGTTGTATAATCGTGTACTCATTATTGTACTTTTTAGTGTTTGGCTAGCATACTATAGTTGTCGTGTTGGATCATTGGAGGTTAATAAAACCCACTTCCAATGTGTCGAGAGTGAGGGAGATGCCCTGATTCACTTCAAGCAGGGTATTAGCGTTGATCATTGCGGACTCCTCGATTCTTGGGAACGCACTCGAGATTGCTGTCAATGGCGTGGTATTCACTGCGACAACGAATCTGGTCATGTCGTCGGTCTCTCACTTTGTGGCTCTAGCGGCATTATTGACTTCAACGGTTGTTTAGAAGGTACACTCAAAGCTTCTCTGCTTGATTTGAAGCATTTGAAATATTTAGACCTCAGTTTTAACTATTTCAATCAAAAATTGCCAAAGTTTATAGGTTCACTAACTAGTTTGGAGTCCCTTAATCTCTCCAATGTCGGGTTTTTGGGTGTTATCCCTCAAGAGATCGGAAATCTTTCCAGATTAACATTCCTCGATCTGAGTGATAGCTATTACATGTGGGTGGATAACTTGGGGTGGCTTTCGCGTATGAGGTTGTTGAGGGTAGTGAATTTGAGTTATACTAATTTGAGTACAACTACGAGCTCATGGCTTTCTATTGTTAACAATCTACCTTTCTTACGGGAGCTTCATTTGTATCGATGTCAACTATCTTTAAAATCACCATCTTCTCTTTCGTATATTAATTCATCCAATGCCCTTACTGTCCTCAGCCTTAGTGGAAATAACTTGAATGACACATCAATATTTGAGTGGCTGTTGAATTTGAGTGGACTTCAGACCAACCTTATATATCTTGACCTCTCGGATAATGAAATGTTTGCTAATAATAATCTGCAAGTATCTGTACGTGCTATGAAACTTCTCGATAACTTATGTAGCTTGAAAACCCTACAATTGTCTAGTACCAATCTCAAATACAAGTTCTCCGACATCCTTCAATCCTTTTCTAAATGTCCACATAAGGCATTGGTGTCTCTAAATTTAGATGACAACCAACTTTGGGGCACGATTCCGGACAACATTGGCACCTTTTCATCCTTAAGGGAATTAAGTCTTCGCGGAAGTTTACTTTATGGTAGCATTCCTGAATCACTTGGCCAACTTACAATGCTCGAGAGCTTGCGCCTTTCAGGCTTTTATTTGAATGGAACTCTCACAATCAACCATTTATCAAACCTTTCAAAACTACGTAATTTGGATTTGTCATCCAACAAAAGTGTCGTGATTAACATAAGTGTTGATTGGATTCCTCCATTTCAGCTTGATACCCTACGTCTAGGATATTGCAAGATAGGCCCTAAATTTCCAAGGTGGATTACAACTCAAAAAAATTTGTCGATACTTGACATATCTTATGCTAGTATTTCGGACACTATTCCTATTTCCTTTTGTAGCTCAAGCTTATTTTCGGAAATTTTCTATCTAGACATGTCTCACAACATGATTTATGGTATGATTCCCGATGTATCATCCATCTTTAACTATTCGCCTTCTATTTACTTGGGTTACAACCTCTTGGAAGGTGTAATACCCACATTTCTAAGGAATAATGTATCGGAACTAATTCTAAACAACAACAAGTTTTCAGAAGGTCTTTCTCCATTCTTGTGCCCTCACATACAAATGCCTCTTAAATATCTCGATATATCCAATAACTTGTTTTCAGAAAAGATTCCGGACTGTTTGAGCTATTTCGATCAATTAGAAGTCCTGTATCTGGAGGACAATCGTCTTTGGGGAAACTTACCGACCTCTATAGGCGCGTTAGACCAACTTAATGGTATACACTTGAGTAATAATAATCTATCGGGTGAACTACCAACATCCCTGGAAAATTGCAAGTCATTGGTATTTCTTGATCTTTCAAATAACGCATTGGTTGGCCACCTACCTCCTAGCTTTGGGCATAGTTTAAGAAATCTCGCCATTGTTAACCTACGGAATAATGGATTTACTGGAGTTATACCAACACGCTTTTGCGATCTTTCCTACCTTCAAATCATGGACCTTTCGAACAATCATATCTCTGGTACGATTCCAAATTGTTTGGACAAACTGGTAAGCATGGCTAACACAAGCATGGTTAACACAAATGATCAAGAAATCGTGTCAGACTATGAAGTTACAGACGTGATGTGGAAAGGAGAGGAACACGCATTTGATAATAGGCATTCATTAGGAGTACTTAGAGGCATCGACATTTCAAATAATAAGCTACAAGGTCATATTCCAGAAGGTATATCAACTCTCGTTGGATTAAAGTTTTTAGA
Source organism: Agrostemma githago (assembly GCA_958450325.1). Lineage (NCBI taxonomy): Eukaryota > Viridiplantae > Streptophyta > Magnoliopsida > Caryophyllales > Caryophyllaceae > Agrostemma > Agrostemma githago. The sequence goes on from OY288244.1 coordinate 76,763,634, forward strand.
CCTATCAAGAAACAATCTTAGTGGAGCTATTATGTCGAAAATTGGCCAACTGGCCTCTTTGGAGTTTCTTGATTTATCACATAATCATCTTACAGGCGAAATTTCATCTAGTTTGGCTCAAATTAGCTCTCTGTCGTCATTCGATATTTCCGAAAATAACTTAACGGGGATGATTCCAGTCAGCACACAATTGCAAAGCTTTGATGCGTCATCATACGTGGGAAATCCAGGACTTTGTGGAGAACCGCTACCTACATGTGCCGTAAATGAAGCACCTGCCATCGCACCAAATGATCACCACGAGCCACACAAGGTAGACGAGCACAAGGTAGACGAGTTTATGCTAGGGGTGTACATAAGTGTGATACTTGGATTTATCTTTGGATTTTGGGGAGTTTGTAGGACTTTAGTTCTGAAGAGATCTTGGAGACATGTCTATTTTCGATTCTATGAAGACATGAGAGACAAAGTGTATGTTATATGGGTGGTTAACATAGCTAGAGCTTGGAGGAGGTCTTAAAGCTTCTTTGTATGATAATTTTGAAGATGTTATTTCTGTTTATGGAGATGTTTAATTTAAATTCTCGATTGTTTAATCGTTTGCTTGAATACTTTCGTTTTCTTCCCACAAGAGGAACCCTCGAGGTACTGAGTGATATTCTTGTTCTATTTACTTACACCGTGACCTAACCAACACCTACCGAGATTCGTGGTCTAAACTATACACGAATTTACTCTCGTATTATCGTGTTATAGGAGCATATCAATCATGCAATCTGAAGTCAATGCGTCAATTTAACACCCTAGTCTCCTATTTGATGCCGATCTAAATTTACTCGGTACTCAACAAGTATCTATCTTAAACTTTCAGACAGATCAAATACGTATCAAATCAGATGATAAGTTATCTTGGAAATGTCAAATATTTTGTCTTTATTAGCACTATGTGACAGTATTATTTGATCTATTTTAAGATTTATGACGAATACTTCGTCTTAAGTAAGACCTACTCGTACGCATAAGACTGTCTTATATAATAATTTGGACGGAAAATATATATGAATGTGAGTCATATGACTTTTTGTTGAAAAGGTTAAGCCCAAGTTACACTTAAGACGACCAAGACTTCGATTAATAAGTGCTAAGCTTAATCATTACAAGTCACAATCATGGAAACATCATCCAGAAGACCAAGACTTAACCAAGCAAGAACATTAACATTTTAATAACAAACGTAGAGAATGGAGTAGAATGTCTTAGTCCATGATCATCAATTGAAGTAATATATAAATAAATGCATACTACTCCGTATAACCTTATACACAATCAAATTAACAAATGTCATTCACAAATTAATTATATTTATACAATAATTTTGCATAATAATGACGAAGGGTTTTTCCCGTAGATCACATAATAATCACGATATTATTGTACTATTAATTGTTTGGCTAACATACTATAGTTGCGGAGTTGGATCATTGGAGGTTAATAAAACCCGCTTCCAATGTGTCGAGAGTGAGAGAAATTCCCTGCTTCACTTTAAACAGGGCATTAGTGTCGACCATTGCGGACTCCTCGGTGCTTGGGGACACACTGAGGATTGTTGTCAGTGGCGGGGTATTCGCTGCGACAACCAATCCGGTCATGTCATCGGTTTCAAACTCCGTGGTTCTGGCGATGATTATTTTGACTTCATCCCTTGTTTGGAAGGTACGCTCAGTGTTGCTCTACTTAACTTGACGCATTTGACATATTTGGACCTTAGTGGTAATAATTTCAGTGGACAATTACCCAAGTTTTTAGGCTCGCTTGCTACCTTAGAGCATCTTAATCTCTCTTATGCTAGGTTTTCGGGTGTTATCCCTCAAGAGATCGGAAATCTTTCTAGATTAACATCCCTCAATCTACATGATAACCGCTACATGTGGGTGGATAACTTGGGGTGGCTTTCACGTATGAGGTTATTAAGGGAAGTTGATTTGAGTGGTATTGATCTGAACACAACTAATAAGAGCACTTGGCTTTCTATTGTAAACAATCTACCTTCCTTACAAGAGCTTCGTCTTGATGAATGTCAACTATCTTTAAAATTATCATCTTCTCTTTCATATATTAATTCATCAACTACCCTTACTGTTCTCAGCCTCAGTGGAAATTACTTGAATGACACATCAATATTTGAGTGGTTGTTGAACTTGAGTGGACTTGAGACCAACCTTATACATCTTGACCTCTCTGAAAATGAAATGATGTTTGGAAATAATTTTCAAGAATCTGCACGTGCTATGAAACTCCTTGATAATTTATGTAGCTTGCAAGTCTTGGACGTGAGTTCAAACAATCTCAACTATAAGTTCTCCGACATCCTCCGATCCTTTTCTACATGTCCATATAAGCCATTAGTGTATCTAAACTTATATGAGAACCAAGTTTGGGGTTCAATTCCAGATGACATTGGTGCCTTTACTTTCTTAAGGGAATTAGACGTTAGCCATAATCAACTGAATGGAACAATCACAATCAACCACTTATCAAACCTTTCGAAACTACGTTATTTGGATTTGTCACCTAACAAAGACATTGTGGTTGACATTAGTGTTGATTGGATTCCTCCGTTTCAGCTCAATACGCTAATTCTGGGGTCATGCAAGATAGGCCCTCATTTTCCAAGGTGGATTACAACTCAGAAAAACCTATCTCATCTTAATATATCCAATGCTAGTATTTCAGACACTATTCCAATTTTCTTTTGGAGCTCGAGCTTGTTGTCAAGAATTGTCTCTCTAGACATGTCTCAGAATATGATATATGGTACGATTCCAGATGTATCAGTCGTCTTTATTAACGACTCTACTGAAATTGACTTGAGTTACAACTTATTGGAAGGAGTAATTCCCACATTTCTAAGGAATAATGTATCACATCTATATCTAAACAACAACAAGTTTTCAGAAGGTCTTTCTTCATTCCTTTGTCCCCACACACAAATGCCTCTTTCCGAACTCGATCTATCCAACAACTTGTTTTCGGAAAAGTTTCCAAACTGTTGGACATATTTCAATCGATTACAATACTTGAATCTTGAAAACAATAGTCTTTGGGGAAATTTAACGAGATCGATGGACACGTTAGACGACCTTAGTTTTTTAAGCTTGAATAACAATAATATATCGGGTGAACTGTTGACATCCCTGGCGAATTGCAAGTCATTGATGTTTCTTGACCTTGCAAAGAATTCATTGGTTGGTCACATACCTTCGAGCTTTGGGCGTGGTTTAATAAATCTCGTTTTTGTTAACCTACATAATAATAACTTCACGGGAGTTATACCAACAAGCCTTTGTGATCTTGCAAATCTGCAACTCATGGACTTCTCAGATAATCGCATCTCAGGTACGATTCCAACATGTTTATACAAACTAATAAACATGGGCAACCGTCCTCCTTATATTGGGCAATTAGATTCGGGTGAGGTATATTCGCCTGCGAGCAGTTTCTATATTTTTAGTCCTAGGTACTCCAACAATGTTACACAATTGATGTGGAAAACAAGAGAACACACATTTGATACCGGTATTTCATTAGGATTACTCAAAGGCATTGATATCTCCAACAATGAGCTACAAGGTCATATTCCAGAAGGTATATCATGCCTCGTTGGATTAATATACTTAAATCTATCACGTAACAATCTTACTGGAACTATTATGTCGAGAATAGGCCAGCTGACATCCTTGGAGTCTCTTGATTTATCACATAATCATCTTACTGGTGAAATCCCAACTAGCTTGGCTCGAATTAGTTCTCTGGAGATATTCGATGTTTCCGACAATAACTTGACGGGAAAGATTCCAGTTGGCACACAATTGCAAAGCTTTGATGCATCAAATTACATGGGAAATCCTGGACTTTGCGGAGCACCGCTCCCATCATGTGCCAAAAATGAAGCACCTGCCATCCCACCAAATGGTCACCACCACGAGCCACACAGGGTAGACGAGTTTATGCTAGGGGTGTACATAAGTGTGATACTTGGATTTATCTTTGGATTCTGGGGAGTTTGTGGGACTTTAGTTGTGAAGAGATCTTGGAGACATGCCTATTTCCGATTCTATGAAGACATGAGAGACAGGGTGTATGTCATATGGGTTGTTTATATAGCTAAGGCTTGGAGGAGATCTTAAAGCTTGTTTGTATCATAGTGTTGTTATAACATTCATATGTATACTCCATTGTACCTGTGATTTGTATCATAATGATGATGTTATTTCTGTTTATGGAGATGGTTTAATTGGTGTACCGTTATCAATCTCGGTTGTTTAATTGTTTGTGTGAATGCATTCGTTTTCTTACCACAACGGGAACCCTCGAGGCACTGAGTGATATTCTCGTTCTATTTAGCAACACATGCTTCAAGACCTACCGATACTACTCTTGGTTTAAAATATACTCCGTACACATGTCGTAGGCATTTTCCCCCGTATTGTAGTGTTATAAGAGCACAAGGCCGTCTTAACAGAGTCTTTAAATACATAAACGGTTATAGTGAACGACCAAACAAGGTCTCGAAGTTGCGTAGCTCATTAGCTGTCTGATTCCTGAACAAGATTAACATTAGTTTAGTAGTTAAGAATAGGTAGCGAGGACAATAGGTCTCAGGTTCGAATAAAATGACTCGACAAGTATTCTCAGCTCAATAAAACTAGTAATGTCAAATGTTAAACCATCATCAAATAGCTCAGATCGACAAGTAGCTCAGCTCACTAATTAGAAATGTAAATTAAAATAGCTCATAGATCAATCAAGTACTCCGTACTCGACAAGTATCTATCTTAAACTTTAAGATGGTCCAAATACGTATTAAATTAGAAAATGTCAAATGTTTTGTCTTTATTAGCATCATGTGGTAGTATTTGACACGTTTTAAGATTTATGACGATACTCCATCTTAAGTAAGATCTACTACTTATCCTACATGTACGCATAATATCGTCTTATATAATAATTTGGAAAAGTTTAAGCCCAAGTTACACTTGAGACGACCAAGACTTCAATAAGTGATAACCTTAACCATACAAGTATCAATCATGAAAACATTATCCAAAAGACCCCAAGACTTAATTAACCAAGTAAGAACATTCAACATTTTACTAAAAAAACGTAGAGAATGGAGTAGAATGTCTTAGTGCAAGACAATCATCAAAGTAGTATATAAATAAATGCATACTATAACATTATACATTAATCAAATTAACAAATATATTTCACAAATTAATTATATTTATACAAAAATAATACTCCATATTGTATAATAATGACGAAAGGTTTTTCCCGTAGATCATATAATAATCGCGTTATCATTGTACTATTAAGTGTTTGGCTAACATACTATTGTTGTGGTGTTGGATCATTGGAGGTTAATAAAACCCGCTTCCAATGTGTCGAGAGTGAGAGAGATGCATTGCTTCACTTCATCAAACATGGCATTCGTGTTGACCACTGCGGATTCCTCGATGCTTGGGGACACACTGAGGATTGTTGTCAATGGCGGGGTATTCGCTGCGACAACCAATCTGGTCATGTCATCGGTCTCAAACTCCGTGGTTCTGGCTCCTATTTTAATGATGAAATCATCCCTTGTTTTGAAGGTACACTCAGTGTTGCTATACTTAACTTGACGCATTTGAAATATTTGGACCTTAGTGCTAATAATTTCAGTGGACAATTACCCAAGTTTTTAGGCTCACTTGCTAGCTTAGAGCGTCTTAATCTCTCTTATGCTGGCTTTTCGGGTGTTATTCCTCAAGAGATCGGAAATCTTTCACAATTAACCTCCCTTGATCTTAGTGTTCTTGACAGTTTCATTATTAATATCAGGGTGGATAGCTTGGGGTGGCTTTCAGGCATGAGGTTATTAAGGGAAGTCGATTTGAGTGGCATTAATTTAAATGCGACTAAAAACACCTGGCTCTCCGTAGTTAACAATCTTCCTGTCTTACGAGTGCTTCGTTTGGATGGATGTGGACTAAATATACACTTACCATCTTCACTTTCATATATTAATTCATCGACTATCCTTGCCGTCCTTAGCCTTTCGTGGAATAATTTTAATGATACATCAATATTTGAGTGGTTGTTCAATTTGAGTGAACTTGAGACCAACCTTATATATCTCGACCTTGGTGGTAACGAAATGATGTTTGAGAATAATTTGCAAAAGTCCGGACGTGCTATGAATTTTGTTACTAATTTATGTAGCTTGCAAGTGCTAGGCTTGTCTAGAACGAATCTCAACTACAATTTCTCTAAAATTGTTGAATCCTTTCATGCATGTCCACACAAGTCATTGGTGTCTCTAATCTTAAGTTTTAACAAAATTTGGGGCTCGATTCCGGATAATATTGGTGCCTTTTCTTTTTTAAGAGAACTATACGTCAATGATAATATGTTGAAAGGCATCATTACTCAAGCCCTCGGAAAACTTTCGATGCTTGAGACCTTGGATCTTTCATCCAATTCTTTTAATGGAACTCTCTCAAGTGTCCACTTAACAAACCTTTCACAACTACGTTCACTGATATTGTCGGGGAACACAGAATTAGAGATCAATATTAAGGCTAATTGGATTCCTCCATTTCAATTGGATAATCGTCTTTATTTGAGATCATGCAAGGTAGGCCCTTCTTTTCCAAAGTGGATTTTAAGCCAAAAAAACTTGCTTTATATTGATATATCTAATTGTAGTATATCTGACACCATTCCTACTTCCTTTTGGAACTCGAGCTTCATGTCGACAGTTCAATCTCTAGATATGTCACATAATATGATTTATGGTACACTTCCGGATATACCAATCATTTTTCGGAGTCTCCATGATTTAATAATAGACTTGAGCTTCAACAATTTGGAAGGCGAAATACCTCCTTTCTTAATGAATAATGTTTCAGATCTTCTTCTCAGCAACAACAACTTTTCAAAAGGCCTTCTTGCATTCTTGTGCCCACATACTCAATCGTCTCTGGTCTCTCTCGACCTATCGAGCAACTTGTTTTCCGAAAAATTTCCTAATTGTTGGAGCTATTTTGATAAATTAGAATACTTGAATCTTGAGAACAATAGCCTTTGGGGAAGTTTACCGACCACCATAGGTACGTTGGGCCAACTTACTAATTTACACTTGAGTAATAATGACTTATCAGGCGAATTACCGACCTACCTAAAAAATTGCACTTCATTGAAATCTCTTCACCTTGCAAATAATTTGTTAGTGGGTGAAATACCGGTAGCTTTGGGCATAGTTTCAGAAATCTTGTGATTATTAACCTACAAAATAATGGTTTTACCGGATTTCTGCCTACAAGCATTTGTGATCTCTCACATCTTCGAGTCATGGACTTTTCTGGCAATCACATTGCTAGTACTATTCCAAAATGTTTATACAAACTGGTAAACATGGCTGACACATCATCTTATCAACACGAGGAATTTGGAGATGATCCACGCGTGATGTGGAAAAGAAATGAACAGACGTTTAGTGGTGTCAATTCACAAACATTAAAAGGGATCGATATATCCAACAATAAGCTAGAAGGTCATATTCCAGAAGGTATATCAAGTCTCGTTGGATTAGAATTCTTAAATCTATCGAGAAACAATCTTAGTGGAGCTATTATGTCGAGAATAGATCAAATGACCTCTTTGGAGTCTCTTGATTTATCACACAACCATCTCATTGGTGAAATCCCAACTAGCTTGGCTCAAATTAGCTCTCTGTCGTCATTCGACATTTCCGACAACAACTTGACGGGGAAAATTCCAATTGGCACACAGTTGCAAAGCTTTGATGCATCATCATACATGGGAAACCCCGGACTTTGCGGAGCACCGCTCCCAACATGTGCCAAAAATGAAGCACCTGCCCTCGCGCCAAATGGTCACCACGAGCCACACAAGGTAGACGAGTTTATGCTAGGGGTGTACATAAGCGTGATACTTGGATTTATCGTCGGATTCTGGGGAGTTTGTGGGACTTTGATTGTGAAGAGATCTTGGAGACATGCCTACTTCCGATTCTATGAAGACATGAGAGACAAGGTGTATGTTATATGGGTGGTTTATATAGCTAGAGCTTGGAGGAGATCTTAAAGCTTCTTTCTATCATAGTGTTGTTATAACATTCATATGTATACTCCATTGTACCTGTGATTTGTATCATAATGATGATGTTATTACTGTTTATGGAGATGGTTTAATTGGTGTACCGTTATCAATCTCGGTTGTTTAATTGTTTGTGTGAATGCATTCGTTTTCTTACCACAACGGGAACCCTCGAGGCACTAAGTGATATTCTCGTTGTATTTAGCGACACGTGCTTCAAGACCTACCGATACTACTCTTGGTTTAAAATATACTCCATATTCATGTTCTAGGCATTTGCCCTCGTATTATAGTCTTACAATGACCAACCAATCAAGGTCTCTAAGTTGTGTAGCTCGGCAGCTATCTGATTCCTGAACAGGATTAACATTAGTTTAGTAGTTAAGACTAGGTAGCGGGAATAATAGGTCTCAGGTTCGAATAAAATGGCTCGATAAGTATTCTCAGCTCAATAAAATTAGAAATGTCAAATGTTAAAGTATCAAATAGCTCAGATCGACAAGTAGCTCAGCTCAGTAATTAGAAATGTAAAATAGTTCATAGATCAATCAAGTACACCGTACTCGACAAGTATCTATCTTAAACTTTAACACGGTCCAAACACGTATCAAATCAGATGACAAGTTGATTAGGAAATGTCAAATGTTTTGTCTTTATTAGTACCATGTGGTAGTATATGACCAGTTCTACGACGTACTACTTATCCTACTTGCACACATAAGATCGTCTTATATGATAATTTGGACGGAAAATATATATGAATGTGAGTCATATGAGTCTTTGTTGAAAAGGTTAAGCCCAAGTTAAACTTAAGACGACCAAGACTTCGATCAATAAGTGCTAAGCTTAATCATTACAAGTAACAATCATGGAAACATTACCCTAAACACCAAGACTTAACCAAGTAACAACATTCAACATTTTAATAACAAACGTAGAGAATGGAGTAGAATGTCTTAGTCCATGATCATCATCAATGTAGTATATAAATAAATGCATACTACAACATTATACATCAATAAATCAAAAAAATATATTTCACAAATTAATTATATTTATACAATAATTTTGCAAAATAATGACGAAGGGTTTTTCCCGTAGATCATATAATAATCACGTTGTTATTGTACTCTGTAGTGTTTGGCTAGCATACTATAGTTGTCGTGTCGAATCATTGGAGGTTAGTAAAACCCGTTTCCAATGTGTCGAGAGTGAGAGAAATGCCCTGCTTGACTTCAAGCAGGGCATTCGTGTCGATCATTGTAGACTCCTCGATGCTTGGGGACACACTGAGGATTGTTGTCAATGGCGGGGTATTCGCTGCGACAACCAATCCGGTCATGTCATCGGTGTCAAACTTCGTGGTTCTGGCGATTATTATGACATCATCCCTTGTTTTGAAGGTACACTCAGTGTTGCTCTACTTAACTTGACACATTTGAAATATTTGGACCTTAGTGCTAACAATTTAAGTGGACAATTACCCAAGTTTTTAGGCTCACTTGCTAGCTTAGAGCGTCTTAATCTCTCTTATGCTGGGTTTTTGGGTGTTATTCCTCAAGAGATCGGAAATCTTTCTAGATTAACATCCCTCGATCTTAATGTTTTTGGTAGTTACATTAATATTAGGGTGGATAGCTTAGGGTGGTTTTCACGCATGAGGTTATTAAGGGAAGTCGATTTGAGTGGCATTAATTTAAATGCGACTAGAAACACCTGGCTCTCCGTCATTAACAATCTTCCCGCCTTGCGAGTGCTTCGTTTGGATCTATGTGAACTAAATCTACACTTACCAACTTCACTTTCATATATTAATTCATCAACAACCCTTGTTGTCCTTAGCCTTCAGGGTAACAATTTGAATGATACATCAATATTTGAGTGGTTGTTCAATTTGAGTGGACTTGAGACCAACCTTATACATCTTGGCCTCGGTGGTAACGAAATGTTTGGAAATAATTTGCAAATGTCTGTACGGGCTATGAATTTTCTTACTAATTTATGTAGCTTGCAAGTGCTATACTTGTTTGACACGAATCTAAACTACGACTTCTCTAAAATTATTGAATCCTTTCATGCATGTCCACACAAGTCATTGGTGTCTCTAGAATTATCTGATAACCAACTTTGGGGCTCGATTCCGGATATTATTGGTGACTTTTCTTTCTTGAGAGAACTAGACGTCAGTCAGAATCTATTAAATGGCACCATTACCGAAGCCCTCGGAAAACTTTCGATGCTTGAGACCTTGGATCTTTCATTCAATTCTTTTAATGGAACTTTCACAAGTGTCCACTTAACAAAGCTCTCACAACTACGTTCATTGAGATTGAATGACAACACAGAAATAGAGGTCACTCTTAACGCTAATTGGATTCCTCCATTTCAGCTGGATAGTCTTTATTTGAGATCATGCAAGGTAGGCCCTTATTTTCCAAAGTGGATTTTAAGCCAAAAAAACTTGCTTTATATTGATATATCCAATTGTAGTATTTCGGACACCATTCCTACTTCCTTTTGGAACTCGAGCTTGATGTCGGAATATCAGTTTTTGTTAATGTCAAATAATATGATTTATGGTACACTTCCGGATATACCAATCAGTTTTCAGAGTCTCCCTCTCATTGACTTGAGCTTTAACTATTTGGAAGGTGAAATACCCACTTCCTTAAGGAATAATGTTTCAGGGCTTATTCTCAACAACAATAACTTTTCAAAAGGTCTTCTTGCATTGTTGTGCCCACATACTCAATCGTCTCTGGTCTCTCTCGACCTATCGAGCAACTTGTTTTCCGAGAAATTTCCTGATTGTTGGAGCTATTTTGATCAATTAGAATACTTGAATCTTGAGAACAATAGCCTTTGGGGAAGTTTACCGACCACCATAGGTACGTTGGGCCAACTTACTAATTTACACTTGAGTAATAATAATTTGTCAGGCGAATTACCGATATCCCTAACAAATTGCACGTTATTGGAATCTCTCCACCTTGCAAATAACTCATTAGTGGGTGAAATACCCCGTAGCTTTGGGCATAGTTTCAGAAATCTTGTAATTATTAACCTACAAAATAATGGTTTTACCGGATTTCTGCCGACAAGCGTTTGTGATCTCTCACATCTTCGAGTCATGGACTTTTCTGGCAATCACATTGCTGGTGCTATACCGAAATGTTTACACAAACTGGTAAACATGGTCGACCCAATTAATTCAGCAGGCGACCCTGGAGATGATACACGCGTGATGTGGAAAAGAAACGAACAAACGTTTCGTGGTATCTACTCAGTAGCATTAAAAGGGATCGATATATCCAACAATAAGCTACGAGGTCACATTCCAGAAGGTATATCAAGCCTCGTTGGATTAAAATTCTTAAATCTATCGCACAACAATCTTAGTGGAGCTATAATATCAAGAATTGGCCAACTAGCCTCTTTGGAGTCCCTTGATTTATCTCATAACCATCTTACCGGAGAAATCCCAACTAGCTTGGCTCAAATTAGCTCTCTGTCTTCATTCGATATTTCCAACAATAACTTGACGGGGAAAATTCCAATTGGCACACAGTTGCAAAGCTTTGATGCATCATCTTACATGGGAAACCCCGGACTTTGTGGAGCACCGCTCCCAACATGTGCCAAAAATGAAGCACCTACCATCACGCCAAATGGTCACCACAAGCCACACAATGTAGACGAGTTTATGCTTGGAGTGTACATAAGCGTGATAGTTGGATTTATCGTCGGATTCTGGGGAGTTTGTGGGAGTTTAGTTGTGAAGATCAGATCTTGGAGACATGCCTACTTCCGATTCTATGAAGACATGAGAGACAAGGTGTATGTCATATGGGTTGTTTATATAGCTAGAGTTTGGAGGAGATCTTAAAGCTTCTTTGTATCGTAATTTTGTTATAACATTCATATATATATATATACACTCCATTGTACCTGTGATTTGTATCATTTGTATCATAATGACGATGTTATTTCTGTTTGTTGAGATGGTTTTAGTGTTCTATCGTCAATCTCGATTGTTTAATTGTTTGTATGAATGCATTCGTTTTCTTACCACAGCGAGAACCCTCGAGGCACTAAGTGATATTCTCGTTCTATTTAGCAACACATGCTCCAAGACCAACCGATACAATGATTATCGACCAAACAAGGCTTGATATTATCTCTCTCTTATATAATCCGAGTGAACTATTTATCGTTATTTGTTACTCCCTTGAACCTCACATTTGAATAAAAGTGGGTAAATCATTGTGGAGCGGAGGGAGTAAGTATTTGTCGTTTTCCTTTCATTATTATTGAAACTGAGGTGGAACCCGAGTCAAATCCAAGTCAAGACACAAACCTTCTTGGTTCAAGGCACACATTTTCTCATTAAATGTTTAAAAATGACAAACATGAGAATTTGTCCAAGTCAATCATCAATGCATCTGCCAATGAGAAAACATGATGATGCTAAGATTTGACTCAAAATAGTGAAAAAAATTGATATTAAATATACAACTATCGATCATAAAATAAAATTAAGTTGAGCCGTCGAGAAAGAACGTTGATCATTCACCATCGTGACATGGAGTAATTACAGTAGTATATATGTCCGATTCCATGATCATCGTTGAAGTAGTATATAAATAAATGCATTATTCTACAATCTTCGAAATCAATCAAACAAATATATATCACTAATTAATCAAATATAACAATGAGGACCCATTTTCCCCGTGGATCGTATAATCACCTTCTCGTTGTTGTAGTCTTTAGTGTTTGGCTAACATACTATAGTTGTCGTGTTGGATCATTGGAGGTTAGTAAAACCCGCTTCCAATGTGTTGAGAGTGAGAGAAATGCACTGCTTCACTTCATGAAACAGGGCATTCGTGCCGACCATTGCGGACTCCTCGATGCTTGGGGACACACTGAGGATTGTTGTCAATGGCGGGGTATTCGCTGCGACAACCAATCTGGTAATGTCATCGATCTCAAACTTCGTGGTTTTTACTCCGGTTATTATGACATCATCCCTTGTTTTGAAGGTACGCTCAGTGTTGCTCTACTTAACTTGACACATTTGAAATATTTGGACCTTAGTTCTAATAATTTCAGTGGACAATTACCCAAGTTTTTAGGCTCACTTGCTAGCTTAGAGCGTCTTAATCTCTCTTATGCTGGATTTTCGGGTGTTATTCCTCAAGAGATCGGAAATCTTTCCAGATTAACATCCCTTGATCTTAATGTTCTTGACAGTTACATTAATATCATCAAGGTGGATAGCTTGTGGTGGCTTTCGCGTATGAGGTTATTAAGGAAAGTGGATCTGAGTGGTATTAATCTAAGTGCAACTACAAACACCTGGCTCTCCGTCATTAACGATCTCCCCGCCTTACGAGTGCTTCGTTTGACTGAATGTGGACTAAATCTATCCTTACCAACTTCACTTTCATATATTAATTCATCCACAACCCTGACTTTCCTTGGTCTTTCGGAAAATAATTTGAATGATACGTCAATATTTGAGTGGTTGTTCAATTTGAGTGGACTTGAGACCAACCTTATATATCTCAACCTCTCTTATAATTGGAGGATGTTTGGGAATAATTTTCAAAAGTCCCGACGTGTTATGAATCTTCTTACTAATTTATGTAGCTTGCAAGTGCTAGGCTTGTATGGAACGAATCTAAACTTTGACTTCTCTAAAATTGTCGAATCCTTTTATGCATGTCCACACAAGTCATTAGTGTCTCTAGAATTATCGGAAAACCAACTTTGGGGCTCGATTCCGGATAATATTGGTGCCTTTTCTTTCTTGAGAGAACTAGACGTGAGTGATAATCTGTTGCATGGCACCATTACTCAAGCCCTCGGAAAACTTTCGATGCTTGAGACCTTGGATCTTTCATCCAATTCTTTTAATGGAACTCTCACAAGTGTCCACCTAACAAACCTTTCGCAGCTACGTTCACTGAGTTTGAGTCACAACACGGAAATAGAGGTCACTCTTAACGCTAATTGGATTCCTCCATTTCAGCTGGAAGATCTTTATTTGAGATCATGTAAGGTAGGCCCTTATTTTCCGAAGTGGATTTTAAGTCAAAAAAAGTTGCAATGGATTGATATATCCAATTGTAGTATTTTGGACACCATTCCTACTTCCTTTTGGAACTCGAGCTTGATGTCGGGAAATCAGGATCTAGACATGTCATATAATATGATTTATGGTACACTTCCGGATATACCAAATGTTTTTCAGAGTCTCCCTGTAATTGACTTGAGCTTCAACTATTTAGAAGGCCAAATACCTCCTTTCTTGAGGAATAATGTTTCATGGCTTAGTCTCAGCAACAACAACTTTTCAAGTGGCCTTCTTGCATTCTTGTGCCCACAAACTCATCAATCTTCTATTTCCTATCTCGACCTATCGAACAACTTGTTTTCCGAGAATTTTCCCGATTGTTGGAGCCATTTTAATCAATTATTGGAGTTATATCTCGGAAACAATAATCTGTGGGGAAATTTGCCGACCTCCATTGGTACACTACACGAACTCACTCGCCTAGACTTGAGAAATAATAATCTATCTAGCGAACTACCGACATCCCTGGAAAATTGCAAATCATTGGTATTTCTTGAACTTTCAAATAATTTATTAGAGGGCCACATACCACATTCCTTTGGGTATAGACTTAAGAGTCTTGCCATTCTTAACCTACAAAATAATCGATTTTCCGGGGCTCTACCTACAAGCTTCTGTGATCTTTCACAACTTGTACTCATGGACCTTTCAAGCAATCAAATCTCTGGTACAATTCCAAGATGTGTGAGCAAATTGGTAGGCATGGCTAACGCTGATGATGATAAGATCACAAACTATATGAATTTACAATTCCAGGATGTTACAAGTGTGATTTGGAAAAGAAATGAAGAGACGTTTGTGGGTTCCGACTCATTAGGAATACTTATAGGGATCGATCTTTCCAATAATAAGCTACAAGGTCATATTCCAGAAGGTATATCAAGTCTCATCGGATTAAAATTCTTAAATCTATCCCGGAACAATCTTAGCGGAGCTATTATGTCAAGAATTGGCCAACTGACCTCTTTGGAGTCTCTTGATTTGTCACATAACCGTCTTACCGGTGAAATCCCGACTAGTTTGGCTCAAATTAGCTCTCTGTCGTCATTCGATGTTTCCGACAACAACTTGACGGGGAAGATTCCAATTGGCACACAGTTGCAAAGCTTTGATGCGTCATCATACATGGGAAACCATGGACTTTGTGGAGCACCGCTCCCAACATGTGCCAAAAATGAAGCACCTGCCATCGCACCAAATGGTCACCACGAGACACACAAGGTAGACGAGTTTATGCTAGGGGTGTACATAAGTGTGATACTTGGATTTATCTTTGGATTCTGGGGAGTTTGTGGGACTTTAGTTGTGAAGAGATCTTGGAGACATGCCTATTTCCGATTCTATGAAGACATGAGAGACAGAGTGTATGTTATATGGGTTGTTAATATAGCTAGAGCTTGGAGGAGATCTTAAAGCTTCTTTGTATCATAATTTTGTAATAACATTCATCATATATATACTCCACTGTACCTGTGATTGCATACATAAACGGTTACAGTGACCGACCAAACAAGGTCTCGAAGTTGCGTAGCTAGGTAGCTGTTTGATTCCTGAAAAGGGTTAACATTAGTTTATTAGTTAAGACTAGGTGGCGGGGACAATAGGTCTCAGGTTCGACTGAAATGACTTGACAAGTATTCTCAGCTAAATAAAACTAGAAATGTCAAATGTTAAACTATCAAATAGCTCATATTGACAAGTAGCTCAACTCAGTAATTAGAAATGTGAAATAGCTCATAGATCAATCAAGTACTCCGTACTCGACAAGTATTTATCTTAAGGTTTAAGACGGTCCAAATACGTATTAAATTAGATGGCAAGTTGATTAGGAAATGTCAAATGTTTTGTCTTTATTAGTACCATGTGGTAGTATATGAGCAGTTCTAAGACGTACTACTTGTCCTACTTGCACGCATAAGATCGTCTGATATGATAATTTGAAAGGAAAATATATGTGAATGTGAGTCATATGACTCTTCATTGAAAAGGTTAAGCCCAAGTTACACTTATAGAAGACCAAGACTTCAATAAGTGATAACCTTAACCATACAAGTATCATTCATGAAAACATTATCCAAAAGACCAAGACTTAACAAGTAAGAACATTCAACATTTTGCTAAAAAACGTAGAGAATGGAGTAGAATGTGTTAGTCCATGATCATCATCAAAGTAGTATATAAATAAATGCATACTACAACCTTATACATCAATCAAATTAACAAATATTCACAAATTAATTATATTTATACAATAATTTTGCAAAATAATGACGAAGGGTTTTCCCCGTAGATCATATAATAATCACGTTGTTATTGTACTATTAAGTGTTTGGCTAACATACTATCGTTGCCATGCCGAATCATTGGAGGTTAATAAAAACAAGTTCCAATGTGTGGAGAGTGAGAGAGATGCTCTGCTTCACTTCAAACAGGGCATTTCTGTCGATGATTGCGGACTTCTCGATGCTTGGGGACACACTCAGAATTGCTGCCAATGGCGGGGTATTCACTGCAACAGTCAATCTGGTCATGTCATCGGTCTCAAACTTCGTGGTCCTGGCGATTATTTTGAACACAGCTTTTGTTTTGAAGGTACACTCAGTGTTGCTTTACTTAACTTGACACATTTGAAATATTTGGACCTTAGTAATAATAGATTTAGTGGACAATTACCTAAGTTTTTAGGCTCGCTTGCTAGCTTAGAGCGTCTTAATCTCTCTAATGCTGGATTTTCGGGTGTTATTCCTCAAGAGATCAGAAATCTTTCGAGATTAAAATCCCTCGATCTCAAGGAAGATAACTTCAACTTGAGTGTGGATAATTTGTGGTGGCTTTCGCATTTGAGGTCTCTTAGGGAAGTCGATTTGAGTTATATTGATATGAGTGCAACTAAAAACACTTGGCTCTCTATTGTTAACAATCTACCTTCCTTACGAGAGCTTCGTTTCGATGAATGCCAACTATCTTTAAACTTACCATCTGATCTTTCGTATATTAATTCATCAACTACACTTACTGTCCTTAGCCTTAAGGAAAATCACTTGAATGACACATCAATATTCGAGTGGTTGTTGAAATTGACTGGACTTGAGACCAACCTTATACATCTTGACCTGTCCGGTAATCACATTACTTTTGGAAATGATCTGCAACTATATCCACCTACTGCAAAACTCCCTCATAGCTTATGTAGCTTGCAAACCTTGGACATGAGGTTTAACAAAAATCTGAACGGCAAGTTCTCTGACATCCTCCAATTCTTTTCAATGTGTCCACGTAAGGCCTTAGTGTTTCTACGATTATCTTACAACCAAGTTTGGGGCTCGATTCCGGACAACATTGGTGCATTTTCTTCCTTAAAGGAATTAGAAGTTAGCAACAATCAACTGAATGGTAGCATTCCTAGATCCCTTGGTCAACTTACAATGCTTGAGAGCTTGGATCTTTCTTACAATTCTTTGAATGAAACAATCACAATCAACCACTTATCAAACCTTTCAAAACTACGTAATTTGGATTTGTCATTTAACAAAGAGGTTGTGGTTAAGATTAGTGTTGATTGGATTCCTCCGTTTCAGCTCGATACGCTATATCTTAAGTCATCCAAGATAGGACCTTATTTCCCGAGGTGGATTACAACTCAGAAAAACCTGTCTAGGCTGGATATATCCAATGCTAGTATTTCAGACACGATCCCTATGTCCTTTTGGAGCTCAAGCATGTTGTCGGGAATTATGAATCTAGACATGTCTCACAATATGATGTATGGTATGATTCCAGATGTTTCAATCTTCTTTATTAACTCCCCTGGAATTGACTTGAGTTACAACTTATTTGAAGGAGAAATTCCAACATTTTTAAGGAATAATGTATTTGTTCTATATCTAAACAACAACAGGTTTTCAAAAGGTCTTCCTCCGTTCTTGTGCCCAAATGCACAAATGCCCCTTTTCGTTCTTGATCTATCCAACAACTTGTTTTCAGAAAAGCTTCCAAACTGTTGGAGCTATTTCTATGAACTTATTATCTTGAATCTAGAGAACAATAGTCTTCGGGGAAATTTACCAAGCTCGATGGGTGCGTTAAACAAACTTGAATATTTAAGCTTGAGTAACAACAATCTATCGGGTGAACTGCCGATATCCCTGTTGAACTGTACATCATTGTTTTCCCTTGACCTTGCAAATAACTCATTGGTCGGTCACATACCTCCTAGCCTTGGGCATAGTTTTAAAGATCTTGCCATGTTTAACCTACAAAATAATGGTTTTATTGGAGTTCTGCCTACAAGCTTATGTGATCTTTCACAACTCCAACTCATGGACTTTTCCGGCAATCACATCTCTGGTACTATTCCAACATGTATTTACAAACTCGTAAGTATGGCCAGCAATATTACTACTGGCCCTTGGGAATCGGTGGGGTTCATTGGAAATGCTATGGACACCGATCTGGCCTACATCCCTGGTACACAAGTGATGTGGAAAAGAAGAGAGCAAATATTTCATGACCGTGATTCATTACATTTACTTAAAGGGATCGATCTTTCCAATAATAAGCTACAAGGTCATATTCCAGAAGGTATATCAAGTCTGGTTGGATTGAAATTCTTAAATCTATCGAGAAACAATCTTAGCGGGACTATTATGACAAATATAGGTCAACTAACCTCTTTGGAGTTTCTTGATTTATCTCACAACCATCTTACCGGTGAAATCCCAACCAGCTTGGCTCAAATTAGCTCTCTGTCGTCATTCAATGTTTCCGAAAATAACTTGACGGGGAAGATTCCAGTCAGCACACAATTGCAAAGCTTCGATGCATCATCATACATGGGAAACCCCGGACTTTGTGGGGCACCGCTCCCAACATGTGCCAAAAATGAAGCACCAGCCATCGTGCCAAATGGTCACCACGAGCCACTCAAGGTAGACGAGTTTATGCTAGGGGTGTACATAAGTGTGATACTTGGATTTATCGTTGGATTTTGGGGAGTTTTTGGGAGTTTAGTTGTGAAGAGATCTTGGAGACATGCCTATTTCCGATTCTACAAAGATGTTAAAGACAAGGTGTATGTCATATGGGTTGTTTATATAGCTAGAGCTTGGAGGAGATCTTAATCCTAGTCTTTTTATCATATTTTTGTAATCATAATTCATAATTGTTCAAATTAATTGGAATAAAGTTTTTCTAAGGGAGTTTCTTGAAAGTCAACAATTGTCTATGCTTTCACGATATATTTCAATTTTAACTGATTACGGAGTATAAATTAGTTTAAGTAGGTGAAAATTTAGATTCATATTTACCAATGACAATGACCAATTAGCTTAAACAGTTAATGTAAGATTTAGAGACATTCTAATCAAACCATCCAAGGCTTATTCGATAGAGAAAGATCGTCTTTCACTTCATTTCTACTCGAGAATTAATACTCCTCACAAATAATATAAAATGACAATAAATAACCAAGACAGAAGGAGTAAAGTTTTTTATCACGAAACAAACAATATCATCTTATAAATTTTCTCAAATTATTTTAATTAATAGTTAAGCTGGTTATTAAGATTTACGAAGCTCAAAAACACTTAATACGGAGTAGTTTATATGTACCTTTTGTTTCGTAGGGATTTCAGGTAAAACGTATCAAATCATCTCGTATCGATTAACAATATAACACATTGTATGAAAATGACTCGATTAAAAAAAGTTAAGCCCAAGTTACACTTAAGAAGACGAAGACTTGAACAATCGCTGAACCTTAACCATACAAGTATTATCGATCATGAAATTTTTATCTAAGAGACCAAGACTTAACCAAGATCATAGAACATTCAACATTCATGACAAGTATGTATGTCTTAGTCCATGATAATCACT
>OY288244.1:76784012-76884012 GCA_958450325.1 Agrostemma githago
ATCGAGAAACAATCTTACCGGAGCAATTATGTCAAAAATAGGCCAACTTACGTATTTGGAGTCTCTTGATTTATCACATAATCATCTTACCGGTGAAATCCCGACTAGTTTGGCTCAAATTAGCTCTCTGTCGTCATTTGATATTTCCGACAACAACTTGACGGGGATGATTCCAGTTGGCACACAGTTGCAAAGCTTTGATGCATCATCTTACATGGGAAACCCCGGACTTTGTGGAGCACCACTCCCAACATGTGCCAAAAATGAAGCACCTGCCATCGCACCAAATGGTCACCCCGAGCCACACAAGGTAGACGAGTTTATGCTAGGGGTGTACATAAGTATGATACTTGGATTTATCGTCGGATTCTGGGGAGTTTGTGGGACATTAGTTGTGAAGAGATCTTGGAGACATGCCTATTTCCGATTCTATGAAGACATGAGAGACAAAGTGTATGTCATATGGGTTGTTTATATAGCTAGAGCTTGGAGGAGATCTTAAAGCTAGTTTTTTAATCTTGTGTATCATAATTTTGCTACTACAACATATTAACTTGGTGTTTGAATGTTGTTTTCCTTCTTGGCATTGATGTATAATAGTGTCATAGTGATCGACTTCGTTATTATGTTTAACACCGGTCACCCGAAGTAGAGTCTTGTGTATCCACTTTCAACATTATTACTGCGTTATTGTAGGGAGTAGTTTTGGCATCACGCGTAACGAAAGTTTCTTATCGATAACTATGATAATCGATGGGCGAACCATACCATACCAATGCAACTCGATCATCAGATTATAAAACGATTCCATAGGAGATCTACGGTATGTTAAATGGCCAATATCCACTGAAATTTGTAGTCCATACAAGTATCAATCAATCATGAAAACATTATCGAGACGACAAAAACTTAAGCAATGCAAATTGAGAACATTCAACGTAACGTTATTATTCACTAACAAACGTAACTCTTAACGTAGAGAATGGAGTAGTATGTCTTCGTCCATCATCACAATCAATCTACATTGTGATTAACATTATGGACTACGTAGTAGTATAAAAATAAAATTAATACTACAACCTTTTACTTAATCAAACAAATATATTTAATTATATTCATCGTAAATTATATATTCAAACAAATATATAATATTTATATTCATCGTAAATTATATATTCATCGTATAATATATTTAATTATATTCAAACAAACATATTCATCGTAAATTAATTATATTTATACAACAATTTTACATACAATGACAAACCGTTTACCCCTTATATTATACAATCAACCTTCTCATTGTAGTCTTTAGTGTTTGGCTAACTTGCTATAGTTGCCATGTCGTATCATTGGAGGTTAATAAAACTAGTTTTCAATGTGTGGGGAGCGAGAGAAATGCCCTGCTTCACTTCAAACAAGGTATTCATGTCGACCTTTGTGGACTCCTTGATTCATGGGGACGCACTCAAGATTGCTGCGAATGGCGTGGTATTCGTTGCGATAACCAATCTGGCCATGTCATCGGTCTCAAACTTCGGGGTTCTAGAACCTATTTTTTCATTGGGAGTTTGGAAGCCTACTATGATCATTGTTTTGAAGGTACACTCAATGTTCATCCTCTACTTAACTTGACACATTTGAAATATTTGGACCTTAGTAGTAATAATTTCAGTGGACCATTACCCAAGTTTTTAGGCTCACTTGCTACCTTAGAGCGTCTTAGTGTCTCTGATGCTGGGTTTTCGGGTGTTATTCCTCAAGAGATCGGAAATCTTTCGAGATTAATATCCCTTGATCTAAATGAAAATTTCAACATGAGGGTGGATAACTTGGGGTGGCTTTCACGTATGAGGTTGTTGAGGGTAGTGGATTTGAGTGGTATTGGTTTGAGTACAACTACGAGCACTTGGCTCCATGTCGTTAACAATCTACCTTTCTTACGAGAGCTTCGTTTGGATGAATGTGGACTATCTTTAAAATTATCATCTTCTCTTTCGTATACTAATTCATCAACTACCCTTACTGTCCTCAGCCTTAATTATAATAACTTCAATGACACGTCAATATTTGAGTGGTTGTTGAACTTGAGGGGGATCGAGACAAACCTTATATATCTTGACCTCTCTTCTAATGAATTTCTGTATGGAAATAATCCGCAACTATATCCACCTACTATAATACTCCCTCATAACTTATGTAACATGCAAACCTTGTACTTGTCTTATACCAATCTCTACTGCAAGTTCTCTGACATCCTTCAATCCTTTTCTACATGTCCAAATAAGACATTAGTGTCTCTAAATTTAATGAGCAACCAAATTTGGGGATCAATTCCAGATAACATTGGCGTCTTTTCTTTCTTAAGGGAATTAGACCTTAACTATAATGGACTGAATGGTAGCATTTCTGAGTCCCTTGGCCAACTTACAATGCTTGAGAGCTTGGATCTTTCTTTCAATTATTTGAATGTAACAATCACAATCAACCACTTATCAAACCTTTCGAAACTACGTTCTTTGATTTTGACACCTAACAAAGACGTTAGGGTTGACATTAGTGTTGATTGGATTCCTCCGTTTCAGCTCGGTGGCATAAATCTAGGGTCATGCAACATAGGCCCTTATTTTCCAAGGTGGATTACAACTCAGAAAAACCTGGATGGGATTGATATATCTAATAATAATATTTCAGACACTATTCCTACTCCCTTTTGGAGTTCGAGCTTTTTGTCGGAAATTGACTCTTTAGACATGTCTCACAATATGATTTATGGTATAATTCCAGATGTAACAGTCGTCTTTGTTAACTACCCTTATGAAATTGACTTGAGTTATAATTTATTGGAAGGAGTAATACCCACGTTTCTAAGGAATAACGTATCAAGTCTAAAGCTAAACAACAACAAGTTTTCAAAAGGCTTTGCTTCATTCTTGTGCCCACACACACAAATGCCTTTTCTGTATGAACTCGATCTATCCAACAACTTGTTTTCGGAAAAGCTTCCAGACTGTTGGAGCTATTTCAGTGGACTTGAAAACTTGAATTTAGAGAACAATAATCTTTGGGGAAATTTACCGATCTCGATGGGTGCGCTAGACAGGCTCAAAGGTTTAAGCTTGAGTAACAATAATCTATCGGGTGAACTGCCGACATCCCTGCTCAACTGCACGTCATTAGTATTTCTTGACCTTGCAAATAACTCACTGGCTGGCCACATACCTGCCAGCGTTGGACATACGTTAATATCTCTTATCTATGTTAACCTACACAGTAATATCTTTACTGGAGTTCTACCAAGCAGCATTTGCGATCTTTCATATCTTCAACTCATGGACTTTTCCGACAATAACATCTCTGGTACTATTCCAACATGTTTATACAAACTCATAAGCATGGGCAACAATAAGAATTATTTTGGCGAAACGGATGAAATATTCTATGAGAATGTTATACAAGTGATGTGGAAAAGAAGAGAACAAACATTTGATGCTCGTAATTCATTAGGATTACTTATAGGGATCGATCTTTCCAATAATAAGCTACATGGCCATATTCCAGAAAGTATATCAAGTCTCGTTGGATTAAAATTCCTAAATCTATCGCGAAACAATCTTAGCGGAGCTATTATGTCGAAAATAGGCCAACTCACCTCGTTGGAGCTTCTTGATTTATCCCATAACCATCTTACCGGAGAAATTCCATCAAGTTTGGCTCAAATTAGCTATCTGTCGTCATTCGATATTTCCGACAACAACTTGACAGGGAAGATTCCAGTAGGAACACAGTTGCAAAGCTTTAATGCATCAAATTACATGGGAAACCCTGGACTTTGCGGAACACCGCTCCCAACCTGTCTTGGAGATGAAGCACCTGCAATCGCACCAAATAGCTACCACGAGAAAGACACGGAAGACCACTTTATGCTAGGGGTGTACATAAGTGTGATACTTGGATTTATCGTCGGATTTTGGGGAGTTTGTGGGACTTTGATTGTGAAGAGATCTTGGAGACATGCCTATTTCCGATTCTACGAAGACATGAGAGACAGAGTGTATGTCATATGGGTTGTAAATATAGCTAGAGCTTGGAGGAGATCTTAAAGCTAGTGTTTTAATCTTTGTATCCTAATTTTGCTACTTGTATAACATTATATTCACATATACTCCATTATAGGTGAGATTTGTATCATAATGAAGATGTTATTTGTGTTTACTGAGATGGTTTAACATATCGTAGGCATTTGCTCTCATATTATCGTGTTATAGGATCGAGCAAAAGGCCGTCATAACAGAGTAGTTAAAAGGTTATAGTGTCCGCGACCAGACAAAGTCTCGAAGTTGCGAAGCTGTCCCAATTTCGTTCTAATTAACACCAAACAAGTACTCCTTCACATCCTCCACATATTTTTCCATAAATCCCATCTCTCTTTCTATGGTCTATTTACGGGATCAATCATTATTCGTAAATTCGATCCAAATTGACTCGTATTTTGTTTTCCCAATGGCTTGACTAGAGACGATGAAGAAAATACGAGTTGAATAATCCCAGATCGACAAACGCCAGGAAAATGTGTACTAATCTTCGTTGAAAAATTCGGCTGAAGACAACACTTAGCCATCGCTCAACCTTAACCATACAAGTATATATCAATCGTAAAACAATATGTTGAGGTCTTCAAGATAGAACATTGGTCATTTATTCACAAGCAAACGTAGAAAAATGAGCATTTGGAGTTAGTATAAATAAACTTCCACAAATTATAGTATACAACCGTTGTACCGTACGACGGATCTAATTTATGGTAAAAAGTTACCACTTTATGTTAATAAGTGACCACTTTAAGGTAAATAGTGACCACGTTTTCATAGGTAAAAGTGGTAACTATTTATCTGAACGTGGTAACTAGCTAACCTAAAATGGTCATTTTTTATCCTAAGTTCCAAACTTTTACTATTGTCATATGGTACAACGATTGTACACAATAATTACTGATAAACTTCATTCTCTCATTAATTATAATTATACTCAAAAATGACGACCCGTTTTCCACATATATTGTATGTTCGTGTACTCATTGTACTCTTTATTACTATTAATGCTTGGACATACTATAGTTGCCATGCTGGATCATTGGAGGTTAATAAAACACGCTTTCAATGTGTCGAGAGTGAGAGAAATGTCCTACTTTACTTTAAACAGGTTATTAGTGTCGATCATTGCGGACTCCTCGATGCTTGGGGACGCACTCGAGATTGTTGTCGATGGCGCAGCATTCGCTGCGACAATCAATCTGGTCATGTCATCGCTCTCAAACTTCGTGGTTCTTACTTTGAGTATTATGATGACTTCTACCCTTGTTTTGAAGGTACGCTCATGCTCTACTTAACTTGACACATTTTGAAATATTTAGACCTTAATGCTAAAAATTTCAGTGGAGAATAATCCAAGTTTATAGGTTCATTTACTAATTTAGAGAACCTTAACCTCTCCAATGCTGGATTTTGGGGTGTGATTCCTCCACAGATGGGAAATCTTTCGAAATTAACATCTCTCAAACTTGATAATATATTCATACGAGCTTGTGGTGACTTTCACGTATGAGGTTATTAAGGGAAATCGATTTGAGTGGCAATAATTTAAATGCGACTAAAAACACCCGACTCTCCGTAGTTAACAATCTTCTGTGGACTAAATCTACCCTTATTGGCTTCACTTTCATATACTAATTCATCCACAACCCTTGCTTTCGTTGATCTTGGGGGAATAATTTGAATGACGCATCAATATTTGAGTGGTCAATTTGGGTGGACTTGAGACCAACCTTATATATCTCGACCTCTCTGGTAATCGGATGATATTTGGAAATAATTTGCAAATATCCAGACGTGCTATGAATTTCCTCACTGATTTATGTAGCATGCAAGCGCTAGGCTTGTTTCCACGCAAGGCATTGGTGTCTCTATACTTCGCTAGTAACAAAATTTGGGACTCGATTCCGGATAATATTGGCGCCTTTTCTTTCTTGAGAGAACTAGAAGTCAGTGATAATCCGTTGAATGACACCATTACTCAAGCCCTCGGAACAGTTTCGATGCTTGAGAGGTTTGATCTTTCTGGCAACTCTTTTAACAGAACTCTCACTAGCCTCCGCCTAACAAACCTCTCACAACTATTCCTACTGTTCTTGAGAGGTAGGTCCTTATTTTCCAAAGTGACGTTTAAGCCAAAAAAAAAAAAAAAAATTGTTGGAGATTGATATATCCAATTCTAGTATTTCGAACACCATTCCTACCTCCTTTTGTAACCTGAGCTTGGTGTCGGGAAATCATTATCTAAACATGTCACATAATATGATTTATGGTACACTTCCGAATATATCAATTTATTTTCAGAGTCTTCATATAATAAATGACTTGAGCTTCAACTATTTTGAAGGTTAAATACCAAATTCTTAAGGAATAATGTTTCGATGCTTATTCTTAACAATAACAACTTTTCAATTGGTCTTCTTGCATTCTTGTGCCCAGATACTCAAACGTCTGTTTCATATCTCGATTTATCGAGCAACTTGCTTTTCAAAAGTTTTCCCATTGTTGGAGTCATTTCGATCAATTATTCGAACTGTATCTTGAGAACAACCATTTGTGGGGAAATTTGCCAACCTCCATTGGTGCATTACCCGACCGGTTTTTCTTTTTACAAATATTCGCAGTTTTTTTACCACGAAATTTTTGATATCGTTTAAATTATTTATTTCATTTATCAAAATAACATATTTTCATTTTTGTAACAATTTTTTTTGTGAATTACAATCTATCAAAATTTCTAAGTGAAAAAAATACAATAAAAACTATTTTTATTTGAGAAATGTTTCGTAAATGAATTATTTTTCGTCTAAATTATCACAATTTTTCCAAATGAAATTAGTTCTTCATTATTTTTGTGTATCATTGTTACTTACGTATACTTCACAATATTCATGACATTCTATCATTGTGTAGACCTTCACTGGTCCGTAAATCGTGCACAAAATGTAAACGTTCTATTATAAATAGTTGAAATAAAAATGTAATTTCCATCTACAATGAAATGAAAAATTAGGAGTTGCCCTAATCAACTTAATAGTAGCATTTCCGAGTCCTTGGCCAACTTACAATGCTTGAGAAATTGAATCTTTATAAAAATTCTTTGAATGGAACAATCACGATCAACCTGTTAAACCTTTCAAAACTACGTTATTTGGATTTGTCATTTAACAAATAAATTGTGGTCTCCATTTCAGCTCGATACAATATTTCTGGGGTCAACTCCCTTATTTTCCAAGGTGGATTACAACTCAGAAAAAAAACAAACATGTCGGGATTAGCCTTATAGACATGTATCACGATATGAGTATATGGTATGATTTCAGAGGTATCAATCTAAGCTTCCCGTAATTGATTTGAGTTACATTTTGTTGGAAGGAGTAATACCCACGCTTCTAAGGAATAATGTATCATTTCTAGCTCTAAACAACAAGTTTTCAAGAGGTCTTTTTCCATTTTTGTGCGTTACACACCCTTGCAGTTTTAAGCTTGGGTAACAATAATATATCGGGTGAACTGCCGACATCACTGGTAAATTGCAAGTCATGGGTAATTCTTGACCTAGCCAAGAACTCATTGATTCGCCACATACCTCCTTGCTTTGGGCATAGTTTTGGAAATCTCGTGATTCATTAAGATTACTCGTGGCATTGACATTTCCTAAGCTACAAGGCCATATACCAGAAACTGACATTGACATTTCCTACACTAAGTTACAAGGCCAAATTCCAGAAGCTATATCAAGTCTCATGTTATTAAAATTCTTAAATCTATCAAGAAACAATTTTAGCGGAGCTATAATGTCAAGAATAGGTCAACTGACCCTTTGGAGTCTCTTGATGTTACACGAAAGACTAGAAAGACTATTTTATGCTAGGAGTGTACATGATATTTTGAAGAGATCTGGGAGACACGCTATTTCCGATTCTACGAAGACATGAGACAGGGTGTACGTTATATGGGTTGTAAATATAGCTAGAGTTTGGACGAGATCTTAAAGCTTCTTTGTATCATAATTTTGTTACTCGTATAACATTCATATACTCGGAATTTGTATTATAATGATATGTTATTTCTGTTTAATTACTGTATCGTCGTCAATATCGATTGTTCAGTTGTTTATGTAAATACATTCGCTTTCTGGCCACAATAACGAAAACCCCTGAGGCACCGTGTGATATTCTTGACCGAGACAAATTGACCGAGACAAATGCTGAATGAGGCCGAACTTAATATCCAATTGAATTGATTTATTTATTCATTTATCTTTTTAAAATTCATTGTATTGTACTCTATATCCGATAAGAATCGACATCTACAAGCCTACGATATTTAAAACTACGCATTTAATTAAAATATACATCACATATACAGGGGCGAATCTATGTGGTAGCAAGGGGTAGCCCATGCTACCCCAAGCCCAATAATTGTAGTTAGAATGATCCATTTTTGCTACCCCAAATAATACTATAAAAGCTATAATAAATAACATTTGATACTAAAAATAGACATAAAGTTAATGGTGGTGTATTGGCAACACTACATGTCCATCACTCTAGGGACCGAGGTTCGATTCTTGCAAGGGACAATTTTTTTCATTTATTTTGATTCTATTAACCCATCATGCAATTAGATAATACAAGTACCTTCCTTATCTTCTCACATTTTTTATTTTTTTAAATGAATTTATTTTGATTATAATTATAATGAAAAGATAAAATAATATTTTGATTTTATTTATGCTCCACTTTATTGATAATTTATTTTGAATTTAAGATATGTTTCTTTGAATCGTGATTTTAAATTTTTTAGACGACGATGATGAAAAAAATTTCGCTACCCCACACTTTAATTCCTGGATTCGCCCCTGCACATATATGAGTATATATATACTATATCATATCGAAGAGATCGAGATTCGATGCCTGACTTCATTAATTAATAAAAACCAGTTTATACTCTATGTTTGTCTAAGCAGTGACATAATACTCTTCAATGTTTACTCTTCATTACTATTTTTAATTAGCTGGCAAATAATTCAAGAATCAAGGCTGATTTCAGACTCACAAATTCTCCTTTAACACGGATATATATCTATATACAGATTAAATAACATGAATCCGATAAAAACAGAATGTATAAAAAATAGGGAGAAGTCACATTCTTTGAAATTCTTTGGTCGAAAAAAAATCATTGGAGTTTTTAAAACAACAGAATGAAACTAATTTAAACAATGTTATCATCCCTTTACTTGTATTCGTCACGTGGACACAATTATCGACTTTTGCAACTAA
This sequence comes from Agrostemma githago, assembly GCA_958450325.1. NCBI lineage: Eukaryota > Viridiplantae > Streptophyta > Magnoliopsida > Caryophyllales > Caryophyllaceae > Agrostemma > Agrostemma githago. Next base: position 76,793,395 of record OY288244.1, read on the forward strand.
ATTAATCGATAACATGTCGACTCACATATCAATTCGAGATCACAAATTATACGAAAATGAAATATAACCGTTTTACTTTTTTAGATCAAAGTCTCGTTTTCACTTTTTACACAGATTGTGACAACCTTTTGAATTTGCTGATTGTAGACACCCGCATTTTGACTGCCAGGTGTCTATGGCAGTTTCCAAAAAACACCCGATGATGATCGGACGCTAACGTGCTTCTATGCGCTCGGATACGGGCTCAAATCCATTAATCGCTGGCTAACACACTTACAGAGTACAAATCTCACAAAATCAACCTCGAATCCAGGCCCAGCGGACCGTTCCGAGCCAAACAAGACTAATTTGGGCCAAAACCGACACCGGAATTAAAACCGACTTTTTGCGATTGGGTCAACCCTGGTCAAGGTCGTTTCCGAGACATACAAAACAATCATTCACAACATCAAAAGTCCAACTCAAGAAGCAAAACCAACAGTCCATCTTCAGACGGGCCATCAGGTCAAGTCCGTCAAGGCAAAACCCTAGACACCAAAGTGCATGACCATGCCTATATAAACACCCCATGCAACACACTTTCACACATTGAAAAAAACCTAGAGCAACCCTACACACACATGCAACATCTATTACAAACCCTAATCAAACTCTAGCAATTCTACACTAGCAAAAAAACCCTAAACCTAGTTTTAGGAATCAATCCCGAGCCACCATAACTTAACCTCCATAAAACCTCGAAGACTCTTGTGTTAAAACCACGGTTACGAGTTCGATCCGAGACAAGAACATGTAGGTTGAGGGTGTCAAAACCCCGTTCTCTCCTTCTTCTCTTCTTCTCGTCATCTTCTTCGCTTTTTCTTACTTTTTTATTTCTTTATTTTTTTTCCTTTATTGCATCATAATATCGATAATACTAATACAAAACATTAAAATACTTATCGATTTGTGTCGAATAAGAGGGGTATCAGAATAAGGAAACACGAATATACAAGTGTACTGCACACAGCGTTGACGGTCGCTTGTTCCAATACCCCGATTATTTGATTATTGAGATAAGTTAACTTAAACAATATTTTTTTTTATTTCGTTTGCATCATTATCATTAGTCGTATATTTACATTATTTTTCAAAAACAAGCATTATATTTAATAAGGGTCGAAACCCGTTGATGCGGATCCGACATCAAACAATTCGCAAGAATTAATTATGATGTCGGGATGCGGAGGGAATCAAGTCGAGTTTTTTTAATTAAAGTATCGATCTATTAGATTCGATACCAATTCCATAATTGGATGTCGAATCTAATGATTTAGTCAAATAAATTAATTAACACGATTTTCGTTGATGCTAATATAGATGTCCTCTAATTCAATTGGATTAATTACGACATTAATAAACGCGGAGAAAATTTATATCGTGCTAGTTAATTTAAAACGACTTACATTATTTTCTTTATTTTTTCACTCTAGTATTCCATATCGATTCCATAATCGGATATGGGATATAACGAGCATCAAAATCAAAATCGAGTATAAATTATTCCAAGTATTTAATATCGATTTCATAATCGAATATTGAATACGACGAATATCGAAAATATTAAGTCGAGTGCAAATTACGCAATATTTGTACGCGATTTAATAAAATCATCAATTTTCCGAAGAAAACAATTTCGCTCTTTTTTTTATTATTATTCTTCGAACATCATTTTTTTTAGACAAAACATTTTTTTTAGATCTCGATATATTTTTCCTTGACCTCGGTCAACACGTGTTAATCCATCACGTGACCTACTATTCTTTCCAAAATCATGCATTCATCACATCTATATCTTTATTCAATTTATTACTCGTTACATCGTTACTAACGGTTTGATTGTTTCTTTTGTCGATTTTTGTCGTTTATTTTATTTTACTAAAATGAACCCACATGCTAAAATTCCACTTTGACGTAGAATTAATTGCATTAAATCGACATAGAAACACTTTTCAATTCCATTCACATGTTTAGGGAAAATAATCTTTGCATATCTTTTTCCCGTTCAACTAACGCGCGTATTGGAAAGTCATTCGAATTCTTAGTAGAGGCCGCTAATGTGCGGGCGGGGTTGGGTGTCCTTTGTTGGCTTCCCAACACGTACCCTCACCCCTTACTCAGAACCTCGGTTTCCGGATGCCCGAAACCGTTGGCGCACGAGAGTCATTCAATACACAATATCCGATAATGTCGGTATTGGTATCAAATGCAAAGGGACGAGCCCAATAAACTCTGACATCGGAAATGGGCCGTATTTTGTATACGGACCACTACGACATAGAGTGGGCTCGAATGGTTCCGAATAACCACAAAATTCGGTGGCGACTCCACTTCGACCTAAATTTCAATTTGATCCGTTTCATATGGAGATTCATTCGCCTACCCAAACCCGCGCGTGGCCGCGTCGGGGTGGACCTATGTCATGTCCACACTGATCAACTGACGCGTTCTCAAGTTTCAACTATATATATACACACTAAGCCAAATTGAATTTCTAAGCACATGAACATTAAATCATATAACATGTATTATTATGCTCCAAAGCTATGTATCCTCCCTTTGCTCTTCATCCTCCTCCTCCCGGTCCTCTCGCACGGCCACGACTGCCACCACAAACGTGGCGGTGTAGCCATTTACTGGGGCCAAAACGGGAATGAGGGTCGTCTAAACGAGACATGCGCAACCGGAAGATACAAATACGTTAACTTAGCCTTTCTCAACGTTTTTGGGAGCGGTCAAGCACCCTCCTTGAACCTGGAGGGTCATTGTGACCCGCCAGCTGGAGGGTGCATTGGTTTATCAAGTGAGATCGAGTTTTGTCAATCCCAAGGTGTTAAAGTCCTTCTCTCTTTAGGTGGTGGGGTCGGAAATTATTCATTTTCGTCCAAGAAGGACGCGAAAAAATTCGCTAGATATTTGTATAGAAATTACCTTGGGGGCCGATCGACCTCGAGACCCCTAGGTAATGTTGCCCTAGATGGCGTCGATTTTGATATTGAATCGGGGTCCGTATTGTATTGGAGCAATCTAGCATGATATCTACACCGGTATAGTTATCGTGGGTTTCGAGGTAAGAAAGTGTATTTAGGCGCGGCCCCACAATGCCCGTTTCCCGATAAATATTTAGGTGGACCGCTTAGAACGGGTTTATTTGACTATGTATGGGTCCAATTTTACAATAATCCACCGTGCCAATATAACGGTAATAACCTTACGAATATAATAACGTCGTGGAAATTATGGAGTTCGAAAAGGTATATTAAGAAGTTGTTCATGGGTTTACCCGCTGCCACGGAAGCAGCGGGTAACGGGTTTCTACCACCCGATGTGTTGATTAATCAAGTTCTACCGGTCATTAAAAAGTCGCGAAAATATGGTGGGGTGATGTTTTGGTCTAAGTTTTATGATGATCAAAGTGGTTATACTAAACAAATTGTCGACTTTATATGATAAAATTAAAAGTTACTCGTATAAGTTACGGTGAGAAATCGTTTTACAATATTAAACCGTCAATTTACGAAGTTAATAATATTTGATTTGAGTTTTGAGATTTGAGGTTGTAACAAAGTTGACTTTTTTTTGTTATTTTTTGAAGTCTTGTTGACTTTTGACATGTGCAAATGTAAGTCGTTCCACTAGCTAAATGCTAGCTTTGTGGTTCATTGAGACAGTCTCACACGTTTGAAACGACGCAGTTCTATTAAAAGACAATTCACTTATTATTATCAAAGGAATAATTTTTTTATACAAACAGACTGTTTCACGTGTGAAACCGTCAGTCTGTCTCACACAATAACTACCAGTAACACTTTAATAGGATGGATGACTCTATATATTAGCCTATGCCTTTTCTTTAGGACTCGTTTTCGAGAACACTCGAATGTTCAAATGTGATCGATGTTGGCTTGAGCTTTTTCAAGCGAAGTAACGCCTCTGAATTCGAACCAACGTGAGGTTAACCAGCACGTAAAGCCTCTCATAAGCATGAATCCAGGCACGAAAGTAGGCAATTCTCCAAGATCTCTTTAACACTAGAGCACCACAAAATGCCCAAAATCCTGTTATAAAACCAAGTACAACACTTATGCATAAACCCAAATAAAATGCACGGTCATCGTCATTTTGTTTCAGGTTTCGAGCATCTTCTACACTCGACCCTTTCCTGTCTTCATCGCCTGGACACTTATCCGAAAGTGGTTCACCACAAAGTCTGGGATTCCCGACAAATGCTGAAGCATTGAAGCCCTGAATCTGAGTTCCAGACGGAATTCTTCCTGAAAAGTTGTTGTTTGCTAAGCTCAAAGTCCCGAGGAAATTCAGGTCGGAAATGGTTGAAGGGATCTTTCCAGAAAGATGGTTATTTGATAAATCGAGGGACTCTAAAGACTTCAAGGCACCAATCTTTGAAGTAATAGACCCGCTTAGATTATTTACCGAAAAGTTCAGGGAAACCAATCCAATTAAACATGAAATTTCAACTGGAATTTCTCCGGTTAAACTGTTGCTCGAAAGATCCAAGATTTTTACGAGTTCCAGATGATTAGCATCGTCATACAAGTGTCCTTTCAATACAAGGGAGATATAGTCTTCGTATGGGGTGCTGATGGCTGTTCTGTTTGCTACAGGTTCCAAAATAGCAGGATGGCGGCTATTTTGCTTTGTCATTGCTTGAAGCTTGCATAAGCATTGTGGTATGACACCGGAGATATTATTGGTCGATAAATCAAGAATTTGGATAGACGGATTGCAGAGTTGGCGAGGGATGCTTCCTGAGAAGGAATTGTTTCGAAGACTGAGAACATTCATCATGTTTAGCTTATCCCCCAAGCACGCGGGTATCTCTCCCGAAAATAAGTTGTCTCCAAGATCTAAATATGACAAAGAGGTTAAGCTACACAAGAACAAAGGTAGGTTTCCTGAAAAATTGTTATTTCTCAAATGCAAATACTCTAAGCGATCAAGATTACCCAGTGATCTAGGAAGTTGTCCCGAAAAGTTGTTATTTGATAAATCCAAAACCAACACCCCCTTAAACTCAGACCCGCAATCAGGAATATCACCTGAAAACTTGTTATGCGAAAGGTCGATATGGGACATATAATCGAACTTATCAGATGCTGAACACAAAAAAGAAATAGGACCAGAGAAAGTATTTCTTGAGAGATCCAGATACGATATACCTTCGGATTCCAAGCTGAAAACACTTAAGAAATCAGTGGGTAATTTACCATGAAGTCTGTTATCAGAGAGATCGATGGAATGACCTTTCGAAGATAGTTTCCAGAACCAAAATGGTATTTTGCCTGAAATCCCAGAATTTGACAAATCCAACGAGGAATAATTTGTCTGTGTTCTAAACCACTTCGGGAACTGGGAACCTAAGCCACAAGAAGCAAGACGTATAGTGTCCAAACGAAATGGAGGAACCCAACTCGAGCCCACGTTCAAGGTGAATGAGTTAAAGGAAAGATCTAAGTAACGCAAGCTAGAAAGGTTTACGAGATGGCTTACACCAAGATCATGTTTTAATGAGTTCGAAGAAATATCCAAGTATCTTAATTTCGAAAGCTGTCCTAGGCATGGGTGGACGCTACCATTTAATTTGTTGTTTCGAAGTTGTAACACTTTCAAAGACCTGAATACAGAAAGATCCGGAATTGGTCCAGTGAATTGATTGTTGTGCACATCGAAGATGGCGAGACTTGAAGGTCTTTTAACAAAAAAGGGTAGAGAACCATTGAGCCTATTTGAGTGGAGCCTAAGTTTACTGAGGCTAGAAAACATAGTGAAATCGGGCAATGAGCCGGTGAAAAGGTTGTTTTGCAAGGAGAGGGTTGTAAGCGACTCGTTTGCACAAGACAAAGAGCGGAAGATACTCACAAGATTACCTTGGAGATGAAGATTACTCGACAAATCCAAGCTACGCAACCCACAAAGACTTCCCAATGAACTAGGAAGCCGACTTTCAAGGTAATTTTGGGAAAGGTCGAGATGAGAAAGAGAGCGCATTCCTCTAAATCTATTTGGAATTGAGCCAGTTAACTGGTTGGTAGATATGGAAAAGCTGATTAGAGAGCTACGATTGAAAATCCAAGACCAAATAGACGAGGATGCGAGTTTGTTGTCTGAAAGATCGAGGTACACAAGTGACTTGGAGGAGTTAACATTACGTCGAGAGTGACGTGTAGCATCAGGGAGATTGCATTGACGCAACTCCAAGTGCACAAGGTGAGGTAGGTTACTCACAACATGGACCCAATCCGTAACTGCACTGAGGTCAATACTTTTGAAAACAAGACGCTTTAGTGAAGTGAGACGAGAAAACATACCAAATGTTTCTGCGTACATTGAGTTACCAGAGTTTACCTCGAGTGTTTCCAATCTTGTAAGGTTTCCGATGTCTCTAAGAATCCCCATTCCTTCGTCCTGAAAATAACTGTCGAGATAAAGATGTTGTAAATTGGGGGAAAATCGAAGGAAACCTCGGAATCCTTTACTGAAAGATACTGTATACAAGTTCAGATACAGGCTAGACAAGTCTTGTAATGAAAGCAGTGAAGGTTTCAGAACAAACGAGACTTCGTAGCACGGAAAGGAGTAGAGTAACGGAGATAGATCAAGGCTAATTATTCTGCCAGTAAGGTTGCTGCAAGATACGCCAGGCCTATCGCAGAAGTCAAGGAAGGAGTCATTGTCGAGCCTCGTGCACTCTGGAAGTATGTCGACAAGAAACATTCGATCATTTTGGTCACACCTTGTGGTTGTAGTGTCAAGTTTTGAGCTAAAAGAGGGGTTATAAGTAGTGAAATGCAGAAGCATTCCAACAAGAAAAAGCAAGCAAAAATACTGCCTACTGCTTCCATGAATGAAACCGATTTCCGACATTTTTTGAGAAGGAATAAGTGTACTCGATGTTTAGTTATGCAACCACAAGTGTAGTTGATATTTGTAGGAAAATAAACAGCCATCAACTTGGAATAATAACATGACCAAATACTATCAATTACAATCAGAAATCATTACACCACACGACCCACATCGAAAAGACAAAAAAGCGAGTAAAAATAGACTATAAAGACTAAGTAACGTGGACGACAACTTCACGATCAGGATCAGGATCGAACCCTCGACTTCATAACAAAGACTTAAATCCTAAAGGTTCTCTCTGGCCATACATTGAGCCTGAAAATGACACCAACATCATTCCAGTAACATCATCTTCTATAAAGGTCTAAGTCAATGTCAAAGTCAAAGTCTCCAGTGTACCTAATTAATTGTCGAGTAATTAAATCTTCTGTTAGATTGTCTCACGCACCATTTACTGGGAACGGAACAAAGTTAATTAATGCTCAGTTTCAACAGAGTTAAATCATCGACTTCGTATGAAAAATGAAAAATTATCCGTATAAGTTAATGTGAGAAATCGTTTTACAATCTGAAACTGTCAATTTACGAAGTTAATAATATATGATTTGAGATTTGAGATTCTAACAAAGTTAACTTTTTTTTGTTATTTTTTGAAGTCTTGTTGACTTTTGGCATGTGCAAATGTAAGTCGTTCCACTAGCTAAATGCTAGTTTTGCGGTTCATTGGACGGTCTCACACGTTTGAAACGACGCAGTTCTATTAAAAGACAATTCATTTATTATTTTTTTTTTTTTTTTTTGGAAAGTTCATTGATTCTTATTCAAAGAAATTCCAAAAGGAGTCATACAAGCATAGCATGAAGGCTATAGGAAATTAGCCCATAAGCAGGTCAATAACAAGTTGCTTACCCACACTACTCCTGACATACAAACTGCGTAGACAGACATTATATTTAATGGTGTTGATGAGCACCATAGCATCTCTGGAACGACCTTGGAATATCCGTTGATTGCGCTCATACCAGATCTCGTAGACCGTAGCAACAAGCCCACATCTCCTTATCTTCTTCTGTATACTCCTACCCCTATTGCAATGAGTAAACCACCTTAGCAGCGCAGGAAGGGCTATAGGCGCACTCATCTTCTGCCAGCCTTGTATAGATTGCCAAACAGCCTGCGAAAAAAGACACTCAAAAAACAGATGTTGGTGCGTTTCTACAGCAATTCCACATAGTACGCATCTGTTTGCACATTGAATCCCACGACGCTGAAGATTATCAACCGTAGCAAGCATTCCTTGTACTGCTAGTGTAGAGATGAACGCATGTTTGGGTACATTCACTCTGTCCCAGACCAGTTTATCCCATTTAATCCGCCTTCCTTTTGGACGAAACAGGTCATAAAGAGGTCTCAATTGCAATTTCCCCCCCTGTGGTGGACTGTTGGAGAAAAGCTTTTGCCCTATCTATGTCACCTATAGCTTCAACTAAGGAATCCCGAGCTCGTAGGATATGCTTCCAGCAGATACTATCATCTACTCTCTCCACCACATCCCATATAGAGCTCCTGCGAAGGTGGTATTTGGTAATCCACTGACACCAAACATCCCCTTTAACATTCTCCATTTTCCAAATCCATTTAAGTAGTAGGCATTTGTTCCAACTAAGAATTTCCCGAATATCAAATCCCCCCTCATTCTTTGGCAAACAACAAGAATTCCAGCTCTTCCAAATCATGCCATGCCCTGTTTTTCCCCAAAGAAATTCCCGACAAAGCCGCTGTATATCTTTAATGATAGCCTTAGGTAATAGGAGGCACGATGCCCAGTATTGATGCATCCCAAAAATGACAGAGTTTATGATTTGTACTCTTCCCGCATAAGAGAGGAGGTGATTTGCCCACCCGGCCAGACGATCCTTAATTTTTGTGAGCAGAAAATGATACATGTGGACATTAATTCGAGAAGTATTGAGGGGTAGTCCAATTCTGCTCCACAATGTGCTCGGCAAACTATTTGATGGCGTAAAGACACCATCAAATGTACTATCAAATGTACTGCTCCACATCAAATGTGTATAATACACTTCAATTCATTTATTATTATCAAAGGAATAATAATCTTTTTATAGAAACAAACTGTTTCACGTGTGAAGCCGTCAGTTCGTCTCACACAATAACTACTGGTAATACTTAACAGGATGGATGACTCCTCTATTAGCCTATGCCTTTCATTTAGGACTCGTCTTCGAGAAAACTCGAATGTTCAAACATGATCGATGTTGGCTTGAGCTTTTTCAAGCGAAGTAACGCCTCTGAATTCGAACCAACGTGAGGTTAACCGGCACGTAAAGCCTGTCATAAGCATGAATCCAGGCGCGAAAGTAGGCAATTCTCCAAGATCTCTTTAACACCAGAGCACCACAGAATGCCCAAAATCCTGTTATAAAACCAAGTACAACACTTATGCATAAACCCAGATAAAATCCACGATCGTCGTCATTTTCTTTCAGGTTTCGAGCATCTTCTACACTCGACCCTTTCCTGTCTCCATCGCCTGGACACTTATCTGAAAGTGGTTCACCACAAAGCCCGGGATTCCCGGCAAATGATGAAGCATTGAAGCCTTGAATCTGAGTTCCGGATGGAATTCTTCCTGAAAGATTGTTGTTTGCCAAATTCAAAGTCCCGAGGAAATTCAGGTCGGAAATGGTTGAAGGGATCTCTCCAGAAAGATGGTTATTGGATAAATCGAGGGATTCTAAATACTTCAAGGCACCAATCTTGGAGGTGATCGACCCGGTTAGATTGTTCCCTGAAAAGTTCAGGGAAACCAATCCAATCAGACACGAAATTTCAGCTGGAATTTGCCCGGTTAAACTGTTGCTCGAAAGATCCAAGATTTTTACGAGTTCCAGATGATTAGCATCGTCATACAAGTGTCCTTTCAATACAAGGGAGATATAGTCTTCGTATGGGGTGTTGATGGTTGAATTTGCCATGTTTGCTACAGGTTCCAAAATAGCAGGCTGGCGGCTATTTTGTTGTGTCATTGCTTGAAGCTTGCATAAGCATTGTGGTATGACACCGGAGATATTATTGGTCGATAAATCAAGAATTTGGATAGAGGGATTGCAGAGTTGGCGAGGGATGCTTCCTAAGAAGGAATTGTTTCGAAGACTGAGAACAGTCATCGTGTTTAGCTTATCCCCCAAGCACGCGGGTATCTCTCCCGAAAATAAGTTGTCTCCAAGATCTAAATATGACAAAGAGGTTAAGCTACACAAGAACAAAGACAGGTTTCCCGAAAAGTTGTTATTTCTCAAATGCAAATACTCTAAGCGATCAAGATTACCCAGTGATCTAGGAAGTTGTCCTAAAAAGCAGTTATTTGATAGATCCAAAACCCTCACCCCCTTAAACTCAGACCAGCAATCAGGAAGATCGCCTGAAAACTTGTTATGCGAAAGGTCGATATGGGACCCAGCCCAGAAGTTATCAGATGTTGAACACAAAAAAGAAATAGGACCAGAGAAACTATTTCTTGAGAGATCCAGATACGATATACCTTCGGATTCCAAGCTGAAAACACTTAAGAAATCAGTGGGTAGTTTACCATGAAGTCTGTTATCAGAGAGATCGATGGAATGACCTTTCGAAGATAGGTTCCAGAACCAAAATGGTATTTTGCCTGAAATCCCAGAATTTGACAAATCCAACGAGGAATAATTTGTCTGTGTTCTAAGCCACTCCGGGAACTGAGAACCTAAGCCACAAGAAGCAAGACCTATAGTATCCAAACGAAATGGAGGAACCCAACTCGAGCCCACGTTCAAGGTGAATGAGTTAAAGGAAAGATCTAAGTAACGCAAGCGAGAAAGGTTTGCGAAAAGGCTGATACCAAGATCATCTTTTAATGAGTTTGAAGAAATATCGAAGTGTCTGAGCATTGAAAGCTTTCCTACGGTTGGGTGGACGCTACCATTTAATTTGTTGTTTCGAAGTTGTAACACTTTCAAAGACGACGCAAACACAGAAAGATCTGGCATTGATCCAGTAAATTCATTGTTGTGCACATCAAAGATGGTCAGACTCGAAGGTCTATCGACAAAAGAGGGCAGAAAACCAGTGAGCTTGTTTGAGTGGAGGCTAAGTTTACTTAGACTAGAAAACATGGTGAAATCAGGCAATGAACCACTGAAAAGGTTTCGGTTCAAGGAAAGGGATATAAGCGACTCATTTGCACAAGACAAAGACCGGAAGACGCGGACAAGATCACCCTGGAGACGATTTTTCGATAGATTCAAACTACGTAACATACAAAGACTTCCCAAAGAACTAGGAAGCCGACTTTCAAAGTAATTTTGAGAAAGGTCGAGATGTGAAAGAGATCGCATTCCTGTAAATCTATTTGGAATCGAGCCATTTAACTGGTTGTTAGATATGAAAAGGGTGATGAGAGAGCTATGATTGAAAATCCAAGACCAACTAGACGAGGATGTAAGAAAGTTGGATGAAAGATCAAGGTACACAAGTGACTTGGAAGAATTAACACTATGTCGAGGCTGATGCATAGCATCAAGGAGAAAGCATCGACCCAAGTCCAGGTACACAAGGTGAGTTAGGCCACTGACAACGTGAAGCCAATCCGTAGTTTCACCGAGGAAAGCACCATTGAGAACTAGACGCTTTAGTGAAGTGAGACGCGAAAACATGCCAAGTGTTTTTGCGTACATTGAGCTATAAGGTCTCACTTCAAAAGTTTCTAGTTTCGTAAGGTTTCCAATTCCTCGAGGAATTGTCGTTCCTCCTTCCCCATGAGAGGCGAGATAAAGATGTAGTAAATTGGGGAAAGAACGAATGAAACTTTGGAATCCTTTGCTAAAAGATACTCCATCCAAGTCTAGATGCAGGATAGACAAGCCTTCTAACGAAAGCCGTGAAGGTTTAAGAATGAACTGCGGATCCTCCTGGCATGAAAAGCTGGAGGTTAGGTTGTATAGTAACGAAGAAAAATCGAGTTCAATTATTCTGCCAGAGAGGTTGCTACAAGAAATGCCAGGAATATTACAGCAATGAAGGAAAGAGTAATTGTAATGACGTCTCGTGCAGTTTGGAAGCATGTTGAGACGAGGAAATATGTCGAGAAGAAACTTTCGATCATTTTCGTCACACATTGTGGTTGTGGAGTTAAGTTTTGAGCTAAAAGAAGGGTAATAAGTAGTGAAATGCAAGAGCATTCCAACTAGAAAAAACAAGCAAAAATACTGCCTGCTGCTTCCATGAATGAAATGGATTTCCGGCATTTTTTGAGGAATAATGAGGTTATTTGCCACAAGGTTATGCAACCACAAGATTTATAGGAAAATAAACTAACATCAACTCGGAATAAACGTGACAGAAAATCCATTACAATCACCACGAGCTAGACGTGTCAAATGGGTCAGGCGGCTGGGTTAGAATAATAGAGTATAAACGGACCTCAACCATCGCCTTAAAGTTTTGGTTAAATTGGTTTCGTAACATGGAACATGGTATCAGAGCCAGAGTTCACGAGTTCGAACCCTGGCAGCCCCCAATATCTCAGTAATAACTTATAGTTGAGGATCGAACCTTGAACCTCGAGACAAAGAGACGAGGTGAGTTGACTGACTTGACACAATCGTCCAAATGAGTAATGCAATTATTTCACATAAAGCCACTTTAATCATGCCCTCACCTTTACTTTGCTTGACTGACTTAACTCAATCCCAAAGGTTCTCTGGCCACATATATACTTAGCCTGAAAATGACATCAACACCATCCTAGTAACATCGTCTTTCATGCACAAAGGTCTAAGACAACGTCAAAGTCTCCTGTGAGACATCGATTCTACATTAAAAACTACTTGTAGTAGTAAAATAGTAATAACCACCCCTTTTATGAGACCATCTCGTTGGAGAATTAGGGTTAATAATTGTCGACCGCACAAAACATAAACCTTACCAAAAGTGAAAATCGATAAATATTGAATAATTCATCCAAGAATAGAAGTAGAAGAAGAATTGAAATCATATCATAATAATATTGAGAATTGAGAGAAGAAGAAGAAGAAATAATGAGGATAATTAGAGGTTGAGTACCTTAAGCACGGCTACATCATACAAGGGCTAATTAGGTTTTCTTCGAGGCCAAAAATTAGACATAGATTAAAGCAATGAAGGCAAAGGGTTGGATGTATATATATTAGAGGTAGTAAATGGGTTAATCAGGTCGGGTTTGTGACTCGGGTAAGGTCTAAGTAGGGTCATTTCGAGTTCAAAGTCACATGTATGTGGTAAATGGGGTTTTGGTTCAGTCAAGGGGCACATGAATTAGACGACTCGTTCCTTCATCAATAATCAAGACACCATAAAATAGTTGTCGTGACCGAAGATGGTTTGGCCTAGTGGTTAAGATTAGGTACCGTGGACTATAGGTCCCAGGTTTAAATCCCCCTTTCTACTATATTGTAATACGACCAAGTGCGCGCTTCGTTGACAAAAAAAATATAGTTTTCGCAGGAATCAGAAACACAAAGAATAACTAAAGAATCCACGTTCAACATTGGGATATTTATTGATTTAGGTGTGAAGCAACATTACATTTCTATACTTCGATCGAAACATTACAAAGTTACATCGACAGTTACATCGACTATATCAAGCTAAGTAACGTCTTCGAATTCGGACCATAACCATCACGTAAAGCGTGTCATAAGCACGAATCCAGGCACGAAAGTAGGCGACCCTCCAAGATCTCTTTAACACCAGAGCACCACAGAATGCCCAAAATCCTGTAATAAAACCAAGTAGAACACTGATGCATAACCCCAAATAAAATGCACGGTCATCGTCATTTTCTTTCAGGTTTCGAGCATCTTCTACATTCGACCCTTTCCCATCTCCATCGCCTGGACACTTATCCGAAAGTGGTTCACCACAAAGCCTGGGATTCCCAGAAAATGATGAAGCATTGAAGCCTTGAATCTGAGTTCCGGATGGAATTCTTCCTGAAAGATTGTTGTTTGCTAAGCTCAAAGTCCCGAGGAAATTCAGGTCGGAAATGGTTGAAGGGATCTCTCCAGAAAGATGGTTATTTGATAAATCGAGAGACTCTAAGGACTTCAAGCTACCAATCTTTGAAGTAATAGACCCGGTTAGATTGTTTCGTGAAAAGTTTAGGGAAACCAATCCTGTCAGACATGAAATTTCAACTGGAATTTCTCCGGTTAAACTGTTACTCGAAAGATCCAAGCATTTAACGAGTTCCAGATGATTAGCATCGTCGTACAAGTATCCTTTGAGTACAAGGGAGACATAGTCTTTGTATGGACCGACGATATAGTTGACTAGACCATTCGAAACTATCCCAGGACTGATCTTTTTCTGTGTCATTGCTTGAAGATTGCATAAGCAGTGTGGTATGACACCGGAGATATTATTCATCGATAAATCAAGAATTTGGATATAGGGATTGCATAATTGTGGCGGTATGATTCCTGAAAACGAATTGTTACGGAGACTGAGAACATTCAGATGCCCCAGGCATGCCGGTATCTCTCCAGAAAATAAGTTGTCTCCAAGATCTAAATAAGAGAGGGCAGTTAAGTTGCACAAGGACACAGGTAGCTTTCCCGAAAAGTTGTTATTTCTCAAATGCAAATACGAGAAGGAGGATAGACCCAGTGAGCTAGGAAGTTGTCCCGAAAAACTGTTATTCGATAAATCCAAAACATACCCCCATCGAAACTTAGACCAGCAATCAGGAAGCTTACCTGACAAGTTGTTATGTGAAAGGTCGATACCGTGCACATAAATATATGGACACAAAAAGGCGACAGGACCCGAGAAACTATTTCTTGAAAGATTCAGATAGGATATATCTTCATTAAATGAGGGAATAGTTCCATCAAGCAAATTAGAACTCAAATCTATGGTAGCTTCTATGTCGAAAACATTTGATAGATCAGTAGGTAATTTACCACGGAGACTGTTATGGGCGAGACTGATGGAACTAGCTTTTGAAGATAGGTTCCAGAACCAAATTGGTATTTTGTCTGAAATACCGGAATTTGACAAATCTAACCTAGAATAATTTGTTTGCGTTCTAAGCCACTCTGGGAACCGAGAACTACCTAAGCCACAAGAACCAAGACCTATAGTGTCCAAACGAAATGGAGGAACCCAACTCGAGCCAACGTTCAGGGTCAATGAGTTGAAGGAAAGATCTAAGTAACGCAAGCTAGAAAGGTTTGCGAAATGGGTAATACCAAGATCATCTTTCAACGAGTTTGAAGAAATATCAAATAGCCTGAGCATTGAAAGTTGTCCTACGGCTGAGTGGACGCTGCCATTTAATTTGTTGTTTCGAAGTTGTAACACCTTCAAAGACCTAAATACGGAAAGATCAGGGATTGATCCGACAAGTTCATTGTTGTGCACATCAAAGATGGTCAGACTCGAATGTCTATTGACAAAAGAGGGTAGAGAACCATTGAGCTTGTTTGAGTGGAGGCTAAGTTTACTTAGACTAGAAAACATGGTGAAATCAGGCAATGAACCACTGAAAAGGTTTCGGTTCAGGGAGAGGGATATAAGCGACTCATTTGCACAAGACAAAGAGCGGAATATACTTACAAGATCACCCTGGATACGATTTTTGGAGACATCCAAAAAACGTAAGCCACAGCTGATGAGAGAGCTATGATTGAAAATCCAAGACCAACTAGACGAGGACGCGAGATTGTTGTCTGAAAGATCAAGGTACACAAGTGACTTTGAGGAATTAACTCTAGGTCGCGAGTGACGTCTAGCATCAGGAAGATTGCATTGAGTCAATTCCAGGTGCACAAGGCGAGGTAGGTTACTCACAGCATCGACCCAATCCATAGCTTCAGAAAGGTTGACATGGTTGAGAACTAGGCGCTTTAGTGAAGTGAGACGCGAAAACATGCCAAGTGTTTTTGCATATATTGAGTAATTATCGGAGTAGACCTCAAGTGTTTCCAATCTTGTAAGGTTTTCAATGTCTCTAGGAATCCCCATTCCGTCTACCCAATCAGGGTTGAGATAAAGATGTTGTAAATTGGGGAAAGAACGAATGAAACTTCCGAAACCTTTACTGAAAGATACTGCATCCGTGTCCAGATGCAGGGTAGACAAGTCTTCTAACGAAAGCAGTGAAGGTTTAAGAATGAACTGCGGAAACTCCTGGCATGAAAAGCTGGAGAGTAGGCTGTATAGTAACGGAAACAATTCGAGGTCGATTATTCTGCCAGAGATGTTGCTGCAGGAAATGCCAGGCATATTACAGCAATCAAGGAAAATGGATTGATTGAAACTCAAGCACACTGGTAGCATGTCGGGATGAGGAAGTATATCGAGAAGAAACTTTCGATCATTTTCGTCACACCCTGTGGTTGTGGTGTCAAGTTTTGAGCTAAAAGAAGTAGTGAAATGCAGAAGCATTCCAACCATAAAAACCAAGCAAAAATACTGCCTGCTTCCATGACTGAAACCGATTTCCACCATTTTTTGAGGTTGATCTATGTTTACTGACAGCAGAGAGCAATCAGTCTTATAGGAAAATAAACTAACATCAACTTGGAAGTTGGAAAATGACCAAATATCCACTACTCGAGATATTGGAGGCTGCCAGGGTTCGAACTCGTGACCTCTGGCTCTGATACCATGTTATGGAACCAACTCAACCAAAACCTTAAGGCTATGGTTGAGGGCCGTTTATATTCTATTAATTAATCCTACCATGACACGGTCTCACATAAGTACATAACCTTGTGAACACAGAACACTAGCACGTGATGACATCATTAGCTCCGCCGCCTGTTTCACAAAAACGGCTCTCATGTAAAGAATTGAATGGATAGAAGGGAGTACTTGAATCCTC
The DNA here is from genome assembly GCA_958450325.1 of Agrostemma githago. Classification (NCBI taxonomy): domain Eukaryota; kingdom Viridiplantae; phylum Streptophyta; class Magnoliopsida; order Caryophyllales; family Caryophyllaceae; genus Agrostemma; species Agrostemma githago. The sequence continues at coordinate 76,810,226 of OY288244.1, forward strand.
AATCCACGGATCAATATGGCCGTCAATCTTTACCATGATTATATCATTGTTTATAGTATATCTAATTTTCGTATCGAAGATGCCTTTGCATAGTGGTTAAGGCTAGTGCTCTGGGACAATAGGTCTCAGATTCGAATCCCCTCTCCTATATTATAATGCGACTAAGTGCGCTATTCGTTGAAAAAAAAAATATATCTAATTTTCGTCACAAATAAAAATTCGCGTTATTTCTAATATTTGTTTCGAAAACAAAAAAAAAAACTTGGGATATTCTACATGGTACCCTTGTTTTTTTTCTTTTTCTATGCGGTACCCCTCCTTTTAGTCAAAATAACTTCGACTCGCGATAACTTATGAACACGAATTCCAAAAATGACGATATTTTCGCTAAAATCATTGTCTTTAGAAGATCCTTGATTTGAGATTTGATTTTTTGCAATTTTGAAACTTGTACTACGAGTTATGCTCAGTCAAATACTTTCAAACGAATAAACTTTGACCGACTGTAACTCTCTTTCCCGAGTTCCGAAAGTGATGATTTTTTTTCCAAACGGATCGTTATTAAGAGATCTTCAGTTTAAAGTTAAAATCGTCTCTTTTGGAATTCATAGCTAAGAGATATCGTAAGTCAAAGATATTTTGAGCAAAATGAGGGTACCACGTAGAATATTGAAAAACACGAGGACACCATATAGAATATCCCAAAAAACTTCTAGTTGGGCATGTTTGGGCCTAACAGAGTTGGGTCACTAAATTTTTGGATTTTATCGGATCGGGTTTTTCATCGAATCAAATCAAGTTTATCGGGTCGGGTCAGGATTCACCGGAATAGAAGTGAAAGTGTAGAGAAGAAACCCTTCCAAAAACCCCCAAATCTCCATCTTCGTTCTTTATTCTGGAGAAACGGAGAATTGATTGATTGATTGATTGATTGATTGTTCTTCATCAATCAATTCAATTCAATTCATTCAATTGAATCAAACAATGCTATCGCGAATTCTTTCACGATCAAATCTCCGATTAATTTCATCCACATTCTCATCACACCTTCATCCTCCTCTTCCTCCTCCTTCGAATTTCAGCAAAACCCCCAAATTCCCATTCTTCCCACACCACCGCCATTTCTCCAATAACAATGGCGATGAATCCGATTTCTGGAAAATCAATTCGAAAAACGACGATTTGGATGATATATTCGGTACCCACGATCCCCAATTGACCTCAAATCAACAACCCCAGAAAAATTGGGTTTTGGGGGAAACCGACAACGACGGCGGCGTCGGCGGAAGTGGCGGTAGTGATTTCTTGTCGGCGTTGGAAAGAGGCGGCGCCGATGTATCCGACGCTGGATCCGCCGCCAATGCGACCGGGTTTACGCCGTGGAGTTTACCTAGGGAGGAGGACGACGGCAGAGATGAGGATGTGTTTGGGGTTATCGGCGGCCGCGGAGGCGGCGGCGGCGGTATCGGAGGTGAGGAAGATGAGAAGAGTAAGGAAGAGAGAGAATTCATTGATGAAGCTCAGAAATCGCAGCTTCGAAACGAACAGCAATCTCTCATGGAGGTTATTCAAGGCATGTTCTTTCCATTTTTTTCTTCATTTTTTTGAAGTATAACTTAATTTGCCTGCTTTTTACTGTGCGAAAGTGGTAAAAATTTGTAATTTACGGTAAAAAAAAAAGACCATTTTAGGTTAGTAAGCGACTAGTTTCCGATAAATTGCTAATTTTCAGCACTGTCGCAGGGTAGAACAACATTCATGGGAACAATGCTTTGAATTGCAGTCAATGTGAATGTGAATGTTTATGTGTTTTACGGTAAAAAGTGACCACTTTAAGTTAGAAAGTGATAACTTTCCGATGAATTGCTAGTTTTCAGCCTGTCGCACGGTAGAACAACATTCATGGGAAGTTGGGAACAATGCTTTGATTGTAGTCAATGTGAATGTGATTGTGAATGTTTGATGTGTTTTACGGTAAAAAGCGATCATTTTAGGTTAGAAAGTGATGATAAATTGCTAGTTTTCAGCCCTGTCGCACAGTAGAACAACATTCGTGGGGACAATGCTTTGATTGCAGTCAATGTGAATGTGAATGTTGATGTGTTTTGCGGTGAAAAGCGATCATTTTAGGTTAGAAAGTGATCACTTTCTGATAAATTGCTAGTTTTCAACCTGTTGCACGGTAGAACAACATTCATGGGAAGTTGGGAACAATGCTTTGATTGTAGTGAATGTGAGTGTGAATGTTGATGTGTTTTACGGTAAAAGGGATCATTTTAGGTTAAAAAGCGACCACTTTCCGATAAATTGCTAGGTTTTTGTAGGAGCTTATGCTTGTTTTTATGGCAACTGGGTTGAATTGAATTTGTATTTTGGGTGGCCAAACAACATTCATGGGAACAATGCTTTGATTGTGAATGTGAATTTGAATTTGAATTTGAATTTGAATGTGAATGTGAATGTTTCTTTGTTTTATGGTAAAAAGTGATCACTTTCTGATAAATTGCTAGGTTTCACGTTGTAGAACGGTTATATATGTAGGAATTCATGCTTGTTTTTATGGCATCTAGGTTCAATTTGTATTTTGGGTGCTTTGATTGTGAATGCGAATGTTTGTGTGTTTTCTTCAGATTGCTTACTTGTCATCTTAGTCGAGGTTTCTTTTGAATGCTCGACCCGTAGGTGGTAGGCTAGGTTGTTGTTACTGATTCTTTATCCGTCTCCTAGCTCAAAGGTGAGATCTTTTTAACATGTTTGCTGAGCTAGGAGGACTGGATTGACCGGATTAGACTGAATGCAATGTCACTTGTCTCCCTCGCTATTTCTCTTGCTGTTAGATCCAGATCGTGATCCAGATGTGACGTTTATGCTAGTTGTGTTTCAGGTCCAGACCGTGCCTTTGGCGATCTGATTGCAGCATCCGGCATCACTGACGCCATGCTCGACAGCTTAATCGCATTAAAGAATTTCGAAGATGTCGAGGGACTTCCCCCTTTGACACAAATAGAGGATTCACGTTACGCAAAGACTCTAAAGAAATCATCGCGGTATGAAATAGAGATTCAGAAGCAAGAGGATGCTGCCAAGGCTCGTGTAAGAAAGGTGGACGAGAAAGGAAGGGCTTATGGAACCGGAAAGAGGAAGTGTAGTATAGCCCGTGTTTGGATTCAACCCGGCGAAGGCAAGTTTTGTATCAATGATAAAGAGTTTGATGTCTATTTCCCCATGCTTGATCATCGAGCTGCTCTTCTTAGCCCGTTTTCTGAGACAAAGACAGTCGGTCTTTGGGATGTTAAATGCACTGTCAAAGGCGGCGGTACAACAGGTAAAATAATAATTACTCCCCGACTCTTGTAATTTACCCGTGTACCCATGTCAAGACATGGGTATGACACCTGGACTCTTCATTTTAAACCAGAATATGCCGAATTTTCATGAAATTATAGTTTCTTGTTTTCTGTAACCCAGGCCAAGTCGATGCAATTCGTTTAGGGATCAGCAGAGCGTTGCAAAACTGGGAACCTGGGTTGCGTCCCCCTCTGAGAGACGGTACAACAACCCCTTTTCATTCTCACTCTATGTTACTCCGACATTTCACTTGGGTGTCGTGTAGGGTTTCATTATCTGATGTCATTTCTGTTTCATTTCAGCTGGATTTTTGACGAGGGACCCACGTGTAGTCGAGAGGAAAAAACCCGGGAAAGCAAAAGCCAGGAAGAGCTTCCAATGGGTCAAGCGTTAACTTCTATTCCGATATATACCCGTCTTCTTGTTGTGTTCGTTATACACTTATGTTATACCCGAGTTCCATTACTTGGGTCGCGACTTTTTTTTGCTGTAGACTATAGCTGTACCGTAGCTCGGAAAAATTGTTCCGAAAATGTTTCAGTTAGGTTCTTTTTTTTTCGTTTTAGAAATGTATTTGTGGCGTATAATGCACCATTTAAAATTCTATATTTGAGGCGTTTCTCGCATAGAATGTCACATATAAAAACAGGTTATTTGAGGCGTTTTGGGGTATAACGCCGCAAATAAGTCGAGCATTTGAGGCGTTTCTCGCATAGAATGTCACATATAAAAACAGGTTATTTGAGGCGTTTTAGAGTATAACGCCGCAAATAAGTCGAGCATTTGAGGCGTTTTTCTATTAAGATGCCGCAGATAATGCAGTTATTTGAGGCGTTTTTCTTATTGATGCCGCAAATATTATTATTTGACGCAACATCGCAAATAGTATATTTTTGAGGCGTTTTTTGGCAGAATGCAGCAAGTCGAGCATTTGACGCGTTTTTCTATCAAAACGCCGCAAATAGAATTTTATTTGAGGCATTTTTCAGCGTAACGCCGCAAATAAGGCGAGCATTTGAGTCGTTTTTCTATAAAAATGCCGCAGATAATCAGTTATTTGAGGTGTTTTTTTCTTATTGACGCCGCAAATATTACTTAATTGAGGCACTCTAGAACGCCGCGAATACTATTTTACTTGCTTCCCCATTCGCTTCTTAACCTAAAACGCAGCAAATGATAAATATTTCGGAGCCGCAAATTAACTTTTTTCTACCAATGATACGTCGAAAAAACGTGTTTAATAACCTTCAAAATCGATCATTTTCGACGGTTTTCGAGAGGGGTTAAAAAACGCCAATTTTTTTTGGTCAAAGCTTTTAGATAGGAAGATAATGCTAACCTACTGACACGATATAAAATAGACTATATGATTTGTTTTAACAGATTTCGACTCGTCTCAAAAGTCAATTTTATAGCTTTTAAATGTCTTTATTGAAGATCAAATGATCCTCATAACACACTGAGACATGTTATTTCGTGTGGAGATTGTTTAACGTGAATATGGACCCTTTTCATTCCGGGACCCAAATGGGCGAAAAAACGTTGATAATGATCTTCGAAAACGATCAGTTTCGGCTATTTTCGAGAAGGATAAAAAAAATTCGAGAGGGATTAACTAATGTTGATAGAAAACGCCTCAAATTGAAGTGTACTATACACGTTTTTTCGCAAATTCGAAACCCGATAAAATATGTCCGAAAAATTTACGGTGTGTTACCTAGGCCATATATTACGTCCACACAAAATTTTAGCTCCAACACAATTAATGTCGGTTGAAAACGTCTCAAATTGAAGTGTATTATACATGTTTTTTCGTAAATTCAAGACCCGATAAAAATGACCAAAAAATCTACGGCATGTTACTTAGGACATATACTACGCCCACACAAAAAGTTAGCTCCAACAGAGAACATTTAGTGGTGTCTTTACGCGATAAACTAATGTCGGTCAAAAACGCCTCAAATTGAAGTGTATTATCCAAGTTTTTTCGCAAATTTGAGACCCGATAAAAAATGGCCGAAAATTTTACGGCGTGCTACCTAGGCCATATATTACGCCCACACAAAAGTTTAGCTCCAACAGAGAATATTTGATGGTGTCTTTACGCGATAAACTGATGGCGGTCGAAAACGCCTCAAATTGAAGTGTATTACCCACGTTTTTTCGCAAATTTGTAACCCGATAAAAAATGGCCAAAAATTTTATGGCGTGTTACCTAGGCCATATATTACGCCCACACAAAATTTTAGCTCCAACAAAGAACATTTGATGGTGTAATTACGCGATAAACTAATGTCGGTTGAAAACGTCTCAAATTGAAGTCTATTATCCACGTTTTTTCGTAAATTCAAGACCCGATAAAAAATGACCAAATTTTTTACGGCGTCTTACCTAGGACATATACTAAGCTCACACAAAATTTTAGCGTCAACGGAGAACATTTAGTTGTATCTTTACGCGATAAACTAATGTCGGTAAAAAATGCCTCAAATTGAAGTGTATTTATCCATGTTTTTTCGCAAATTCGGGACCCGATATAAAATGGCCAAAAATTTCATGGTGTGTTAACAAGGCCTTATATTACGCCCACGAAAAAATTTAGCTCCAACAGAGAACATTTTATGGTGTACTTACGCGATAAACTAATATCGGTTGCAAACGCCTCAAATTGAAGTGTATTATCTACGTTTTTTTGTAAATTTATGACCCGTTAAAAAATGACCACAATTTTTACGGCGTGTTACCTAGGACATATACTAAGCTCACACAAAATGTTAGCATGAACAGAGAACATTTAGTTGTGTATTTACGCGATAAACTAATGCCGATCGAAAATGTCTCAAATTGAAGTGTATTATCCACATTTTTTCGCAAATTTGGGACCCAATAAAAAATGGTCGAAAATTTTACTGCATGTTACCTAGGCCATATATTACGCTCACACAAAAGTTTAGCTCCAACAGAGAACATTGATGGTGCCTTTACGCGATAAAGTAATGTCGGTCAAAAACGCGTCAAAATGAAGTGTAGTACGCACGTTTTTTCGCAAGTTTGGAACCTGATAAAAAATGCCTGAAAATTTTATGGTGTGTTACATAGGTCATATATTACGCCCACACAAAATTTTAGCTCCGGCAGAGAAAATTTGATGGTATCTTTACGCGATAAACTAATGTCGGTCGAAAAGACCTCAAAATGAAGTGTAGTACGCACGTTTTTTCGCAAATTTGGAACCCGATAAAAAATGGCTGAAAATTTTACGGTGTGTTACCTAGGACATATATTACGCCCACACAAAATTTTAGCTTCAACAAAGAACATTTGAAGTTGTAATTACGCGATAAACTAATATCGGTTGAAAATGCCTCAAATTGAAGCGTATTTTCTATGTTTTTTCGTATATTCATGACCCGATAAAAAAATGACAAAAAAAAAATTACGGCGTGTTACCTACGACATATAATAAGGTCACACAAAAGTTTAGCTCAAACGGAGAACATTTGATGGTGTCTTTACGCGATAAACTAATGGCGGTCGAAAACGCCTCAAATTGAAGTGTATTACCCACGTTTTTTCGCAAATTTGGAACCAGATAAAAAATGGCCGAAAATTTTACGACGTGTTACTTAGGCCATATATTATGCCCTCACAAAATTTTAGTTGCAACAGAGAACATATGATGGTGTAATTACGCGATAAATTAATATCGGTTGAAAACGCCTCAAATTGAAGTGTATTATCTACGTTTTTTCGTAAATTTAAGACCTGATAAAAAAATGACAAAAATTTTAACGGCGTGTTACCTAGGACATATACTAAGCTCACACAAAATTTTAGCATGAACATAGAACATTTAGTTGTGTATTTACGCGATAAACTAATGTCGATCAAAAACGTCTCAAATTGAAGTGTATGATCCACATTTTTTCGCAAATTTGGGACCCAATAAAAAATGGCCGAAAATTTTACAGTGTATTACCTAGGCCATATATTATGCCCACACAAAAGTTTAGCTCCAACAAATAACATTGAGGGTGTCCTTACGCGATAAACTAATGTCGGTCGAAAACGCGTCAAAATGAAGTGTATTTTACACATTTTTTTGCAAATTTGGATTGCCAAAAATTTTACGGGTTGTTACCTAGGTCTTATATTACGCCCACACAAAATTTTAGCTTCAACAGAATACATTTGATGGTGTCTTTACGCGATAAACTAAAATCGGACGAAAACGCCGCAAATTGAAGTGTATTATACACATTTTTTTTGCAAATTTGGAGTCCAAAAAAATATGGTCGAAAATTTTACGGGTTGTTAACTAGGTCTTATATTATGCCCACACAAAATTTTAGCTCCAACAGAATACATTTGATGGTGTGTTTACGCGATAAACTAATATCGGTCGAAAACGCTTCAAATTGAAGTGTATTATGCACATTTTTTTGCAAATTTGAAGTCCAAAAAAATATTGCCGAAAATTTTGCGGGTTGTTACCTAGGTCTTATATTACGCCCACACAAAGATTTAGCTCCAGTAGAGTACATTAGATGGTGTCTTTATGCGATAAAGTAATATCGGCCGAAAACGCCTCAAATTAAAGTGTTTTATACACATTTTTTTGCAAATTTGGATTCCAAAAAAATATGGCCGAAAATTTTACGGGTTGTTACCTAGGTCTTATATTACGCCCACACAAACTTTTAGCTCCAACAGAGTACATTTGATAGTGTCTTTACACGATAAACCAATATCGGACAAAAACGCCGCAAATTGAATTGTATTATACACATTTTTTTGCAAATTTGGAGTCAAAAAAAAAAAGCCGAAATTTTTACGGGTTGTTAACTAGGTCTTATTTTATGCCCACACAAAATTTTAGCTCCGACAGAGTACATTTCATGGTGTGTTTACGCCGTAAACTAATATCGGTCGAAAACGCCTCGAATTGAATTGTATTATACACATTTTTTTTTGCAAATTTGGAGTTCAAAAAAATATGGCCGAAAATTTTACGGGTTGTTACCTAGGTCTTATATTATGCTCACACAAAATTTGGCTCCAACCGAGTACATTTGATGGTGTGTTTACGCGATAAACTAATATCGGTCGAAAACGCCGCAAATTGAAGTGTATTATACACATTTTTTTGCAAATTTGGAGTCCAAAAAAATATGGTCGAAAATTTTACGGGTTGTTAACTAGGTCTTATATATTATGCCCACACAAAATTTTAGCTCCAACAGAATACATTTGATGGTGTGTTTACGCGATAAACTAATATCGGTCGAAAACGCCTCAAATTGAAGTATATTATACACATTTTTTTGCAAATTTGGAGTCCAAAAAAATATAGCCGATATTTTTACGGATTGTTACCTAGGTCTTATATTACACCCACTCAAAATTTTAGCTTCAACATAGTATATTTGACGGTGTCTTTACGCGACAAACTAATATCGGCCAAAAGCGCCTCAAATTGATGTGTATTATACACATTTTTTTGCAAATTTGGAACTTAAACAAATATGGCCGAAAATTTTACGGGTTGTTACCTAGGTCTTATATTATGCTCACACAAAATTTTAGCTCCAACAGAGTACATTTGATAGTGTGTTTACGCGATAAACTAATCGGTCGAAAACGCCTCAAATTAAAGTGTATTATACACATTTTTTTGCAAATTTGGAGTCCAAAAAAATATAGCCGATATTTTTACGGATTGTTACCTAAGTCTTATATTACACCCACTCAAAATTTTAGCTTCAACATAGTACATTTGATGGTGTCTTTACGCGATAAAGTAATATCAGCCGAAAACGCCTCAAATTGAAGTGTATTATACACATTTTTTTGCAAATTTGAAACTTCAACAAATATTGCCGAAAATTTTACGGATTGTTACCTAGGTCTTATATTACGCCCACACAAAATTTTATCTCCAACAGAGTACATTTGATGGTGTCTTTACGCGATAAACTAATATCAGTCGAAAACGCTCCAAATTGAAGTGTATTATTATACACATTTTTTTGCAAATTTAGAGTCCAAAAAAATATGGCCGAAAATTTTACAGGTTGTTATCTAGGTCTTTTATTACGCCCACACAAAATTTTAGCTCCAGCAGAGTACATTAGATGGTGTCTTTACGCGATAAAGTAATATCGGCCGAAAACGCCTCAAATTGGAGTGTTTTATACACATTTTTTTACAAATTTGGATTCCAAAAAAATATGGACGAAAATTTTACGGGTTGTTACCTAGGTCTTATATTACGCTCACACCAAATTTTAGCTCCAACAGAGTACATTTGATGGTGTCTTTACGCGATAAACTAAAATCGGACGAAAACGCAGCAAATTGAAGTGTATTATACACATTTTTTTTGCAAATTTGGAGTCCAAAAAAATTTAGTCGAAAATTTTACGGGTTGTTAACTAGGTCTTATATTATGCCCACACAAAATTTTAGCTCCAACAGAGTACATTTGATGGTGTTTTTACGCGAAGAACTAATATCGGTCGAAAACGCCTCAAATTGAAGTGTGTCATACACATTTTTTTGCAAATTTGGAGTCCAAAAAAATATAGCCGATATTTTTACGGATTGTTACCTAGGTCTTATATTACGCCCATACAAAATTTTAGGTCCAGCAGAGTACATTAGATGGTGTCTTTACGCGATAAAGTAATATTGGCCGAAAACGCTTCAAATTGAAGTGTTTTATACAATTTTTTTTTGCAAATTTGGATTCCAAAAAAATATTGCCGAAAATTTTACGGGTTGTTACCTAGGTCGTATATTACGCCCACACAAAATTTTAGCTCCAACAGAGTACATTTGATGGTGTCTTTACGCGATAAACTAAAATCGGACGAAAACCCAGCAAATTGAAGTGTATTATACACATTTTTTTTGCAAATTTGGAGTCCAAAAAAATATAGTCGAAAATTTTACGGGTTGTTAACTAGGTCTTATATATTATGCCCACACAAAATTTTAGCTCCAACAGAATACATTTGATGGTGTGTTTACGCGATAAACTAATATCGGTCAAAAACGCCTCAAATTGAAGTATATTATACACATTTTTTTGCAAATTTGGAGTCCAAAAAAATATAGCCGATATTTTTACGGATTGTTACCTAGGTCTTATATTACACCCACTCAAAATTTTAGCATCAACATAGTACATTTGATGGTGTCTTTACGCGACAAACTAATATCGGCCAAAAGCGCCTCAAATTGATGTGTATTATACACATTTTTTTGCAAATTTGGATTCCAAAAAAATATGGCCGGAAATTTTACGGGTTGTTACCTAGGTCTTATTTTACGCCCACACAAAATTTTAGCTCCAACAGAGTACATTTGATAGTGTCTTTACGCCATAAACTAATATCGGACGAAAACGCCGCAAATTTAAGTGTTTTATACACATTTTTTTGCAAATTTGGAGTCCAAAAAAATATGGCCGAAAAATTTACGGGTTGTTACCTAGATCTTATATTATACCCACACAAAATTTTAGCTCCGACAGAGTACATTTGATGGTGTATTTACGCGATAAACTAATATCGGTCGAAAACGCCTCAAATTGAAGTGTATTATACACATTTTTTTGCAAATATGGAACTTAAACAAATATGGCCGAAAATTTTACGGGTTGTTTCCTAGGTCTTATATTATGCTCACACAAAATTTTAGCTCCAACAGAGTACATTTAATGGTGTCTTTACGCGATAAACTTATATCGGCCGAAAACGCCTCAAATTGAAGTTTATTATACACATTTTTTTGCAAATTTGGATTCCAAAAAAATATGGCCGAAAATTTTACGGTTTGTTACCTAGGTTTTATATTACACTCACACAAAATTTAAGCTTCAACAGAGTACGTTTGATGGTGTCTTTACGCGATAAAGTAATATCGGCTGAAAACGCCTCAAATTGAAGTGTATTATACACATTTTTTTGCAAATTTGGAACTTAAACAAATATGGCCGAAAATTTTACGGGTTGTTTCCTAGGTCTTATATTATGCTCACACAAAATTTTAGCTCCAACAGAGTACATTCGATGGTGTGTTTACGCGATAAACTAATATCGGTCGAAAACGCCTCAAATTGAAGTATATTATACACATTTTTTTGCAAATTTGGAGTCCAAAAAAATATAGCCGATATTTTTACGGATTGTTACCTAGGTCATATATTACACCAACTCAAAATTTTAGCTTCAACATAGTACATTTGATGGTGTCTTTACGCGATATAGTAATATCGGCCGAAAACGCCTCAAATTGAAGTGTATTATACACATTTTTTTGCAAATTTGGAGTCCAAAAAAATATAGTCGAAAATTTTACGGGTTGTTACCCAGGTCTTATATTACGCCCACACAAAATTTTAGTTCCAACAGAGTACATTTGATGGTATGTTTACACGATAAACTAATATCCGTCGAAAACGCCTCAAATCGAAGTGTATTATACACATTTTTTTGCAAATTTGGCGTCCAAAAAAATATTGCCGAAAATTTTATGGGTTGTTACCTAGGTCTTATATTACACCCACTCAAAATTTTAGCTTCAACATAGTACATTTGATAGTGTCTTTACGCGATAAACTAATATCGGCCAAAAACGCCTCAAATTGAAGTGTATTATACACATTTTTTTGCAAATTTGGAGTCCAAAAAAATATATCCAAATTTTTTAAGAATTGTTACCTAGGTCTTATATTACACCCACTCAAAATTTTAGCTTCAACATAGTACATTTGATGGTGTCTTTACGCGATAAACTAATATCGGCCGAAAACGCCTCAAATTGAAGTATATTATACACATTTTTTTGCAAATTTGGAGTCCAAAAAAATATTGTCGAAAATTTTACGGGTTGTTACCCAGGTCTTATATTACGCCCACACAAAATTTTAGTTCCAACAGAGTACATTTGATGGTATGTTTACACGATAAACTAATATCCGTCGAAAACGCCTCAAATCGAAGTGTATTTTACACATTTTTTTGCAAATTTGGCGTCCAAAAAAATATTGCCGAAAATTTTTTTGGTTGTTACCTAGGTATTATATTACGCCCACACAAAATTTTAGCTCGAACAGAGTACATTTGATGGTGTCTTTACGCGATAAACTAATATCGGTCGAAAATGCCTCAAATTGAAGTGTATTATACACATTTTTTTGCAAATTTGGAGTCCAAAAAAATATATCCAAAATTTTTACGAATTGTTACCTAGGTCTTATATTACGCCCACACAAAATTTTAGCTCTAGCAGAGTACATTAGATGGTGTCTTTACGCGATAAACTAATATCGGCCGAAAACGCCTCAAATTGAAGTGTATTATACACATTTTTTTGCAAATTTGGAGTCCAAAAAAATATTGCCGAAAATTTTACGGGTTGTTACCTTGGTCTTATATTACGCCCACACAAAATTTTAGTTCCAACAGAGTACATTTGATGGTATGTTTACACGATAAACTAATATCGGTCGAAAACGCCTCAAATCGAAGTGTATTATACACATTTTTTTGCAAATTTGGCGTCCAAAAAAATATAGCCGATATTTTTACGGATTGTTACCTAGGTCTTATATTACACCCACTCAAAATTTTAGCTTCAACATAGTACATTTGATAGTGTCTTTACGCGATAAACTAATATCGGCCAAAAACGCCTCAAATTGAAGTGTATTATACACATTTTTTTGCAAATTTGGAGTCCAAAAAAATATATCCAAAATTTTTACGAATTGTTCACTAGGTCTTATATTACGCCCACACAAAATTTTAGCTCGAACAGAGTACATTTGATGGTGTCTTTACGCGATAAACTAATATCGGCCGAAAACGCCTCAAATTGAAGTGTATTATACACATTTTTTTGCAAATTTGGCGTCCAAAAAAATATTGCCGAAAATTTTACGGGTTGTTACCTAGGTATTATATTACGCCCACACAAAATTTTAGCTCCAGCAGAGTACATTAGATGGTGTCTTTACGCGATAAAGTAATATCGCCCGAAAACGCATCAAATTAAAGTGTATTATACACATTTTTTTGCAAATTTGGAGTCCAAAAAAATATAGCCGAAAATTTTACGGGTTGTTACCTAGGTCTTATATTACGCCCACACAAAATTTTGGTTCCAACAGAGTACATTTGATGGTATGTTTACGCGATAAACTAATATCGGCCAAAAACGCCTCAAATCGAAGTGTATTATACACATTTTTTTGCAAATTTGGAGTCCAAAAAAATATTGCCGAAAATTTTACGGGTTGTTACCTTGGTCTTATATTACGCCCACACAAAATTTTAGCTCGAACAGAGTACATTTGATGGTGTCTTTACGCGATAAACTAATATCGGTCGAAAACGCCTCAAATTGAAGTGTATTATACACATTTTTTTGCAAATTTGGAGTCCAAAAAAATATATCCGATATTTTTACGGATTGTTACCTAGGTCTTATATTACACCCACTCAAAATTTTAGCTTCAACATAGTACATTTGATGGTGTCTTTACGCGATAAACTAATATCGGCCAAAAACGCCTCAAATTGAAGTGTATTATACACATTTTTTTGCAAATTTGGAGTCCAAAAAAATATATCCAAAATTTTTACGAATTGTTACCTAGGTCTTATATTACGCCCACTCAAAATTTTAGCTCGAACAGAGTACATTTGATGGTGTCTTTACGCGATAAACTAATATCGGCCGAAAACGCCTCAAATTGAAGTGTATTATACACATTTTTTTGCAAATTTGGCGTCCAAAAAAATATTGCCGAAAATTTTACGGGTTGTTACCTAGGTATTATATTACGCCCACACAAAATTTTAGCTCCAGCAGAGTACATTAGATGGTGTCTTTACGCGATAAAGTAATATCGCCCGAAAGCGCATCAAATTGAAGTGTATTATACACATTTTTTTGCAAATTTGGCGTCCAAAAAAATATTGCCGAAAATTTTACGGGTTGTTACCTAGGTATTATATTACGCCCACACAAAATTTTAGCTCCAGCAGAGTACATTAGATGGTGTCTTTACGCGATAAAGTAATATCGCCCGAAAGCGCATCAAATTAAAGTGTATTATACACATTTTTTTTGCAAATTTGGAGTCCAAAAAAATATAGCCGAAAATTTTACGGGTTGTTACCTAGGTATTATATTACGCCCACACAAAATTTTAGCTCGAACAGAGTACATTTGATGGTGTCTTTACGCGATAAACTAATATCGGTCGAAAACGCCTCAAATTGAAGTGTATTATACACATTTTTTTGCAAATTTGGAGTCCAAAAAAATATATCCAAAATTTTTACGAATTGTTACCTAGGTCTTATATTACACCCACTCAAAATTTTAGCTTCAACATAGTACATTTGATGGTGTCTTTACGCGATAAACTTATATCGGCCGAAAACGCCTCAAATTGAAGTGTATTATACAAATTTTTTGGCAAATTTGGATTCCTAAAAAATATGGCCGAAAATTTTACGGGTTGTTACCTAGGTCTTATATTACGCCCACACAAAATTTAAGCTTCAACAGAGTACGTTTGATGGTGTCTTTACGCGATAAAGTAATATCGGCCGAAAACGCCTCAAATTGAAGTGTATTATTCACATTTTTTTGCAAATTTGGAACTTAAACAAATATGGCCGAAAATTTAACGGGTTGTTTCCTAGGTCTTATATTATGCTCACACAAAATTTTAGCTCCAACAGAGTACATTTGATGGTGTCTTTACGCGATAAACTAATATCGGCCGAAAACGCATCAAATTAAAGTGTATTATACACATTTTTTTGCAAATTTGGAGTCCAAAAAAATATAGCCGATATTTTTATGGATTGTTACCTAGGTCTTATATTACACCCACTTAAAATTTTAGCTTCAACATAGTACATTTGATAGTGTCTTTACGCGATAAACTAATATCGGCCAAAAACGCCTCAAATTGAAGTGTATTATACACATTTTTTTGCAAATTTGGAGTCCAAAAAAATATATCCAAAATTTTTACGAATTGTTACCTAGGTCTTATATTACACCCACTCAAAATTTTAGCTTCAACATAGTACATTTGATGGTGTCTTTACGCGATAAACTAATATCGGCCAAAAACGCCTCAAATTGAAGTGTATTATACACATTTTTTTGCAAATTTGGAGTCCAAAAAAATATGGCGGAAAATTTTACGGGTTGTTAACTAGGTCTTATATTACGCCCACACAAAATTTTAGCTCGAACAGAGTACATTTGATGGTGTCTTTACGCGATAAACTAATATCGGCCGAAAACGCCTCAAATTGAAGTGTATTATACACATTTTTTTGCAAATTTGGCGTCCAAAAAAATATTGCCGAAAATTTTACGGGTTGTTACCTAGGTATTATATTACGCCCACACAAAATTTTAGCTCCTGCAGAGTACATTAGATGGTGTCTTTACGCGATAAAGTAATATCGCCCGAAAACGCATCAAATTAAAGTGTATTATACACATTTTTTTGCAAATTTGGAGTCCAAAAAAATATAGCCGAAAATTTTACGGGTTGTTACCTAGGTATTATATTACGCCCACACAAAATTTTAGCTCGAACTGAGTACATTTGATGGTGTCTTTACGCGATAAACTAATATCGGTCGAAAACGCCTCAAATTGAAGTGTATTATACACATTTTTTTGCAAATTTGGAGTCCAAAAAAATATATCCAAAATTTTTACGAATTGTTACCTAGGTCTTATATTACACCCACTCAAAATTTTAGCTTCAACATAGTACATTTGATGGTGTCTTTACGCGATAAACTAATATCGGCCAAAAACGCCTCAAATTGAAGTGTATTATACACATTTTTTTGCAAATTTGGAGTCCAAAAAAATATGGCGGAAAATTTTACGGGTTGTTAACTGGTCTTATATTACGCCCACACAAAATTTTAGCTCGAACAGAGTACATTTGATGGTGTCTTTACGCGATAAACTAATATCGGCCGAAAACGCCTCAAATTGAAGTATATTATACACATTTTTTTGCAAATTTGGAGTCCAAAAAAATATTGTCGAAAATTTTACGGGTTGTTACCCAGGTCTTATATTACGCCCACACAAAATTTTAGTTCCAACAGAGTACATTTGATGGTATGTTTACACGATAAACTAATATCCGTCGAAAACGCCTCAAATCGAAGTGTATTATACACATTTTTTTGCAAATTTGGCGTCCAAAAAAATATTGCCGAAAATTTTACGGGTTGTTACCTAGGTATTATATTACGCCCACTCAAAATTTTAGCTTCAACATAGTACATTTGATAGTGTCTTTACGCGATAAACTAATATCGGCCGAAAACGCCTCAAATTGAAGTGTATTATACACATTTTTTTGCAAATTTGGAGTCCAAAAAAATATGGCGGAAAATTTTACGGGTTGTTAACTAGGTCTTATATTACGCCCACACAAAATTTTAGCTCGAACAGAGTACATTTGATGGTGTCTTTACGCGATAAACTAATATCGATCGAAAACGCCTCAAATTGAAATGTATTATACACATTTGGAGTCCAAAATTTGGAGTCCAAAAAAATATATCCAAAATTTTTACGAATTGTTACCTAGGTCTTATATTACGCCCACACAAAATTTTAGCTCTAGCAGAGTACATTAGATGGTGTCTTTACGCGATAAACTAATATCGGCCGAAAACGCCTCAAATTGAAGTGTGTTATACACATTTTTTTGCAAATTTGGAGTCCAAAAAAATATAGCCGAAAATTTTACGGGTTGTTACCTAGGTCTTATATTACGCCCACACAAAATTTTGGTTCCAACAGAGTACATTTGATGGTATGTTTACACGATAAACTAATATCGGTCGAAAACGCCTCAAATCGAAGTGTATTATACACATTTTTTTGCAAATTTGGCGTCCAAAAAAATATTGCCGAAAATTTTACGGGTTGTTACCTAGGTGTTATATTACGCCCACACAAAATTTTAGCTCCAGCAGAGTACATTAGATGGTGTCTTTACGCGATAAAGTAATATCGGCCGAAAACGCCTCAAATTTAAGTGTATTATACACATTTTTTTGCAAATTTGGAGTCCAAAAAAATATAGCCGAAAATTTTACGGGTTGTTACCTAGGTCTTATATTACGCCCACACAAAATTTTGGTTCCAACAGAGTACATTTGATGGTATGTTTACGCGATAAACTAATATCGGCCAAAAACGCCTCAAATCGAAGTGTATTATACACATTTTTTTGCAAATTTGGAGTCCAAAAAAATATTGCCGAAAATTTTACGGGTTGTTACCTAGGTGTTATATTACGCCCACACAAAATTTTAGCTCCAGCAGAGTACATTAGATGGTGTCTTTACGCGATAAAGTAATATCGGCCGAAAATGCCTCAAATTAAAGTGTATTATACACATTTTTTTGCAAATTTGGAGTCCAAAAAAATATAGCCGATATTTTTACGGATTGTTACCTAGGTCTTATATTACACCCACTCAAAATTTGATAGTGTCTTTACGCGATAAACTAATATCGGCCAAAAACGCCTCAAATTGAAGTGTATTATACACATTTTTTTGCAAATTTGGAACTTAAACAAATATGGCCGAAAATTTTACGGGTTGTTACCTAGGTCTTATATTACGCCCACACAAAATTTTAGTTCCAACAGAGTACATTTGATGGTGTGTTTACGCGATAAACTAATATCGGTCGAAAACGCCTCAAATTGAAGTATATTATACACATTTTTTTGCAAATTTGGAGTCCAAAAAAATATTGCCGAAAATTTTACGGGTTGTTACCTTGGTCTTATATTACGCCCACACAAAATTTTAGCTCCAACAGAGTACATTTGATGGTATGTTTACACGATAAACTAATATCGGTCGAAAACGCCTCAAATCGAAGTGTATTATACACATTTTTTTGCAAATTTGGAGTCCAAAAAAATATTGCCGAAAATTTTACGGGTTGTTACCTAGGTATTATATTACGCCCACACAAAATTTTAGCTCCAGCAGAGTACGTTTGGTGGTGTCTTTACGCGATAAAGTAATATCGGCCGAAAACGCCTCAAATTGAAGTGTATTATTCACATTTTTTTGCAAATTTGGAACTTAAACAAATACGGCCGAAAATTTTACGGGTTGTTTCCTAGGTCTTATATTATGCTCACACAAAATTTTAGCTCCAACAGAGTACATTTGATGGTGTGTCTACGCGACAAACTAATATCGGAAGAAAACGCCTCAAATTGAAGTGTATTATACACATTTTTTTGCAAATTTGGAGTCCAAAAAAATATAGCCGATATTTTTACGGATTGTTACTTAGGTCTTATATTACACCCACTCAAAATTTTAGTTTCAACATAGTACATTTGATAGTGTCTTTACGCGATAAACTAATATCGGCCAAAAACGCCTCAAATTGAAGTATATTATACACATTTTTTTGCAAATTTGGAGTCCAAAAAATTATGGCGGAAAATTTTACGGGTTGTTAACTAGGTCTTATATTACGCCCACACAAAATTTTAGCTCGAACAGAGTACATTTGATGGTGTCTTTACGCGATAAACTAATATCGGTCAAAAACGCCTCAAATTGAAGTGTATTGTACACATTTTTTTGCAAATTTGGAGTCCAAAAAAATATATCCAAAATTTTTACGAATTGTTACCTAGGTCTTATATTACGCCCACACAAAATTTTAGTTCCAACAGAGTACATTTGATGGTATGTTTACACGATAAACTAATATCGGTCGAAAACGCCTCAAATCGAAGTGTATTATACACATTTTTTTGCAAATTTGGCGTCCAAAAAATTATTGCCGAAAATTTTACGGGTTGTTACCTAGGTATTATATTACGCCCACACAAAATTTTAGCTCCAGCAGAGTATATTAGATGGTGTCTTTACGCGATAAAATAATATCGGCCGAAAACGCCTCAAATTAAAGTGTATTATACACATTTTTTTGCAAATTTGGAGTCCAAAAAAATATAGCCGATATTTTTACGGATTGTTACCGAGGTCTTATATTACACCCACTCAAAATTTTAGCTTCAACATAGTACATTTGATAGTGTCTTTACGCGATAAACTAATATCGGCCAAAAACGCCTCAAATTGAAGTGTATTATACACATTTTTTTGCAAATTTGGAGTCCAAAAAAATATATCCAAAATTTTTACGAATTGTTACCTAGGTCTTATATTACGCCCACACAAAATTTTAGCTCGAACAGAGTACATTTGATGGTGTCTTTACGCGATATAGTAATATCGGCCGAAAACGCCTCAAATTGAAGTGTATTATATACATTTTTTTGCAAATTTGGAGTCCAAAAAAATATTGCCGAAAATTTTACGGGTTGTTACCTAGGTCTTATATTACGCCCACACAAAATTTTAGTTCCAACAGAGTACATTTGATGGTATGTTTACGCGATAAACTAATATCGGCCAAAAACGCCTCAAATCGAAGTGTATTATACACATTTTTTTGCAAATTTGGAGTCCAAAAAAATATTGCCGAAAATTTTACGGGTTGTTACCTAGGTGTTATATTACGCCCACACAAAATTTTAGCTCCAGCAGAGTACATTAGATGGTGTCTTTACGCGATAAAGTAATATCGGCCGAAAACGCCTCAAATTAAAGTGTATTATACACATTTTTTTGCAAATTTGGAACTTAAACAAATACGGCCGAAAATTTTACGGGTTGTTTCCTAGGTCTTATATTATGCTCACACAAAATTTTAGCTCCAACAGAGTACATTTGATGGTGTGTTTACGCGATAAACTAATATCGGAAGAAAACGCCTCAAATTGAAGTGTATTATACACATTTTTTTGCAAATTTGGAGTCCAAAAAAATATAGCCGATATTTTTACGGATTGTTACCTAGGTCTTATATTACACCCACTCAAAATTTTAGTTTCAACATAGTACATTTGATAGTGTCTTTACGCGATAAACTAATATCGGCCAAAAACGCCTCAAATTGAAGTGTATTATACACATTTTTTTGCAAATTTGGCGGCCAAAAAAATATATCCAAAACTTTTACGAATTGTTACCTAGGTCTTATATTACACCCACTCAAAATTTTAGTTTCAACATAGTACATTTGATAGTGTCTTTACGCGATAAACTAATATCGGCCAAAAACGCCTCAAATTGAAGTGTATTATACACATTTTTTTGCAAATTTGGCGTCCAAAAAAATATATCCAAAATTTTTACGAATTGTTACCTAGGTCTTAACGTCTTATATTACACCCACTCAAAATTTTAGCTTCAACATAGTACATTTGATGGTGTCTTTACGCGATAAACTTATATCGGCCGAAAACGCCTCAAATTGAAGTGTATTATACAAATTTTTTGGCAAATTTGGATTCCAAAAAAATATGGCCGAAAATTTTACGGGTTGTTACCAAGGTCTTATATTACGCCCACACAAAATTTTAGCTCCAGCAGAGTATATTAGATGGTGTCTTTACTCGATAAAGTAATATCGGCCGAAAACGCCTCAAATTAAAGTGTATTATACACATTTTTTTGCAAATTTGGAGTCCAAAAAAATATAGCCGATATTTTTACGGATTGTTACCTAGGTCTTATATTACACCCACACAAAATATTAGCTCCAACAGAGTACATTCGATGGTGTGTTTACGCGATAAACTAATATCGGCCAAAAACGCCTCAAATTAAAGTGTATTATACACATTTTTTTGCAAATTTGGAGTCCAAAAAAATATAGCCGATATTTTTACGGATTGTTACCGAGGTCATATATTACACCAACTCAAAATTTTAGCTCCAACAGAGTACATTCGATGGTGTGTTTACGCGATAAACTAATATCGGCCAAAAACGCCTCAAATTAAAGTGTATTATACACATTTTTTTGCAAATTTGGAGTCCAAAAAAATATAGCCGATATGTTTACGGATTGTTACCTAGGTCATATATTACACCAACTCAAAATTTTAGCTTCAACATAGTACATTTGATGGTGTCTTTACGCGATATAGTAATATCGGCCGAAAACGCCTCAAATTGAAATGTATTATACACATTTTTTTGCAAATTTGGAGTCCAAAAAAATATAGCCGAAAATTTTACGGGTTATTACCTAGATCTTATATTACGCCCACACAAAATTTTAGTTCCAACAGAGTACATTTGATGGTGTGTTTACGCGATAAACTAATATCGGTCGAAAACGCCTCAAATTGAAGTGTATTATACACATTTTTTTGCAAATTTGGAGTCCAAAAAAATAAGGCCGAAAATTTTACGAGTTGTTAACTAGGTCTTATATTACGCCCACACAAAATTATAGTTCCAACAGAGTACATTTGATGGTATGTTTACACGATAAACTAATATCGGTCGAAAACGCCTCAAATCGAAGTGTATTATACACATTTTTTTGCAAATTTGGCGTCCAAAAAAATATTGCCGAAAATTTTACGGGTTGTTACCTGGGTACTATATTACGCCCACACAAAATTTTAGCTCCAGCAGAGTACATTAGATGGTGTCTTTACGCAATAAAGTAATATCGGCCGAAAACGCCTCAAATTGAAGTGTTTTATACACATTTTTTTGCAAATTTGGATTCCAAAAAAATATGGCCGAAAATTTTACGGGTTGTTACCTAGGTCTTATATTACGCCCACACAAAATTTTAGCTCCAATAGAGTACATTTGATAGTGTCTTTACGCCATAAACTAATATCGGACGAAAACGCCGCAAATTGAAGTGTATTATACACATTTTTTTGCAAATTTGGAGTCCAAAAAAATATGGCCAAAAATTTTACGGGTTGTTACCTAAGTCTTATATTATGCCCACCCAAAATTTTAGCTCCGACAGAGTACATTTGATGGTGTGTTTACGCGTTAAACTAATATCGGTCGAAAACGCCTCAAATTAAAGTGTATTATACACATTTTTTTGCAAATTTGGAGTCCAAAAAAATATAGCCGATATTTTTACGGATTGTTACCTAGGTCTTATATTACACCCACTCAAAATTTTAGCTTCAACATAGTACATTTGATGGTGTCTTTACGCGATAAACTTATATCGGCCGAAAACGCCTCAAATTGAAGTGTATTATACAAATTTTTTGGCAAATTTGGATTCCTAAAAAATATGGCCGAAAATTTTACGGGTTGTTACCTAGGTCTTATATTACGCCCACACAAAATTTTAGCTCCAGCAGAGTATATTAGATGGTGTCTTTACTCGATAAAGTAATATCGGCCGAAAACGCCTCAAATTAAAGTGTATTATACACATTTTTTTGCAAATTTGGAGTCCAAAAAAATATAGCCGATATTTTTACGGATTGTTACCTAGGTCTTATATTACACCCACACAAAATTTTAGCTCCAACAGAGTACATTCGATGGTGTGTTTACGCGATAAACTAATATCGGCCAAAAACGCCTCAAATTAAAGTGTATTATACACATTTTTTTGCAAATTTGGAGTCCAAAAAAATATAGCCGATATTTTTACGGATTGTTACCTAGGTCATATATTACACCAACTCAAAATTTTAGCTTCAACATAGTACATTTGATGGTGTCTTTACGCGATATAGTAATATCGGCCGAAAACGCCTCAAATTGAAATGTATTATACACATTTTTTTGCAAATTTGGAGTCCAAAAAAACATAGCCGAAAATTTTACGGGTTGTTACCTAGGTCTTATATTACGCCCACACAAAATTTTAGTTCCAACAGAGAAAATTTGATGGTGTGTTTACGCGATAAACTAATATCGGTCGAAAACGCCTCAAATTGAAGTGTATTATACACATTTTTTTGCAAATTTGGAGTCCAAAAAAATAAGGCCGAAAATTTTACGAGTTGTTACCTAGGTCTTATATTATACCCACACAAATTTTTAGCTCCAACATAGTACATTTGATGTTGTGTTTACGCGATAAACTAATATCGGTCGAAAACGCCTCAAATTGAAGTATATTATACACATTTTTTTGCAAATTTGGAGCCCAAATAAATATAGCCGAAATTTTTACGGATTCTTACCTAGCTCTTATATTACACCCACTCAAAATTTTAGCTTCAACATAGTACATTTGATGGTGTCTTTACGCGATATAGTAATATCGGCCGAAAACGCCTCAAATTGAAGTGTATTATACACATTTTTTTGCAAATTTGGATTCCAAAATAATATGGCCAAAAATTTTACGGGTTGTTACCGAGGTCTTATATTACACCCACACAAAATTTTAGCTTCAACAGAGTACATTTGATGGTGTCTTTACGCGATATAGTAATATCGGCCGAAAACGCCTCAAATTGAAGTGTATTATACACATTTTTTTGCAAATTTGGAGTCCAAAAAAATATAGCCGATATTTTTACGGATTGTTACCTAGGTCTTATATTACACCCACTCAAAATTTTAGTTTCAACATAGTACATTTGATAGTGTCTTTACGCGATAAACTAATATCGGCCAAAAACGCCTCAAATTGAAGTGTATTATACACATTTTTTTGCAAATTTGGCGGCCAAAAAAATATATCCAAAATTTTTACGAATTGTTACCTAGGTCTTATATTACACCCACTCAAAATTTTAGTTTCAACATAGTACATTTGATAGTGTCTTTACGCGATAAACTAATATCGGCCAAAAACGCCTCAAATTGAAGTGTATTATACACATTTTTTTGCAAATTTGGCGTCCAAAAAAATATATCCAAAATTTTTACGAATTGTTACCTAGGTCTTAACGTCTTATATTACACCCACTCAAAATTTTAGCTTCAACATAGTACATTTGATGGTGTCTTTACGCGATAAACTTATATCGGCCGAAAACGCCTCAAATTGAAGTGTATTATACAAATTTTTTGGCAAATTTGGATTCCAAAAAAATATGGCCGAAAATTTTACGGGTTGTTACCTAGGTCTTATATTACGCCCACACAAAATTTTAGCTCCAGCAGAGTATATTAGATGGTGTCTTTACTCGATAAAGTAATATCGGCCGAAAACGCCTCAAATTAAAGTGTATTATACACATTTTTTTGCAAATTTGGAGTCCAAAAAAATATAGCCGATATTTTTACGGATTGTTACCTAGGTCTTATATTACACCCACACAAAATTTTAGCTCCAACAGAGTACATTCGATGGTGTGTTTACGCGATAAACTAATATCGGCCCAATACGCCTCAAATTAAAGTGTATTATACACATTTTTTTGCAAATTTGGAGTCCAAAAAAATATAGCCGATATTTTTACGGATTGTTACCGAGGTCATATATTACACCAACTCAAAATTTTAGCTCCAACAGAGTACATTCGATGGTGTGTTTACGCGATAAACTAATATCGGCCAAAAACGCCTCAAATTAAAGTGTATTATACACATTTTTTTGCAAATTTGGAGTCCAAAAAAATATAGCCGATATTTTTACGGATTGTTACCTAGGTCATATATTACACCAACTCAAAATTTTAGCTTCAACATAGTACATTTGATGGTGTCTTTACGCGATATAGTAATATCGGCCGAAAACGCCTCAAATTGAAATGTATTATACACATTTTTTTGCAAATTTGGAGTCCAAAAAAATATAGCCGAAAATTTTACGGGTTATTACCTAGATCTTATATTACGCCCACACAAAATTTTAGTTCCAACAGAGTACATTTGATGGTGTGTTTACGCGATAAACTAATATCGGTCGAAAACGCCTCAAATTGAAGTGTATTATACACATTTTTTTGCAAATTTGGAGTCCAAAAAAATAAGGCCGAAAATTTTACGAGTTGTTAAGTAGGTCTTATATTACGCCCACACAAAATTATAGTTCCAACAGAGTACATTTGATGGTATGTTTACACGATAAACTAATATCGGTCGAAAACGCCTCAAATCGAAGTGTATTATACACATTTTTTTGCAAATTTGGCGTCCAAAAAAATATTGCCGAAAATTTTACGGGTTGTTACCTGGGTACTATATTACGCCCACACAAAATTTT
The DNA here is from genome assembly GCA_958450325.1 of Agrostemma githago. Classification (NCBI taxonomy): domain Eukaryota; kingdom Viridiplantae; phylum Streptophyta; class Magnoliopsida; order Caryophyllales; family Caryophyllaceae; genus Agrostemma; species Agrostemma githago. The sequence goes on from OY288244.1 coordinate 76,835,705, forward strand.
AGCTCCAGCAGAGTACATTAGATGGTGTCTTTACGCAATAAAGTAATATCGGCCGAAAACGCCTCAAATTGAAGTGTTTTATACACATTTTTTTGCAAATTTGGATTCCAAAAAAATATGGCCGAAAATTTTACGGGTTGTTACCTAGGTCTTATATTACGCCCACACAAAATTTTAGCTCCAATAGAGTACATTTGATAGTGTCTTTACGCCATAAACTAATATCGGACGAAAACGCCGCAAATTGAAGTGTATTATACACATTTTTTTGCAAATTTGGAGTCCAAAAAAATATGGCCAAAAATTTTACGGGTTGTTACCTAGGTCTTATATTATGCCCACCCAAAATTTTAGCTCCGACAGAGTACATTTGATGGTGTGTTTACGCGTTAAACTAATATCGGTCGAAAACGCCTCAAATTAAAGTGTATTATACACATTTTTTTGCAAATTTGGAGTCCAAAAAAATATAGCCGATATTTTTACGGATTGTTACCTAGTTCTTATATTACACCCACTCAAAATTTTAGCTTCAACATAGTACATTTGATGGTGTCTTTACGCGATAAACTTATATCGGCCGAAAACGCCTCAAATTGAAGTGTATTATACAAATTTTTTGGCAAATTTGGATTCCTAAAAAATATGGCCGAAAATTTTACGGGTTGTTACCTAGGTCTTATATTACGCCCACACAAAATTTTAGCTCCAGCAGAGTATATTAGATGGTGTCTTTACTCGATAAAATAATATCGGCCGAAAACGCCTCAAATTAAAGTGTATTATACACATTTTTTTGCAAATTTGGAGTCCAAAAAAATATAGCCGATATTTTTACGGATTGTTACCTAGGTCTTATATTACACCCACACAAAATTTTAGCTCCAACAGAGTACATTCGATGGTGTGTTTACGCGATAAACTAATATCGGCCAAAAACGCCTCAAATTAAAGTGTATTATACACATTTTTTTGCAAATTTGGAGTCCAAAAAAACATAGCCGATATTTTTACGGATTGTTACCTAGGTCATATATTACACCAACTCAAAATTTTAGCTTCAACATAGTACATTTGATGGTGTCTTTACGCGATATAGTAATATCGGCCGAAAACGCCTCAAATTGAAATGTATTATACACATTTTTTTGCAAATTTGGAGTCCAAAAAAACATAGCCGAAAATTTTACGGGTTGTTACCTAGGTCTTATATTACGCCCACACAAAATTTTAGTTCCAACAGAGTACATTTGATGGTGTGTTTACGCGATAAACTAATATCGGTCGAAAACGCCTCAAATTGAAGTGTATTATACACATTTTTTTGCAAATTTGGAGTCCAAAAAAATAAGGCCGAAAATTTTACGAGTTGTTACCTAGGTCTTATATTATACCCACACAAATTTTTAGCTCCAACATAGTACATTTGATGTTGTGTTTACGCGATAAACTAATATCGGTCGAAAACGCCTCAAATTGAAGTATATTATACACATTTTTTTGCAAATTTGGAGCCCAAAAAAATATAGCCGAAATTTTTACGGATTCTTACCTAGCTCTTATATTACACCCACTCAAAATTTTAGCTTCAACATAGTACATTTGATGGTGTCTTTACGCGATATAGTAATATCGGCCGAAAACGCCTCAAATTGAAGTGTATTATACACATTTTTTTGCAAATTTGGATTCCAAAATAATATGGCCAAAAATTTTACGGGTTGTTACCGAGGTCTTATATTACACCCACACAAAATTTTAGCTTCAACAGAGTACATTTGATGGTGTCTTTACGCGATATAGTAATATCGGCCGAAAACGCCTCAAATTGAAGTGTATTATACACATTTTTTTGCAAATTTGGAGTCCAAAAAAATATGGCAAAAATTTTTACGGGTTGTTACCTAGGTCTAATATTACGCCCACACAGAATTTTAGTTCCAACAGAGTACATTTGATGGTATGTTTACACGATAAACTAATATCGGTCGAAAACGCCTCAAATTGAAGTGTATTATACACATTTTTTTGCAAATTTGGCGTCCAAAAAAATATAGCCGAAAATTTTACGGGTTGTTACCTAGGTCTTATATTACGCCCACACAGAATTTTAGTTCCAACAGAGTACATTTGATGGTATGTTTACACGATAAACTAATATCGGTCGAAAACGCCTCAAATCGAAGTGTATTATACACATTTTTTTGCAAATTTGGCGTCCAAAAAAATGTTGCCGAAAATTTTACGGGTTGTTACCTAGGTACTATATTACGCCCACACAAAATTTTAGCTCCAGCAGAGTACATTAGATGGTGTCTTTACGCGATAAAGTAATATCGGCCGAAAACGCCTCAAATTGAAGTGTTTTATACACATTTTTTTGCAAATTTGGATTCCAAAAAAATATGGCCGAAAATTTTACGGGTTGTTACCTAGGTCTTATATTACGCCCACACAAAATTTTAGCTCCAATAGAGTACATTTGATAGTGTCTTTACGCCATAAACTAATATCGGACGAAAACGCCGCAAATTGAAGTGTATTATACACATTTTTTTGCAAATTTGGAGTCCAAAAAAATATGGCAAAAAATTTTACGGGTTGATACCTAGGTCTTATATTATGCCCACCCAAAATTTTAGCTCCGACAGAGTACATTTGATGGTGTGTTTACGCGATAAACTAATATCGGTCGAAAACGCCTCAAATTGAAGTGTATTATACACATTTTTTTGCAAATTTGGAGTCCAAAAAAATATTGCCTTAAATTTTACGGGTTGTTACCTAGGTCTTATATTACGCCCACACAAAATTTTAGCTCAAGCAGAGTACATTAGATGGTGTCTTTACGCGATAAACTAATATCGGCCGAAAACGCCTCAAATTGAAGTGTATTATACATATTTTTTTGCAAATTTGGATTCCAAAATAATATGGCCAAAAAATTTACGGGTTGTTACCGAGGTCTTATATTACACCCACACAAAATTTTAGCTTCAACAGAGTACATTTGATGGTGTCTTTACGCGATATAGTAATATCGGCCGAAAACGCCTCAAATTGAAGTGTATTATACACATTTTTTTGCAAATTTGGAGTCCAAAAAAATATTGCCTTAAATTTTACGGGTTGTTACCGAGGTCTTATATTACACCCACACAAAATTTTAGCTTCAACAGAGTACATTAGATGGTGTCTTTACGCGATAAACTAATATCGGCCGAAAACGCCTCAAATTGAAGTGCATTATACACATTTTTTTGCAAATTTGGAGTCCAAAAAAATATAGCCGAAAATTTTACGGGTTGTTACCTAGGTCTTATATTACGCCCACACAAAATTTTAGTTCCAACAGAGTACATTTGATGGTATGTTTACACGATAAACTAATATCGGTCGAAAACGCCTCAAATTGAAGTGTATTATACACATTTTTTTGCAAATTTGGAGTCCAAAAAAATATATCCAAAATTTTTACGAATTGTTACCTAGGTCTTATATTACACCCACTCAAAATTTTAGCTTCAACATAGTTCATTTGATGGTGTCTTTATGCGATAAACTAATATCGGCCGAAAACGCCTCAAATTGAAGTATATTATACACATTTTTTTGCAAATTTGGCGTCCAAAAAAATATTGCTGAAAATTTTACGGGTTGTTACCTAGGTATTATATTACGCCCACACAAAATTTTAACTCCAGCAAAGTACATTAGATGGTGTCTTTACGCGATAAAGTAATATCGGCCTAAAACGCCTCAAATTAAAGTGTATTATACACATTTTTTTGCAAATTTGGAGTCCAAAAAAATATTGCCGATATTTTTACGGATTGTTACCTAGGTCTTATATTACACCCACTCAAAATTTTAGCTTCAACATAGTACATTTGATAGTGTCTTTACGCGATAAACTAATATCGGCCAAAAACGCCTCAAATTGAAGTGTATTATACACATTTTTTTGCAAATTTGGAACTTAAACAAATATGGCCGAAAATTTTACGGGTTGTTACCTAGGTCTTATATTACGCCCACACAAAATTTTAGTTCCAACAGAGTACATTTGATGGTATGTTTACACGATAAACTAATATCGGTCGAAAACGCCTCAAATTGAAGTGTATTATACACATTTTTTTGCAAATTTGGAGTCCAAAAAAATATATCCAAAATTTTTACGAATTGTTACCTAGGTCTTATATTACACCCACTCAAAATTTTAGCTTCAACATAGTACATTTGATGGTGTCTTTACGCGATAAACTAATATCGGCCGAAAACGCCTCAAATTGAAGTGTATTATACACATTTTTTTGCAAATTTGGCGTCCAAAAAAATATTGCTGAAAATTTTACGGGTTGTTACCTAGGTATTATATTACGCCCACACAAAATTTTAACTCCAGCAAAGTACATTAGATGGTGTCTTTACGCGATAAAGTAATATCGGCCTAAAACGCCTCAAATTAAAGTGTATTATACACATTTTTTTGCAAATTTGGAGTCCAAAAAAATATAGCCGATATTTTTACGGATTGTTACCTAGGTCTTATATTACACCCACTCAAAATTTTAGCTTCAACATAGTTCATTTGATGGTGTGTTTACGCGATAAACTAATATCGGTCGAAAACGCCTCAAATTGAAGTGTATTATACACATTTTTTTGCAAATTTGGAGTCCAAAAAAATAAGGCCGAAAATTTTACGAGTTGTTACCTAGGTCTTATATTACGCCCACACAAAATTATAGTTCCAACAGAGTACATTTGATGGTATGTTGACACGATAAACTAATATCGGCCGAAAACGCCTCAAATCGAAGTGTATTATACACATTTTTTTGCAAATTTGGCGTTCAAAAAAATATTGCCGAAAATTTTACGGGTTGTTACCTAGGTTTTATATTACGCCCACACAAAATTTAAGCTTCAACAGAGTACGTTTGATGGTGTCTTTACGCGATAAAGTAATATCGGCCGAAAACGCCTCAAATTGAAGTGTATTATACACATTTTTTTGCAAATTTGGAACTTAAACAAATATGGCCGAAAATTTTACGGTTTGTTACCTAGATCTTATATTACGCCCACACAAAAATCTTTAGCTCCAACAGAGTACATTTGATGGTGTCTTTACGTGATACACTAATATCGGTCGAAAACGCCTCAAATTGAAGTGTATTATACACATTTTTTTGCAAATTTAGAGTCGAAAAAAATATGGCCGAAAATTTTACGGGTTGTTATTTAGGTCTTATATTACGTCCACACAAAATTTTAGCTCCAACAGAGTACATTTGATGGTGTGTTTAGCGATAAACTAATATCGGTCAAAAACGCCTCAAATTGAAGTGTATTGTACACATTTTTTCGCAAATTTGGAGTCCAAGAAAATAAGGCTGAAAATTTTACGAGTTGTTACCTAGGTCTTATATTACGCCCACACAAAATTATTGCTCCAACAAAATACATTAGATGGTGTCTTTACGCAATAAAGTAATATCGGCCGAAAACGCCTCAAATCGAAGTGTATTATACACATTTTTTTGCAGATTTGGATTCCAAAAAAATATGGCCAAAAGTTTTACGGGTTTTAACTAGGTCTTATATTATACCCACACAAATTTTTAGCTCCAACAGAGTACATTTGATGTTGTGTTTACGCGATAAACTAATATCGGTCGAAAACGCCTCAAATTGAAGTATATTATACACATTTTTTTGCAAATTTGGAGTCCAAAAAAATATAGCCGAAATTTTTACGGATTGTTACCTAGCTCTTATATTACACCCACTCAAAATTTTAGCTTCAACATAGTACATTTGATGGTGTCTTTACGCGATATAGTAATATCGGTCGAAAACGCCTCAAATTGAAGTGTATTATACACATTTTTTTTGCAAATTTGGATTCCAAAATAATATGGCCAAAAATTTTACGGGTTGTTACCGAGGTCTTATATTACACCCCCACAAAATTTTAGCTTCAACAGAGTACATTTGATGGTGTCTTTACGCGATATTGTAATATCGGCCGAAAACGCCTCAAATTGAAGTGTATTATACACATTTTTTTGCAAATTTGGATTCCAAAATAATATGGCCAAAAATTTTACGGGTTGTTACCGATGTCTTATATTACACCCACACAAACTTTTAGCTTCAATAGAGTACATTTGATGGTGCCTTTACGCGATAAAGTAATATCGGCCGAAAACGCCTCAAATTGAAGTGTATTATACACATTTTTTTGCAAATTTGGAGTCCAAAAAAATAATGCCGAAAATTTTACGGGTTGTTACCTAGGTCTTATATTACGCCCACACAAAATTTTAGTTCCAACAGAGTACATTTGATGGTGTGTTTACGCGTTAAACTAATATCGGTCGAAAACGCCTCAAATTGAAGTGTATTATACACATTTTTTTGCAAATTTGGAGTCCAAAAAAATAAGGCCGAAAATTTTACGAGTTGTTACCTAGGTCTTATATTACGCCCACAAAAAATTATAGTTCCAACAGAGTACATTTGATGGTATGTTTACACGATAAACTAATATCGGTCGAAAACGCCTCAAATCGAAGTGTATTATACACATTTTTTTGCAAATTTGGCGTCCAAAAAAATATTGCCGAAAATTTTACGGGTTGTTACCTAGGTACTATATTACGCCCACACAAAATTTTAGCTCCAGCAGAGTACATTAGATGGTGTCTTTACGCGATAAAATAATATCGGCCGAAAACGCCTCAAATTGAAGTGTTTTATACACATTTTTTTGCAAATTTGGATTCCAAAAAAATATGGCCGAAAATTTTACGGGTTGTTACCTAGGTCTTATATTACGCCCACACAAAATTTTAGCTCCAATAGAGTACATTTGATAGTGTCTTTACGCCATAAACTAATATCGGACGAAAACGCCGCAAATTGAACTGTATTATAAACATTTTTTTGCAAATTTGGAGTCCAAAAAAATATAGCCGATATTTTTACGGATTGTTACCTAGGTCTTATATTACACCCACTCAAAATTTTAGCTTCAACATAGTACATTTGATGGTGTCTTTACGCGATAAACTAATATCGGCCAAAAACGCCTCAAATTGAAGTGTATTATACACATTGTTTTGCAAATTTGGAGTCCAAAAAAATATGGCGGAAAATTTTGCGGGTTGTTAACTAGGTCTTATATTACGCCCACACAAAATTTTAGCTCGAACAGAGTACATTTGATGGTGTCTTTACGCGATAAACTAATATCGGTCGAAAACGCCTCAAATTGAAGTGTATTATACACATTTTTTTGCAAATTTGGAGTCCAAAAAAATATATCCAAAATTTTTACGAATTGTTACCTAGGTCTTATATTACACCCACTCAAAATTTTAGCTTCAACATAGTACATTTGACGGTGTCTTTACGCGATAAACTTATATCGGCCGAAAACGCCTCAAATTGAAGTGTATTATACACATTTTTTGGCAAATTTGGATTCCAAAAAGATATGGCCGAAAATTTACGGGTTGTTACCTAGGTCTTATATTACGCCCACACAAAATTTTAGGTCCAACAGAGTACATTTGATGGTGTGTTTACGCGATAAACTAATATCGGTCGAAAACGCCTCAAATTGAAGTGTATTATACACATTTTTTTTGCAAATTTGGAGTCCAAAAAAATATAGCCGAAAATTTTACGAGTTGTTACCTAGGTCTTATATTACGCCCACACAAAATTATAGTTCCAACAGAGTACATTTGATGGTATGTTTACACGATAAACTAATATCGGTCGAAAACGCTTCAAATCGAAGTGTAATATACACATTTTTTTGCAAATTTAGCGTCCAAAAAAATATTGCCTAAAATTTTACGGGTTGTTACCTAGGTACTATATTACGGCCACACAAAATTTTAGCTCCAGCAGAGTACATTAGATGGTGTCTTTACGCGATAAAGTAATATCGGTCGAAAACGCCTCAAATTGAAGTGTTTTATACACATTTTTTTGCAAATTTGGATTCCAAAAAAATATGGCCGAAAATTTTACGGGTGTTTACCTAGGTCTTATATTACGCCCACACAAAATTTTAGCTCCAACAGAGTACATTTGATGGTGTCTTTACGCGATATAGTAATATCGGCCGAAAACGCCTCAAATTGAAGTGTATTATACACATTTTTTTGCAAATTTGGAGTCCAAAAAAATATGGCAAAAAATTTTACGGGTTGATACCTAGGTCTTATATTATGCCCACCCAAAATTTTAGCTCCGACAGAGTACATTTGATGGTGTGTTTACGCGATAAACTAATATCGGTCGAAAACGCCTCAAATTGAAGTGTATTATACACATTTTTTTGCAAATTTGGAGTCCAAAAAAATATTGCCTTAAATTTTACGGGTTGTTACCTAGGTCTTATATTACGCCCACACAAAATTTTAGCTCAAGCAGAGTACATTAGATGGTGTCTTTACGCGATAAACTAATATCGGCCGAAAACGCCTCAAATTGAAGTGTATTATACATATTTTTTTGCAAATTTGGATTCCAAAATAATATGGCCAAAAAATTTACGGGTTGTTACCGAGGTCTTATATTACACCCACACAAAATTTTAGCTTCAACAGAGTACATTTGATGGTGTCTTTACGCGATATAGTAATATCGGCCGAAAACGCCTCAAATTGAAGTGTATTATACACATTTTTTTGCAAATTTGGAGTCCAAAAAAATATTGCCTTAAATTTTACGGGTTGTTACCGAGGTCTTATATTACACCCACACAAAATTTTAGCTTCAACAGAGTACATTAGATGGTGTCTTTACGCGATAAACTAATATCGGCCGAAAACGCCTCAAATTGAAGTGCATTATACACATTTTTTTGCAAATTTGGAGTCCAAAAAAATATAGCCGAAAATTTTACGGGTTGTTACCTAGGTCTTATATTACGCCCACACAAAATTTTAGTTCCAACAGAGTACATTTGATGGTATGTTTACACGATAAACTAATATCGGTCGAAAACGCCTCAAATTGAAGTGTATTATACACATTTTTTTGCAAATTTGGAGTCCAAAAAAATATATCCAAAATTTTTACGAATTGTTACCTAGGTCTTATATTACACCCACTCAAAATTTTAGCTTCAACATAGTTCATTTGATGGTGTCTTTATGCGATAAACTAATATCGGCCGAAAACGCCTCAAATTGAAGTATATTATACACATTTTTTTGCAAATTTGGCGTCCAAAAAAATATTGCTGAAAATTTTACGGGTTGTTACCTAGGTATTATATTACGCCCACACAAAATTTTAACTCCAGCAAAGTACATTAGATGGTGTCTTTACGCGATAAAGTAATATCGGCCTAAAACGCCTCAAATTAAAGTGTATTATACACATTTTTTTGCAAATTTGGAGTCCAAAAAAATATTGCCGATATTTTTACGGATTGTTACCTAGGTCTTATATTACACCCACTCAAAATTTTAGCTTCAACATAGTACATTTGATAGTGTCTTTACGCGATAAACTAATATCGGCCAAAAACGCCTCAAATTGAAGTGTATTATACACATTTTTTTGCAAATTTGGAACTTAAACAAATATGGCCGAAAATTTTACGGGTTGTTACCTAGGTCTTATATTACGCCCACACAAAATTTTAGTTCCAACAGAGTACATTTGATGGTATGTTTACACGATAAACTAATATCGGTCGAAAACGCCTCAAATTGAAGTGTATTATACACATTTTTTTGCAAATTTGGAGTCCAAAAAAATATATCCAAAATTTTTACGAATTGTTACCTAGGTCTTATATTACACCCACTCAAAATTTTAGCTTCAACATAGTACATTTGATGGTGTCTTTACGCGATAAACTAATATCGGCCGAAAACGCCTCAAATTGAAGTGTATTATACACATTTTTTTGCAAATTTGGCGTCCAAAAAAATATTGCTGAAAATTTTACGGGTTGTTACCTAGGTATTATATTACGCCCACACAAAATTTTAACTCCAGCAAAGTACATTAGATGGTGTCTTTACGCGATAAAGTAATATCGGCCTAAAACGCCTCAAATTAAAGTGTATTATACACATTTTTTTGCAAATTTGGAGTCCAAAAAAATATAGCCGATATTTTTACGGATTGTTACCTAGGTCTTATATTACACCCACTCAAAATTTTAGCTTCAACATAGTTCATTTGATGGTGTGTTTACGCGATAAACTAATATCGGTCGAAAACGCCTCAAATTGAAGTGTATTATACACATTTTTTTGCAAATTTGGAGTCCAAAAAAATAAGGCCGAAAATTTTACGAGTTGTTACCTAGGTCTTATATTACGCCCACACAAAATTATAGTTCCAACAGAGTACATTTGATGGTATGTTGACACGATAAACTAATATCGGCCGAAAACGCCTCAAATCGAAGTGTATTATACACATTTTTTTGCAAATTTGGCGTTCAAAAAAATATTGCCGAAAATTTTACGGGTTGTTACCTAGGTTTTATATTACGCCCACACAAAATTTAAGCTTCAACAGAGTACGTTTGATGGTGTCTTTACGCGATAAAGTAATATCGGCCGAAAACGCCTCAAATTGAAGTGTATTATACACATTTTTTTGCAAATTTGGAACTTAAACAAATATGGCCGAAAATTTTACGGTTTGTTACCTAGATCTTATATTACGCCCACACAAAAATCTTTAGCTCCAACAGAGTACATTTGATGGTGTCTTTACGTGATACACTAATATCGGTCGAAAACGCCTCAAATTGAAGTGTATTATACACATTTTTTTGCAAATTTAGAGTCGAAAAAAATATGGCCGAAAATTTTACGGGTTGTTATTTAGGTCTTATATTACGTCCACACAAAATTTTAGCTCCAACAGAGTACATTTGATGGTGTGTTTAGCGATAAACTAATATCGGTCAAAAACGCCTCAAATTGAAGTGTATTGTACACATTTTTTCGCAAATTTGGAGTCCAAGAAAATAAGGCTGAAAATTTTACGAGTTGTTACCTAGGTCTTATATTACGCCCACACAAAATTATTGCTCCAACAAAATACATTAGATGGTGTCTTTACGCAATAAAGTAATATCGGCCGAAAACGCCTCAAATCGAAGTGTATTATACACATTTTTTTGCAGATTTGGATTCCAAAAAAATATGGCCAAAAGTTTTACGGGTTTTAACTAGGTCTTATATTATACCCACACAAATTTTTAGCTCCAACAGAGTACATTTGATGTTGTGTTTACGCGATAAACTAATATCGGTCGAAAACGCCTCAAATTGAAGTATATTATACACATTTTTTTGCAAATTTGGAGTCCAAAAAAATATAGCCGAAATTTTTACGGATTGTTACCTAGCTCTTATATTACACCCACTCAAAATTTTAGCTTCAACATAGTACATTTGATGGTGTCTTTACGCGATATAGTAATATCGGCCGAAAACGCCTCAAATTGAAGTGTATTATACACATTTTTTTTGCAAATTTGGATTCCAAAATAATATGGCCAAAAATTTTACGGGTTGTTACCGAGGTCTTATATTACACCCCCACAAAATTTTAGCTTCAACAGAGTACATTTGATGGTGTCTTTACGCGATATTGTAATATCGGCCGAAAACGCCTCAAATTGAAGTGTATTATACACATTTTTTTGCAAATTTGGATTCCAAAATAATATGGCCAAAAATTTTACGGGTTGTTACCGATGTCTTATATTACACCCACACAAACTTTTAGCTTCAATAGAGTACATTTGATGGTGCCTTTACGCGATAAAGTAATATCGGCCGAAAACGCCTCAAATTGAAGTGTATTATACACATTTTTTTGCAAATTTGGAGTCCAAAAAAATAATGCCGAAAATTTTACGGGTTGTTACCTAGGTCTTATATTACGCCCACACAAAATTTTAGTTCCAACAGAGTACATTTGATGGTGTGTTTACGCGTTAAACTAATATCGGTCGAAAACGCCTCAAATTGAAGTGTATTATACACATTTTTTTGCAAATTTGGAGTCCAAAAAAATAAGGCCGAAAATTTTACGAGTTGTTACCTAGGTCTTATATTACGCCCACAAAAAATTATAGTTCCAACAGAGTACATTTGATGGTATGTTTACACGATAAACTAATATCGGTCGAAAACGCCTCAAATCGAAGTGTATTATACACATTTTTTTGCAAATTTGGCGTCCAAAAAAATATTGCCGAAAATTTTACGGGTTGTTACCTAGGTACTATATTACGCCCACACAAAATTTTAGCTCCAGCAGAGTACATTAGATGGTGTCTTTACGCGATAAAATAATATCGGCCGAAAACGCCTCAAATTGAAGTGTTTTATACACATTTTTTTGCAAATTTGGATTCCAAAAAAATATGGCCGAAAATTTTACGGGTTGTTACCTAGGTCTTATATTACGCCCACACAAAATTTTAGCTCCAATAGAGTACATTTGATAGTGTCTTTACGCCATAAACTAATATCGGACGAAAACGCCGCAAATTGAACTGTATTATAAACATTTTTTTGCAAATTTGGAGTCCAAAAAAATATGGCCGAAATTTTTACCGATTTTTACCTAGCTCTTATATTACACCCACTCAAAATTTTAGCTTCAACATAGTACATTTGATGGTGTCTTTACGCGATATAGTAATATCGGCCGAAAACGCCTCAAATTGAAGTGTATTATACACATTTTTTTGCAAATTTAGATTCCAAAATAATATGGCCAAAAATTTTACGGGTTGTTACCGATGTCTAATATTACACCCACACAAAATTTTAGCTTCAACAGAGTACATTTGATGGTGTCTTTACGCGATAAAGTAATATCGGCCGAAAACGTCTCAAATTGAAGTGTATTATACACATTTTTTTGCAAATTTGGAGTCCAAAAAAATAATGCCGAAAATTTTACGGGTTGTTACCTAGGTCTTATATTACGCCCACACAAAATTTTAGTTCCAACAGAGTACATTTGATGGTATGTTTACACGATAAACTAATATCGGTCGAAAACGCCTCAAATCGAAGTGTATTATACACATTTTTTTGCAAATTTGGCGTCCAAAAAAATATTGCCGAAAATTTTACGGGTTGTTACCTAGGTATTATATTACGCCCACAAAAATTTTTAGCTCCTGCAGAGTACATTAGATGGTGTCTTTACGCGATAAAGTAATATCGGCCGAAAACGCCTCAAATTAAAGTGTATTAAACACATTTTTTTGCAAATTTGGAGTCCAAAAAAATATAGCCGATATTTTTACGGATTGTTACCTAGGTCTTATATTACACCCACTCAAAATTTTAGCTTCAACATAGTACATTTTATAGTGTCTTTTCGCGATAAACTAATATCGGCCAAAAACGCCTCAAATTGAAGTGTATTATACACATTTTTTTGCAAATTTGGAGTCCAAAAAAATATGGCGGAAAATTTTGCGGGTTGTTAACTAGGTCTTATATTACGCCCACACAAAATTTTAGCTCGAACAGAGTACATTTGATGGTGTCTTTACGCGATAAACTAATATCGGTCGAAAACGCCTCAAATTGAAGTGTATTATACACATTTTTTTGCAAATTTGGAGTCCAAAAAAATATATCCAAAATTTTTACGAATTGTTACCTAGGTCTTATATTACACCCACTCAAAATTTTAGCTTCAACATAGTACATTTGACGGTGTCTTTACGCGATAAACTTATATCGGCCGAAAACGCCTCAAATTGAAGTGTATTATACACATTTTTTGGCAAATTTGGATTCCAAAAAGATATGGCCGAAAATTTACGGGTTGTTACCTAGGTCTTATATTACGCCCACACAAAATTTTAGGTCCAACAGAGTACATTTGATGGTGTGTTTACGCGATAAACTAATATCGGTCGAAAACGCCTCAAATTGAAGTGTATTATACACATTTTTTTTGCAAATTTGGAGTCCAAAAAAATATAGCCGAAAATTTTACGAGTTGTTACCTAGGTCTTATATTACGCCCACACAAAATTATAGTTCCAACAGAGTACATTTGATGGTATGTTTACACGATAAACTAATATCGGTCGAAAACGCTTCAAATCGAAGTGTAATATACACATTTTTTTGCAAATTTAGCGTCCAAAAAAATATTGCCTAAAATTTTACGGGTTGTTACCTAGGTACTATATTACGGCCACACAAAATTTTAGCTCCAGCAGAGTACATTAGATGGTGTCTTTACGCGATAAAGTAATATCGGTCGAAAACGCCTCAAATTAAAGCGTTTTATACACATTTTTTTGCAAATTTGGATTCCAAAAAAATATGGCCGAAAATTTTACGGGTGTTTACCTAGGTCTTATATTACGCCCACACAAAATTTTAGCTCCAACAGAGTACATTTGATGGTGTCTTTACGCGATATAGTAATATCGGCCGAAAACGCCTCAAATTGAAGTGTATTATACACATTTTTTTGCAAATTTGGAGTCCAAAAAAATAATACCGAAAATTTTACGGGTTGTTACCTAGGTCTTATATTACGCCCACACAAAATTTTAGCTTCAACATAGTACATTTGATGGTGTCTTTACGCGATAAACTAATATCGGCCGAAAACGCCTCAAATTGAAGTGTATTATACACATTTTTTTACAAATTTGGAGTCCAAAAAAATATTGCCGAAAATTTTACGGGTTGTTACCTAGGTCTTATATTACGCCCACACAAAATTTTAACTTCAACATAGTACATTTGATGGTGTCTTTACGCGATAAACTAATATCGGCCGAAAACGCCTCAAATTGAAGTGTATTTTACACATTTTTTTTCAAATTTGGCGTCCAAAAAAATATTGCTGAAAATTTTACGGGTTGTTACCTAGGTCTTATATTACGCCCACACAAAATTTTAGTTCGAACAGAGTACATTTGATGGTATGTTTACACGATAAACTAATATCGGTCGAAAACGCCTCAAATCGAAGTGTATTATACACATTTTTTTTCAAATTTGGCGTCCAAAAAAATATTGCCGAAAATTTTACGGGTTGTTACCTAGGTATTATATTACGCCCACAAAAAATTTTATCTCCAGCAGAGTACATTAGATGGTGTCTTTACGCGATAAAGTAATATCGGCCGAAAACGCCTCAAATTGAAGTGCATTATACACATTTTTTTGCAAATTTGGAGTCTAAAAAAATATATCCAAATTTTTTTACGAATTGTTACCTAGGTCTTATATTACACCCACTCAAAATTTTAGCTTCAACATAGTACATTTGATGGTGTCTTTACGCGATAAACTTATATCGGCCGAAAACGTCTCAAATTGAAGTGTATTATACACATTTTTTGGCAAATTTGGATTCCAAAAAAATATGGCCGAAAATTTACGGGTTGTTACCTAGGTCTTATATTACGCCCACACAAAATTTAAGCTTCAACAGAGTACGTTTGATGGTGTCTTTACGCGATAAAGTAATATCGGCCGAAAACGCCTCAAATTGAAGTGTATTATTCACATTTTTTTGCAAATTTGGAACTTAAACAAATATGGCCGAAAATTTTATGGGTTGTTTCCTAGGTCTTATATTATGCTCACACAAAATTTTAGCTCCAACAGAGTACATTTGATGGTGTGTTTACGCGATAAACAAATATCGGAAGAAAACGCCTCAAATTGAAGTGTATTATACACATTTTTTTGCAAATTTGGAGTCCAAAAAAATATAGCCGATATTTTTAGGGATTGTTACCTAGGTCATATATTACACCAACTCAAAATTTTAGCTTCAACAAAGTACATTTGATGGTGCCTTTACGCGATATAGTAATATCGGCCGAAAACGCCTCAAATTAAAGTGTATTATATACATTTTTTTGCAAATTTGGAGTCCAAAAAAATATTGCCGAAAATTTTACGGGTTGTTACCTAGGTCTTATATTACGCCCACAAAAAATTTAAGCTTCAACAGAGTACGTTTGATGGTGTCTTTACGCGATAAAGTAATATCGGCCGAAAACGCCTCAAATTGAAGTGTATTATACACATTTTTTGCAAATTTGGAACTTAAACAAATATGGCCGAAAATTTTACGGTTTGTTACCTAGATCTTATATTACGCCCACACAAAAATCTTTAGCTCCAACAGAGTACATTTGATGGTGTCTTTACGTGATACACTAATATCGGTCGAAAACGCCTCAAATTGAAGTGTATTATACACATTTTTTTGCAAATTTAGAGTCGAAAAAAATATGGCCGAAAATTTTACGGGTTGTTACTTAGGTCTTATATTACGTCCACACAAAATTTTAGCTCCAACAGAGTACATTTGATGGTGTGTTTAGCGATAAACTAATATCGGTCAAAAACGCCTCAAATTGAAGTGTATTGTACACATTTTTTCGCAAATTTGGAGTCCAAGAAAATAAGGCTGAAAATTTTACGAGTTGTTACCTAGGTCTTATATTACGCCCACACAAAATTATTGCTCCAACAAAATACATTAGATGGTGTCTTTACGCAATAAAGTAATATCGGCCGAAAACGCCTCAAATCGAAGTGTATTATACACATTTTTTTGCAGATTTGGATTCCAAAAAAATATGGCCAAAAGTTTTACGGGTTTTAACTAGGTCTTATATTATACCCACACAAATTTTTAGCTCCAACAGAGTACATTTGATGTTGTGTTTACGCGATAAACTAATATCGGTCGAAAACGCCTCAAATTGAAGTATATTATACACATTTTTTTGCAAATTTGGAGTCCAAAAAAATATAGCCGAAATTTTTACGGATTGTTACCTAGCTCTTATATTACACCCACTCAAAATTTTAGCTTCAACATAGTACATTTGATGGTGTCTTTACGCGATATAGTAATATCGGCCGAAAACGCCTCAAATTGAAGTGTATTATACACATTTTTTTTGCAAATTTGGATTCCAAAATAATATGGCCAAAAATTTTACGGGTTGTTACCGAGGTCTTATATTACACCCCCACAAAATTTTAGCTTCAACAGAGTACATTTGATGGTGTCTTTACGCGATATAGTAATATCGGCCGAAAACGCCTCAAATTGAAGTGTATTATACACATTTTTTTGCAAATTTGGATTCCAAAATAATATGGCCAAAAATTTTACGGGTTGTTACCGATGTCTTATATTACACCCACACAAAATTTTAGCTTCAATAGAGTACATTTGATGGTGCCTTTACGCGATAAAGTAATATCGGCCGAAAACGCCTCAAATTGAAGTGTATTATACACATTTTTTTGCAAATTTGGAGTCCAAAAAAATAATGCCGAAAATTTTACGGGTTGTTACCTAGGTCTTATATTACGCCCACACAAAATTTTAGTTCCAACAGAGTACATTTGATAGTGTGTTTACGCGTTAAACTAATATCGGTCGAAAACGCCTCAAATTGAAGTGTATTATACACATTTTTTTGCAAATTTGGCGTCCAAAAAAATATTGCCGAAAATTTTACGGGTTGTTACCTAGGTACTATATTACGCCCACACAAAATTTTAGCTCCAGCAGAGTACATTAGATGGTGTCTTTACGCGATAAAATAATATCGGCCGAAAACGCCTCAAATTGAAGTGTATTATACACATTTTTTTGCAAATTTGGAGTCCAAAAAAATAATGCCGAAAATTTTACGGGTTGTTACCTAGGTCTTATATTACGCCCACACAAAATTTTAGCTTCAACATAGTACATTTGATGGTGTCTTTACGCGATAAACTAATATCGGCCGAAAACGCCTCAAATTGAAGTGTATTATACACATTTTTCTCCAAAAAAATATTGCTGAAAATTTTACGGGTTGTTACCTAGGTATTATATTACGCCCACACAAAATTTTAACTCCAGCAAAGTACATTAGATGGTGTCTTTACGCGATAAAGTAATATCGGCCTAAAACGCCTCAAATTAAAGTGTATTATACACATTTTTTTGCAAATTTGGAGTCCAAAAAAATATAGCCGATATTTTTACGGATTGTTACCTAGGTCTTATATTACACCCACTCAAAATTTTAGCTTCAACATAGTTCATTTGATGGTGTGTTTACGCGATAAACTAATATCGGTCGAAAACGCCTCAAATTGAAGTGTATTATACACATTTTTTTGCAAATTTGGAGTCCAAAAAAATAAGGCCGAAAATTTTACGAGTTGTTACCTAGGTCTTATATTACGCCCACACAAAATTATAGTTCCAACAGAGTACATTTGATGGTATGTTGACACGATAAACTAATATCGGCCGAAAACGCCTCAAATCGAAGTGTATTATACACATTTTTTTGCAAATTTGGCGTTCAAAAAAATATTGCCGAAAATTTTACGGGTTGTTACCTAGGTTTTATATTACGCCCACACAAAATTTAAGCTTCAACAGAGTACGTTTGATGGTGTCTTTACGCGATAAAGTAATATCGGCCGAAAACGCCTCAAATTGAAGTGTATTATACACATTTTTTTGCAAATTTGGAACTTAAACAAATATGGCCGAAAATTTTACGGTTTGTTACCTAGATCTTATATTACGCCCACACAAAAATCTTTAGCTCCAACAGAGTACATTTGATGGTGTCTTTACGTGATACACTAATATCGGTCGAAAACGCCTCAAATTGAAGTGTATTATACACATTTTTTTGCAAATTTAGAGTCGAAAAAAATATGGCCGAAAATTTTACGGGTTGTTATTTAGGTCTTATATTACGTCCACACAAAATTTTAGCTCCAACAGAGTACATTTGATGGTGTGTTTAGCGATAAACTAATATCGGTCAAAAACGCCTCAAATTGAAGTGTATTGTACACATTTTTTCGCAAATTTGGAGTCCAAGAAAATAAGGCTGAAAATTTTACGAGTTGTTACCTAGGTCTTATATTACGCCCACACAAAATTATTGCTCCAACAAAATACATTAGATGGTGTCTTTACGCAATAAAGTAATATCGGCCGAAAACGCCTCAAATCGAAGTGTATTATACACATTTTTTTGCAGATTTGGATTCCAAAAAAATATGGCCAAAAGTTTTACGGGTTTTAACTAGGTCTTATATTATACCCACACAAATTTTTAGCTCCAACAGAGTACATTTGATGTTGTGTTTACGCGATAAACTAATATCGGTCGAAAACGCCTCAAATTGAAGTATATTATACACATTTTTTTGCAAATTTGGAGTCCAAAAAAATATAGCCGAAATTTTTACGGATTGTTACCTAGCTCTTATATTACACCCACTCAAAATTTTAGCTTCAACATAGTACATTTGATGGTGTCTTTACGCGATATAGTAATATCGGCCGAAAACGCCTCAAATTGAAGTGTATTATACACATTTTTTTTGCAAATTTGGATTCCAAAATAATATGGCCAAAAATTTTACGGGTTGTTACCGAGGTCTTATATTACACCCCCACAAAATTTTAGCTTCAACAGAGTACATTTGATGGTGTCTTTACGCGATATTGTAATATCGGCCGAAAACGCCTCAAATTGAAGTGTATTATACACATTTTTTTGCAAATTTGGATTCCAAAATAATATGGCCAAAAATTTTACGGGTTGTTACCGATGTCTTATATTACACCCACACAAACTTTTAGCTTCAATAGAGTACATTTGATGGTGCCTTTACGCGATAAAGTAATATCGGCCGAAAACGCCTCAAATTGAAGTGTATTATACACATTTTTTGCAAATTTGGAACTTAAACAAATATGGCCGAAAATTTTACGGTTTGTTACCTAGATCTTATATTACGCCCACACAAAAATCTTTAGCTCCAACAGAGTACATTTGATGGTGTCTTTACGTGATACACTAATATCGGTCGAAAACGCCTCAAATTGAAGTGTATTATACACATTTTTTTGCAAATTTAGAGTCGAAAAAAATATGGCCGAAAATTTTACGGGTTGTTACTTAGGTCTTATATTACGTCCACACAAAATTTTAGCTCCAACAGAGTACATTTGATGGTGTGTTTAGCGATAAACTAATATCGGTCAAAAACGCCTCAAATTGAAGTGTATTGTACACATTTTTTCGCAAATTTGGAGTCCAAGAAAATAAGGCTGAAAATTTTACGAGTTGTTACCTAGGTCTTATATTACGCCCACACAAAATTATTGCTCCAACAAAATACATTAGATGGTGTCTTTACGCAATAAAGTAATATCGGCCGAAAACGCCTCAAATCGAAGTGTATTATACACATTTTTTTGCAGATTTGGATTCCAAAAAAATATGGCCAAAAGTTTTACGGGTTTTAACTAGGTCTTATATTATACCCACACAAATTTTTAGCTCCAACAGAGTACATTTGATGTTGTGTTTACGCGATAAACTAATATCGGTCGAAAACGCCTCAAATTGAAGTATATTATACACATTTTTTTGCAAATTTGGAGTCCAAAAAAATATAGCCGAAATTTTTACGGATTGTTACCTAGCTCTTATATTACACCCACTCAAAATTTTAGCTTCAACATAGTACATTTGATGGTGTCTTTACGCGATATAGTAATATCGGCCGAAAACGCCTCAAATTGAAGTGTATTATACACATTTTTTTTGCAAATTTGGATTCCAAAATAATATGGCCAAAAATTTTACGGGTTGTTACCGAGGTCTTATATTACACCCCCACAAAATTTTAGCTTCAACAGAGTACATTTGATGGTGTCTTTACGCGATATAGTAATATCGGCCGAAAACGCCTCAAATTGAAGTGTATTATACACATTTTTTTGCAAATTTGGATTCCAAAATAATATGGCCAAAAATTTTACGGGTTGTTACCGATGTCTTATATTACACCCACACAAAATTTTAGCTTCAATAGAGTACATTTGATGGTGCCTTTACGCGATAAAGTAATATCGGCCGAAAACGCCTCAAATTGAAGTGTATTATACACATTTTTTTGCAAATTTGGAGTCCAAAAAAATAATGCCGAAAATTTTACGGGTTGTTACCTAGGTCTTATATTACGCCCACACAAAATTTTAGTTCCAACAGAGTACATTTGATAGTGTGTTTACGCGTTAAACTAATATCGGTCGAAAACGCCTCAAATTGAAGTGTATTATACACATTTTTTTGCAAATTTGGCGTCCAAAAAAATATTGCCGAAAATTTTACGGGTTGTTACCTAGGTACTATATTACGCCCACACAAAATTTTAGCTCCAGCAGAGTACATTAGATGGTGTCTTTACGCGATAAAATAATATCGGCCGAAAACGCCTCAAATTGAAGTGTATTATACACATTTTTTTGCAAATTTGGAGTCCAAAAAAATAATGCCGAAAATTTTACGGGTTGTTACCTAGGTCTTATATTACGCCCACACAAAATTTTAGCTTCAACATAGTACATTTGATGGTGTCTTTACGCGATAAACTAATATCGGCCGAAAACGCCTCAAATTGAAGTGTATTATACACATTTTTTTACAAATTTGGAGTCCAAAAAAATATTGCCGAAAATTTTACGGGTTGTTACCTAGGTCTTATATTACGCCCACACAAAATTTTAGCTTCAACATAGTACATTTTTTTTTTGGAAAGTTCATTGATTCTTATTCAAAGAAATTCCAAAAGGAGTCATACAAGCATAGCATGAAGGCTATAGGAAATTAGCCCATAAGCAGGTCAATAACAAGTTGCTTACCCACACTACTCCTGACATACAAACTGCGTACACAGACATTATATTTAATGGTGTTGATGAGCACCATAGCATCTCTGGAACGACCTTGGAATATCCGTTGATTGCGCTCATACCAGATCTCGTAGACCGTAGCAACAAGCCCACATCTCCTTATCTTCTTCTGTATACTCCTACCCCTATTGCAATGAGTAAACCACCTTAGCAGCGCAGGAAGGGCTATAGGCGCACTCATCTTCTGCCAGCCTTGTATAGATTGCCAAACAGCCTGCGAAAAAAGACACTCAAAAAACAGATGTTGGTGCGTTTCTACAGCAATTCCACATAGTACGCATCTGTTTGCACATTGAATCCCACGACGCTGAAGATTATCAACCGTAGCAAGCATTCCTTGTACTGCTAGTGTAGAGATGAACGCATGTTTGGGTACATTCACTCTGTCCCAGACCAGTTTATCCCATTTAATCCGCCTTCCTTTTGGACGAAACAGGTCATAAAGAGGTCTCAATTGCAATTTCCCCCCTGTGGTGGACTGTTGGAGAAAAGCTTTTGCCCTATCTATGTCACCTATAGCTTCAACTAAGGAATCCCGAGCTCGTAGGATATGCTTCCAGCAGATACTATCATCTACTCTCTCCACCACATCCCATATAGAGCTCCTGCGAAGGTGGTATTTGGTAATCCACTGACACCAAACATCCCCTTTAACATTCTCCATTTTCCAAATCCATTTAAGTAGTAGGCATTTGTTCCAACTAAGAATTTCCCGAATATCAAATCCCCCCTCATTCTTTGGCAAACAACAAGAATTCCAGCTCTTCCAAATCATGCCATGCCCTGTTTTTCCCCAAAGAAATTCCCGACAAAGCCGCTGTATATCTTTAATGATAGCCTTAGGTAATAGGAGGCACGATGCCCAGTATTGATGCATCCCAAAAATGACAGAGTTTATGATTTGTACTCTTCCCGCATAAGAGAGGAGGTGATTTGCCCACCCGGCCAGACGATCCTTAATTTTTGTGAGCAGAAAATGATACATGTGGACATTAATTCGAGAAGTATTGAGGGGTAGTCCGAGATATTTGAACGGGAAAACCCCTTCTGTATAGCCACACGCAGCCAAGATTTGATTTTTGACATCATTCTTCGTTCCACCAAAGTATATCGCCGTTTTGTGGGAATTAGCTTGTAGACCAGACATAGCAGCAAACTGAGTCAGGCAGTTCGCCACCGTCGAAACCGAAGAGGCATCCCCCCGAGTAAATATTAGTAAATCATCAGCAAATACGAGATGGTTTAAAGCCAGGCGAGAGCATTTTGGGTGAAAAGAGAAGCTTCTCCCTTTTGCCCTTTTTCGAAGCAGTCTGGATAGGATCTCCATACAGAGTATGAAAAGGAGTGGCGAGAGAGGATCCCCTTGTCTCAAGCCTCTCATACCAGGGAAATAGCCACAAGAAGCCCCATTGATTTTTAGGGAAAACCGTGTAGACGTCAGGCACTGCATAATCCACTTGTTAAACTCATCAGGAAATCCATAAAGTTGTAAGGCTTTCTCAAGAAATTGCCAACTTACAGAATCAAAGGCCTTCCGGATATCAACCTTTATCGTGCAACGAGGAGAGATATGAGTTCGATTGTAGTTCTTTATTAGCTCCTGAGAGGTGAGAATATTATCAAAAATATTACGTCCCGGGATAAAAGCAGATTGCTCCAAGCCAACAACTTGGTGTAATAGCGGGCTAAGTCTATTTGCAAGAATTTTACTGATGGTTTTGTATATTGTAGAGCAGCAAGAAATAGGCCGGTAATCTAGAACCGTATCAGGAACCGCAATCTTAGGGATGAGGGTAATGAGTGTAGAATTAACTTCCCCTAACATCTTCTTATTCAAGAAGAAATCATGAATAGCAGCATTAAAATCTGACGATATTATAGGCCAAGCCTTTTGAAAGAATCCCGAAGAAAAACCATCTGGCCCGGGACTCTTATTTGGGTCGATTGCAAATAAAGCATTCTTTATTTCCATGTCGGTGATAGGACACAACAGTCCAGCAGCAGCTTCAGTGGAAATCGTTGCCTCAGAAAAGAGCTCCGGATTGATCTCAGTAACAGTGGTGCGCGAGCCTAATAAGCTTTTATAGTAGTCCAGGAATGCATTACTAATCGCATCTTGATTAGTATGGCATACTCCATGGACATCTTTAATAGAGCCAATGAAGCTATGGGATCTGCGAGAATTGAGCTGAGCATAAAAATATGGCGTGTTGTCATCATTCAACTCAATGTGCTTAATCTTTACCCGCTGTGTAAGAGCAGACATCTCTGCTTTTCTGTACTGCAAATAGTCACGTTTAACTCGATTTTCCCATTCATGTAATGAGCTGTTCATAGGGTCCGCAGCAATAGCAGCCTGACAATCTATTAGCTGAGTTTTAAGCCCCTGCACTTTCATAGTAAGTTGCGAGTAATGGCGTTGGTGAAGTTGCTTTAGAGACGATTTCAGCCACTTCATTTTTCTAACCAACCGAAACATGGGGACCCCATGAATTTGTTTCTCCCATTCCGTCTCAACTAGTGTTCTAAACTGGGGGTGGTCAGCCCAACAGTTTAAGAAGCGGAATGGCCTGGCTATCCCTCCAGTACACGGGATAGTAATGATCACAGGCGAGTGGTCCGAGACCCCCGGTTCTGCAGCAATTGCGTAGCTATTGGGAAATCTTTGAAACCAAAGCGGATTGCCCATGGCCCTATCCAATCGAGCCCAAACAATGTCATCCCCCTTTTGTTGGTTACACCAAGTAAAACTCGAGCCCGAGCAAGGAAGATCCCTTAAAAGGGCATCATTCACACACTCCACAAAAGCATCAATATCAGCATGATTTATAACCCCCTTAGTAATGCGTTCCGCAGAAGAGAGAGTCACATTAAAATCTCCACTGCACACCCATGGGAGAGTAGGATTACAATCCCTCATAAAATTCCAAAGGGAGCTTCTAGTCGAGCCATCATTATAGCCGTATACAGCCGTGAATAAGCCTTCCAAATTAAGGGGGAGGTACCTAAACCGACAATGGACAAATTGAGCATCGTCCGCCAGAATATCCATCACAATAGTTTGTGGTTTCCACACTACCCAGATCCTACCATTTCTGTGACTGCGATAGTTAGCAAACCCAATATAATAGCTAAACTTTTTCAACCAAATTTTTTTGTAATTTTTTTCTTTAACTCTAGTCTCAATGATGGCCATGACATCGACCTTATTAGCCAACATGAGGCTCAAAACCTCATGCTGCTTTAGGGGCTCATTCATGCCCCTAATGTTCCAAGTTATTATCTTCATAGAGCTCATTAGGTCCAGGGGGTTCCTCCCCTAAGAGCACTTCCATGTTATCTTCCAGGATCAGACCCTCAAGTGGGCGAAATGAGTTTGATTGAATAACATCCGGACCAGGTGTGTTCTGTGGTGTTGGGTTCCTGCCCTTAATAACCGTAGTAAACCCATCTGCGTCCACTAGGATGGTAGCAACAACATCCTCTTCCATTGAATTAGCAGCCACAACTACCTTTGGCTTGATAACCTGCACTTCTTCAAGCTTTTTTGGCTTATACTCCTTCTGATTCGATCTGCATTTCTCCTCCATGTGACCCAATTTTTTGCATTTCTTACAAAAATATGGCACCCATTCATACTCGATTTGTTGAAGGGATTGCCCAAAAGGCGTATTAAGTACTACCTGTGATGGCAACTCCTCTGCAACATTGGCTTCAATAAGAATCCGAGCACATTGAGGCGATAAACTACCTTTATAGAAACAAACTGTTTTATAAAAAGATCATAGTACATTTGATGGTGTCTTTACGCGATAAACTAATATCGGCCGAAAACGCCTCAAATTGAAGTGTATTATACACATTTTTTTTCAAATTTGGCGTCCAAAAAAATATTGCTGAAAATTTTACGGGTTGTTACCTAGGTCTTATATTACGCCCACACAAAATTTTAGTTCCAACAGAGTACATTTGATGGTATGTTTACACGATAAACTAATATCGGTCGAAAACGCCTCAAATCGAAGTGTATTATACACATTTTTTTTCAAATTTGGCGTCCAAAAAAATATTGCCGAAAATTTTACGGGTTGTTACCTAGGTATTATATTACGCCCACAAAAATTTTTATCTCCAGCAGAGTACATTAGATGGTGTCTTTACGCGATAAAGTAATATCGGCCGAAAACGCCTCAAATTGAAGTGCATTATACACATTTTTTTGCAAATTTGGAGTCTAAAAAAATATATCCAAATTTTTTTACGAATTGTTACCTAGGTCTTATATTACACCCACTCAAAATTTTAGCTTCAACATAGTACATTTGATGGTGTCTTTACGCGATAAACTTATATCGGCCGAAAACGCCTCAAATTGAAGTGTATTATACACATTTTTTGGCAAATTTGGATTCCAAAAAAATATGGCCGAAAATTTTACGGGTTGTTACCTAGGTCTTATATTACGCCCACACAAAATTTAAGCTTCAACAGAGTACGTTTGATGGTGTCTTTACGCGATAAAGTAATATCGGCCGAAAACGCCTCAAATTGAAGTGTATTATTCACATTTTTTTGCAAATTTGGAACTTAAACAAATATGGCCGAAAATTTTATGGGTTGTTTCCTAGGTCTTATATTATGCTCACACAAAATTTTAGCTCCAACAGAGTACATTTGATGGTGTGTTTACGCGATAAACAAATATCGGAAGAAAACGCCTCAAATTGAAGTGTATTATACACATTTTTTTGCAAATTTGGAGTCCAAAAAAATATAGCCGATATTTTTAGGGATTGTTACCTAGGTCATATATTACACCAACTCAAAATTTTAGCTTCAACAAAGTACATTTGATGGTGCCTTTACGCGATATAGTAATATCGGCCGAAAACGCCTCAAATTAAAGTGTATTATACACATTTTTTTGCAAATTTGGCGTTCAAAAAAATATTGCCGAAAATTTTACGGGTTGTTACCTAGGTTTTATATTACGCCCACACAAAATTTAAGCTTCAACAGAGTACGTTTGATGGTGTCTTTACGCGATAAAGTAATATCGGCCGAAAACGCCTCAAATTGAAGTGTATTATACACATTTTTTTGCAAATTTGGAACTTAAACAAATATGGCCGAAAATTTTACGGTTTGTTACCTAGATCTTATATTACGCCCACACAAAAATCTTTAGCTCCAACAGAGTACATTTGATGGTGTCTTTACGTGATACACTAATATCGGTCGAAAACGCCTCAAATTGAAGTGTATTATACACATTTTTTTGCAAATTTAGAGTCGAAAAAAATATGGCCGAAAATTTTACGGGTTGTTACTTAGGTCTTATATTACGTCCACACAAAATTTTAGCTCCAACAGAGTACATTTGATGGTGTGTTTAGCGATAAACTAATATCGGTCAAAAACGCCTCAAATTGAAGTGTATTGTACACATTTTTTTTCAAATTTGGCGTCCAAAAAAATATTGCTGAAAATTTTACGGGTTGTTACCTAGGTCTTATATTACGCCCACACAAAATTTTAGTTCGAACAGAGTACATTTGATGGTATGTTTACACGATAAACTAATATCGGTCGAAAACGCCTCAAATCGAAGTGTATTATACACATTTTTTTTCAAATTTGGCGTCCAAAAAAATATTGCCGAAAATTTTACGGGTTGTTACCTAGGTATTATATTACGCCCACAAAAAATTTTATCTCCAGCAGAGTACATTAGATGGTGTCTTTACGCGATAAAGTAATATCGGCCGAAAACGCCTCAAATTGAAGTGCATTATACACATTTTTTTGCAAATTTGGAGTCTAAAAAAATATATCCAAATTTTTTTACGAATTGTTACCTAGGTCTTATATTACACCCACTCAAAATTTTAGCTTCAACATAGTACATTTGATGGTGTCTTTACGCGATAAACTTATATCGGCCGAAAACGCCTCAAATTGAAGTGTATTATACACATTTTTTGGCAAATTTGGATTCCAAAAAAATATGGCCGAAAATTTTACGGGTTGTTACCTAGGTCTTATATTACGCCCACACAAAATTTAAGCTTCAACAGAGTACGTTTGATGGTGTCTTTACGCGATAAAGTAATATCGGCCGAAAACGCCTCAAATTGAAGTGTATTATTCACATTTTTTTGCAAATTTGGAACTTAAACAAATATGGCCGAAAATTTTATGGGTTGTTTCCTAGGTCTTATATTATGCTCACACAAAATTTTAGCTCCAACAGAGTACATTTGATGGTGTGTTTACGCGATAAACAAATATCGGAAGAAAACGCCTCAAATTGAAGTGTATTATACACATTTTTTTGCAAATTTGGAGTCCAAAAAAATATAGCCGATATTTTTAGGGATTGTTACCTAGGTCATATATTACACCAACTCAAAATTTTAGCTTCAACAAAGTACATTTGATGGTGCCTTTACGCGATATAGTAATATCGGCCGAAAACGCCTCAAATTAAAGTGTATTATATACATTTTTTTGCAAATTTGGAGTCCAAAAAAATATTGCCGAAAATTTTACGGGTTGTTACCTAGGTCTTATATTACGCCCACAAAAAATTTAAGCTTCAACAGAGTACGTTTGATGGTGTCTTTACGCGATAAACTAATATCGGTCGAAAACGCCTCAAATCGAAGTGTATTATACACATTTTTTTGCAAATTTGGAGTCCAAAAAAATATTGCCGAAAATTTTACGGGTTGTTACCTAGGTATTATATTACGCCCACACAAAATTTTAGCTCCAGCAGAGTATATTAGATGGTATCTTTACGCGATAAAGTAATATCGGCCGAAAACGCCTCAAATTAAAGTGTATTATACACATTTTTTTGCAGATTTGGAGTCCAAAAAAATATAGCCGATATTTTTACGGATTGTTACCTAGGTCTTATATTACACCCACTCAAAATTTTAGCTTCAACATAGTACATTTGATAGTGTCTTTTCGCGATAAACTAATATCGGCCTTAAACACCTAAAATTGAAGTGTATTATACACAATTTTTTGCAAATTTGGAGTCCAAAAAAATATGGCGGAAAATTTTACGGGTTGTTAACTAGGTCTTATATTACGCCCACACAAAATTTTAGCTCGAACAGAGTACATTTGATGGTGTCTTTACGCGATAAACTAATATCGGTCGAAAACGCCTCAAATTGAAGTGTATTATACACATTTTTTTGAAAATTTGGAGTCCAAAAAAATATATCCAAAATTTTTACGAATTGTTACCTAGGTCTTATATTACACCAACTCAAAATTTTAGCTTCAACATAGTAATTTGACGGTGTCTTTACGCGATAAACTTATATCGGCCGAAAACGCCTCAAATTGAAGTGTATTATACACATTTTTTGGCAAATTTGGATTCCAAAAAAAAATGGCCGAAAATTTTACGGGTTGTTACCTAGGTCTTATATTACGCCCACACAAAATTTTAGCTCCAATAGAGTACATTTGATAGTGTCTTTACGCCATAAACTAATATCGGACGAAAACACCGCAAATTGAAGTGTATTATACACATTATTTTGCAAATTTGGAGTCCAAAAAAATATGGCCGAAAATTTTACGGGTTGTTACCTAGGTCTTATATTATGCCCACACAAAATTTTAGGTCCAACAGAGTACATTTGATGGTGTGTTTACGCGATAAACTAATATCGGTCGAAAACGCCTCAAATTTAAGTGTATTATTATACACATTTTTTTGCAAATTTGGAGTCCAAAAAAATAAGGCCGAAAATTTTACGAGTTGTTACCTAGGTCTTATATTACGCCCACACAAAATTATAGTTCCAACAGAGTACATTTGATGGTATGTTTACACGATAAACTAATATCGGTCGAAAACGCCTCAAATCGAAGTGTATTATACACATTTTTTTGCAAATTTGGCGTTCAAAAAAATATTGCCGAAAATTTTACGGGTTGTTACCTAGGTATTATAATACGCCCACAAAAAATTTTAGCTCCAGCAGAGTACATTAGATGGTGTCTTTACGCGATAAAGTAATATCGGCCGAAAACGCCTCAAATTAAAGTGTATTATACACATTTTTTTGCAAATTTGGAGTCCAAAAAAATATAGCCGATATTTTTACGGATTGTTACCTAGGTCTTATATTACACTCACTCAAAATTTTAGTTTCAATATAGTACATTTGATAGTGTCTTTACGCGATAAACTAATATCGGCCAAAAACGCCTCAAATTGAAGTGTATTATACACATTTTTTTGCAAATTTGGAGTCCAAAAAATTATGGCGGAAAATTTTACGGGTTGTTAACTAGGTCTTATATTACGCCCACACAAAATTTTAGCTCGAACAGAGTACATTTGATGGTGTCTTTACGCGATAAACTAATATCGGTCGAAAACGCCTCAAATTGAAGTGTATTATACACATTTTTTTGAAAATTTGGAGTCCAAAAAAATATATCCAAACTTTTTACGAATTGTTACCTAGGTCTTATATTACACCCACTCAAAATTTTAGCTTCAACATAGTACATTTGACGGTGTCTTTACGCGATAAACATACATCGGCCGAAAACGCCTCAAATTGAAGTGTATTATACACATTTTTTGGCAAATTTGGATTCCAAAAAAATATGGCCGAAAATTTTACGGGTTGTTACCTAGGTCTTATATTACGCCCACGCAAAATTTAAGCTTCAACAGAGTACGTTTGATGGTTTCTTTACGCGATAAAGTAATATCGGCCGAAAACGCCTCAAATTGAAGTGTATTATTCACATTTTTTTGCAAATTTGGAACTTAAACAAATATGGCCGAAAATTTTACGGGTTGTTTCCTAGGTCCTATATTATGCTCACACAAAATTTTAGCTCCAACAGAGTACATTTGATGGTGTGTTTACGCGATAAACTAATATCGGAGGAAAACGCCTCAAATTGAAGTGTATTATACACATTTTTTTTGCAAATTTGGAGTCCAAAAAAATATAGCCGTTTACGGATTGTTACCTAGGTCATATATTACACCAACTCAAAATTTTAGCTTCAACATATAACATTTGATGGTGTCTTTACGCGATATAGTAATATGGGCCGAAAACGCCTCAAATTAAAGTGTATTATATACATTTTTTTGCAAATTTGGAGTCCCAAAATATATTGCCGAAAATTTTACGGGTTGTTTCCTAGGTCTTATATTATGCTCACACAAAATTTTAGCTCCAACAGAGTACATTTGATGGTGTGTTTACGCGATAAACTAATATCGGAAGAAAACGACTCAAATCGAAGTGTATTATACACATTTTTTTCCAAATTTGGAGTCCAAAAAAATATTGCCGAAAATTTTACGGGTTGTTACCAAGGTATTATATTACGCCCACACAAAATTTTAGCTCCAGCAGAGTATATTAGATGGTGTCTTTACGCGATAAAGTAATATCGGCCGAAAACGCCTCAAATTAAAGTGTATTATACACATTTTTTTGCAAATTTGGAGTCGAAAAAAATATAGCCGATATTTTTACGGATTGTTACCTAGGTCTTATATTACACTCACTCAAAATTTTAGTTTCAATATAGTACATTTGATAGTGTCTTTACGCGATAAACTAATATCGGCCAAAAACGCCTCAAATTGAAGTGTATTATACACATTTTTTTGCAAATTTGGAACTTAAACAAATATGGCCGAAAATTTACGGGTTGTTACCTAGGTCTTATATTACGCCCACACAAAATTTTAGGTCCAAC
The DNA here is from genome assembly GCA_958450325.1 of Agrostemma githago. Lineage (NCBI taxonomy): Eukaryota > Viridiplantae > Streptophyta > Magnoliopsida > Caryophyllales > Caryophyllaceae > Agrostemma > Agrostemma githago. Next base: position 76,867,298 of record OY288244.1, read on the forward strand.
AGAGTACATTTGATGGTGTGTTTACGCGATAAACTAATATCGGTAGAAAACGCCTCAAATTTAAGTGTATTATACAAATTTTTTTGCAAATTTGGAGTCCAAAAAAATAAGGCCGAAAATTTTACGAGTTGTTACCTAGGTCTTATATTACGCCCACAAAAAATTTTAGCTCCAGCAGAGTACATTTGATGGTATGTTTACATGATAAACTAATATCGATCGAAAACGCCTCAAATCGAAGTGTATTATACACATTTTTTTTGCAAATTTGGAGTCCAAAAAAATATTGCCGAAAATTTTACGGGTTGTTACCTAGGTATTATATTACGCCCACACAAAATTTTAGCTCCAGCAGAGTATATTAGATGGTGTCTTTACGCGATAAAGTAATATCGGCCGAAAACGCCTCAAATTAAAGTGTGTTATACACATTTTTTTGCAAATTTGGAGTCCAAAAAAATATAGCCGATATTTTTACGGATTGTTACCTAGGTCTTATATTACACCCACTCAAAATTTTAGCTTCAACATAGTACATTTGATAGTGTCTTTTCGCGAGAAACTAATATCGGCCTTAAACGCCTAAAATTGAAGTGTATTATACACATTTTTTTGCAAATTTGGAGTCCAAAAAAATATGGCGGAAAATTTTACGGGTTGTTAACTAGGTCTTATATTACGCCCACACAAAATTTTAGCTCGAATAGAGTACATTTGATGGTGTCTTTACGCGATAAACTAATATCGGTCGAAAACACCTCAAATTGAAGTGTATTATACACATTTTTTTGAAAATTTGGAGTCCAAAAAAATATATCCAAAATTTTTACGAATTGTTACCTAGGTCTTATATTACACCAACTCAAAATTTAAGCTTCAACATAGTAATTTGACGGTGTCTTTACGTGATAAACTTATATCGGCCGAAAACGCCTCAAATTGAAGTGTATTATACACATTTTTTGGCAAATTTGGATTCCAAAAAAAAATGGCCGAAAATTTTACGGGTTGTTACCTAGGTCTTATATTACGCCCACACAAAATTTTAGTTCCAACAGAATACATTTGATGGTATGTTTACACGATAAACTAATATCGGTCGAAAACGCCTCAAATCGAAGTGTATTATACACATTTTTTTTCAAATTTGGCGTCCAAAAAAATATTGCCGAAAATTTTACGGGTTGTTACCTAGGTATTATATTACGCCCACAAAAATTTTTATCTCCAGCAGAGTACATTAGATGGTGTCTTTACGCGATAAAGTAATATCGGCCGAAAACGCCTCAAATTAAAGTGTATTATACACATTTTTTTTGCAAATTTGGAGTCCAAAAAAATATATCCAAATTTTTTACGAATTGTTACCTAGGTCTTATATTACACCCACTCAAAATTTTAGCTTCAACATAGTACATTTGATGGTGTCTTTACGCGATAAACTAATATCGGCCGAAAACGCCTCAAATTGAAGTGTATTATACACATTTTTTTACAAATTTGGAGTCCAAAAAAATATTGCCGAAAATTTTACGGGTTGTTACCTAGGTCTTATATTACGCCCACACAAAATTTTAGTTCCAACAGAGTACATTTGATGGTATGTTTACACGATAAACTAATATCGGTCGAAAACGCCTCAAATCGAAGTGTATTATACACATTTTTTTTCAAATTTGGCGTCCAAAAAAATATTGCCGAAAATTTTACGGGTTGTTACCTAGGTATTATATTACGCCCACAAAAATTTTTATCTCCAGCAGAGTACATTAGATGGTGTCTTTACGCGATAAAGTAATATCGGCCGAAAACGCCTCAAATTAAAGTGTATTATACACATTTTTTTGCAAATTTGGAGTCCAAAAAAATATATCCAAATTTTTTACGAATTGTTACCTAGGTCTTATATTACACCCACTCAAAATTTTAGCTTCAACATAGTACATTTGATGGTGTCTTTACGCGATAAACTAATATCGGCCGAAAACGCCTCAAATTGAAGTGTATTATACACATTTTTTTACAAATTTGGAGTCCAAAAAAATATTGCCGAAAATTTTACGGGTTGTTACCTAGGTCTTATATTACGCCCACACAAAATTTTAGTTCCAACAGAGTACATTTGATGGTATGTTTACACGATAAACTAATATCGGTCGAAAACGCCTCAAATCGAAGTGTATTATACACATTTTTTTTCAAATTTGGCGTCCAAAAAAATATTGCCGAAAATTTTACGGGTTGTTACCTAGGTATTATATTACGCCCACAAAAATTTTTATCTCCAGCAGAGTACATTAGATGGTGTCTTTACGCGATAAAGTAATATCGGCCGAAAACGCCTCAAATTAAAGTGTATTATACACATTTTTTTGCAAATTTGGAGTCGAAAAAAATATAGCCGATATTTTTACGGATTGTTACCTAGGTCTTATATTAAACTCACTCAAAATTTTAGTTTCAACATAGTACATTTGATAGTGTCTTTACGCGATAAACTAATATCGGCCAAAAACGCCTCAAATTGAAGTGTATTATACACATTTTTTTGCAAATTTGGAACTTAAACAAATATGGCCGAAAATTTACGGGTTGTTACCTAGGTCTTATATTACGCCCACACAAAATTTTAGGTCCAACAGAGTACATTTGATGGTGTGTTTACGCGATAAACTAATATCGGTCGAAAACGCATCAAATTGAAGTGTATTACACACATTTTTTTGCAAATTTGGAGTCCAAAAAAATAAGGCCAAAAATTTTACGAGTTGTTACCTAGGTCTTATATTACGCCCACACAAAATTATAGTTCCAACAGAGTACATTTGATGGTATGTTTACACGATAAACTAATATCGGTCGAAAACGCCTCAAATCGAAGTGTATTATACACATTTTTTTGCAAATTTAGCGTCCAAAAAAATATTGCCGAAAATTTTACGGGTTGTTACCTAGGTCTAATATTACGCCCACACAAATATTTAGTTTACAACAGAGTACTTTTGATGGTATGTTTACACGATAAACTAATATCGGTCGAAAACGCCTCAAATCGAAGTGTATTATACACATTTTTTTGCAAATTTGGCGTCCAAAAAAATATTGCCAAAAATTTTACGAGTTGTTACCTAGGTACTATATTACGCCCACACAAAATTTTAGCTCCAGCAGAGTACATTAGATGGTGTCTTTACGCCATAAACTAATATCGGACGAAAACGCCGCAAATTGAAGTTTTATACACATTTTTTGCAAATTTGGATTCCAAAAAAATATGGCCGAAAATTTTACGGGTTGTTACCTAGGTCTTATATTACGCCCACACAAAATTTTAGCTCCAATAGAGTACATTTGATAGTGTCTTTACGCCATAAACTAATATCGGACGAAAACGCCGCAAATTGAAGTTTATTATACACATTTTTTTGCAAATTTGGAGTCCAAAAAAATAATGCCGAAAATTTTACGGGTTGTTACCTAGGTCTTATATTACGCCCACACAAAATTTTAGCTTCAACATAGTACATTTGATGGTGTCTTTACGCGATAAACTAATATCGGCCGAAAACGCCTCAAATTGAAGTGTATTATACACATTTTTTTACAAATTTGGAGTCCAAAAAAATATTGCCGAAAATTTTACGGGTTGTTACCTAGGTCTTATATTACGCCCACACAAAATTTTAGTTCCAACAGAGTACATTTGAAGGTATGTTTACACGATAAACTAATATCGGTCGAAAACGCCTCAAATCGAAGTGTATTATACACATTTTTTTTCAAATTTGGCGTCCAAAAAAATATTGCCGAAAATTTTACGGGTTGTTACCTAGGTATTATATTACGCCCACACAAAATTTTAGCTCCAACAGAGTACATTTGATGGTGCGTTTACGCGATAAACTAATATCGGAAGAAAACGCCTCAAATTGAAGTGTATTATACACATTTTTTTGCAAATTTGGAGTCCAAAAAAATATAGCTGATATTTTTAGGGATTGTTACCTAGGTCATATATTACACCAACTCAAAATTTTAGTTTCAACATAGTACATTTGATAGTGTCTTTACGCGATAAACTAATATCGGCCAAAAACGCCTCAAATTGAAGTGTATTATATACATTTTTTTGCAAATTTGGAGTCTAAAAAAATATTGCCAAAAATTTTACGGGTTTTTACCTAGGTCTTATATTACGCCCACACAAAATTTTAGCTCGAGCAAAGTACATTTGATGGTATGTTTACACGATAAACTAATATCGGTCGAAAACGCCTCAAATCGAAGTGTATTATACACATTTTTTTGCAAATTTGGAGTCCAAAAAAATATTGCCGAAAATTTTACGGGTTGTTACCTAGGTATTATATTACACTCACTCGAAATTTTAGCTTCAACATAGTACATTTGATGGTGTCTTTACGCGATAAACTAATATCGGCCAAAAACGCCTTAAATCGAAGTGTATTATACACATTTTTTTGCAAATTTGGCGTCCAATAAAATATTGCCGAAAATTTTACGGGTTGTTACCGAGGTCTTATATTACGCCCACACAAATTTTTAGCTCCAGCAGAGTACATTAGATGGTGTCTTTACGCGATAAAGTAATATCGGCCGAAAACGCCTCAAATTGACGTGTTTTATACACATTTTTTGGCAAATTTGGATTCCAAAAAAATATGACCGAAAATTTTACGGGTTGTTACCTACGTCTTATATTACGCCCACACAAAATTTTAGCTCCAGCAGAGTACATTTGATGGTATGTTTACACGATAAACTAATATCGGTCGAAAACGCCTCAAATCGAAGTGTATTATACAAATTTTTTGCAAATTTGGAGTCCAAAAAAATATTGCCGAAAATTTTACGGGTTGTTACCTAGGTCTTATATTACGCCCACACAAAATTTTAGCTCCAATAGAGTACATTTGATAGTGTCTTTACGCCATAAACTAATATTGGACGAAAACGCCGCAAATTGAAGTGTATTATACACATTATTTTGCAAATTTGGAGTCCAAAAAAATATGGCCGAAAATTTTACGGGTTGTTACCTAGGTCTTATATTATGCCCACACAAAATTTTAGGTCCAACAGAGTACATTTGATGGTGTGTTTACGCGATAAACTAATATCGGTCGAAAACGCCTCAAATTTAAGTGTATTATACACATTTTTTTGCAAATTTGGAGACCAAAAAAATAAGGCCGAAAATTATACGAGTTGTTACCTAGGTCTTATATTACGCCCACACAAAATTATAGTTCCAACAGTGTACATTTGATGGTATGTTTACACGATAAACTAATATCGGTCGAAAACGCCTCAAATCGAAGTGTATTATACACATTTTTTTGCAAATTTAGCGTCCAAAAAAATATTGCCGAAAATTTTACGGGTTGTTACCTAGGTCTTATATTACGCCCACACAAATATTTAGTTTACAACAGAGTACTTTTGATGGTATGTTTACACGATAAACTAATATCGGTCGAAAACGCCTCAAATCGAAGTGTATTATACACATTTTTTTGCAAATTTGGCGTCCAAAAAAATATTGCCAAAAATTTTACGGGTTGTTACCTAGGTACTATATTACGCCCACACAAAATTTTAGCTCCAGCAGAGTACATTAGATGGTGTCTTTACGCGATAAAGTAATATCGGTCGAAAACGCCTCAAATTGAAGTGTTTTATACACATTTTTTGCAAATTTGGATTCCAAAAAAATATGGCCGAAAATTTTACGGGTTGTTACCTAGGTGTTATATTACGCCCACACAAAATTTTAGCTCCAATAGAGTACATTTGATAGTGTCTTTACGCCATAAACTAATATCGGACGAAAACGCCGCAAATTGAAGTTTATTATACACATTTTTTTGCAAATTTGGAGTCCAAAAAAATAATGCCGAAAATTTTGCGGGTTGTTACCTAGGTCTTATATTACGCCCACACAAAATTTTAGCTTCAACATAGTACATTTGATGGTGTCTTTACGCGATAAACTAATATCGGCCGAAAACGCCTCAAATTGAAGTGTATTATACACATTTTTTTACAAATTTGGAGTCCAAAAAAATATTGCCGAAAATTTTACGGGTTGTTACCTAGGTCTTATATTACGCCCACACAAAATTTTAGTTCCAACAGAGTACATTTGATGGTATGTTTACACGATAAACTAATATCGGTCGAAAACGCCTCAAATCGAAGTGTATTATACACATTTTTTTTCAAATTTGGCGTCCAAAAAAATATTGCCGAAAATTTTAAGGGTTGTTACCTAGGTATTATATTACGCCCACAAAAATTTTTATCTCCAGCAGAGTACATTAGATGGTGTCTTTACGCGATAAAGTAATATCGGCCGAAAACGCCTCAAATTAAAGTGTATTATACACATTTTTTTGCAAATTTGGAGTCCAAAAAAATATATCCAAATTTTTTACGAATTGTTACCTAGGTCTTATATTACACCCACTCAAAATTTTAGCTTCAACATAGTACATTTGATGGTGTCTTTACGCGATAAACTTATATCGGCCGAAAACGCCTCAAATTGAAGTGTATTATACACATTTTTTGGCAAATTTGGATTCCAAAAAAATATGGCCGAAAATTTTACGGGTTGTTACCTAGGTCTTATATTACGCCTACACAAAATTTAAGCTTCAACAGAGTACGTTTGATGGTGTCTTTACGCGATAAAGTAATATCGGCCGAAAACGCCTCAAATTGAATTGTATTATTCACATTTTTTTGCAAATTTGGAACTTAAACAAATATGGCCGAAAATTTTATGGGTTGTTTCCTAGGTCTTATATTATGTTCACACAAAATTTTAGCTCCAACAGAGTACATTTGATGGTGTGTTTACGCGATAAACTAATATCGGAAGAAAACGCCTCAAATTGAAGTGTATTATACACATTTTTTTGCAAATTTGGAGTCCAAAAAAATATAGCTGATATTTTTAGGGATTGTTACCTAGGTCATATATTACACCAACTCAAAATTTTAGCTTCAACAAAGTACATTTGATGGTGTCTTTACGCGATATAGTAATATCGGCCGAAAACGCCTTAAATTAAAGTGTATTATATACATTTTTTTGCAAATTTGGAGTCCAAAAAAATATTGCCTAAAATTTTATGGGTTGTTACCTAGGTCTTATATTACGCCCACACAAAATTTTAGCTCCAACAGAGTACATTTGATGGTGCGTTTACGCGATAAACTAATATCGGAAGAAAACGCCTCAAATTGAAGTGTATTATACACATTTTTTTGCAAATTTGGAGTCCAAAAAAATATAGCTGATATTTTTAGGGATTGTTACCTAGGTCATATATTACACCAACTCAAAATTTTAGCTTCAACAAAGTACATTTGATGGTGTCTTTACGCGATATAGTAATATCGGCCGAAAACGCCTCAAATTAAAGTGTATTATATACATTTTTTTGCAAATTTGGAGTCTAAAAAAATATTGCCAAAAATTTTACGGGTTTTTACCTAGGTCTTATATTACGCCCACACAAAATTTTAGCTCGAGCAAAGTACATTTGATGGTATGTTTACACGATAAACTAATATCGGTCGAAAACGCCTCAAATCGAAGTGTATTATACACATTTTTTTGCAAATTTGGAGTCCAAAAAAATATTGCCGAAAATTTTACGGGTTGTTACCTAGGTATTATATTACACTCACTCGAAATTTTAGCTTCAACATAGTACATTTGATGGTGTCTTTACGCGATAAACTAATATCGGCCAAAAACGCCTTAAATCGAAGTGTATTATACACATTTTTTTGCAAATTTGGCGTCCAATAAAATATTGCCGAAAATTTTACGGGTTGTTACCGAGGTCTTATATTACGCCCACACAAAATTTTAGCTCCAGCAGAGTACATTAGATGGTGTCTTTACGCGATAAAGTAATATCGGCCGAAAACGCCTCAAATTGAAGTGTTTTATACACATTTTTTGGCAAATTTGGATTCCAAAAAAATATGACCGAAAATTTTACGGGTTGTTACCTACGTCTTATATTACGCCCACACAAAATTTTAGCTCCAGCAGAGTACATTTGATGGTATGTTTACACGATAAACTAATATCGGTCGAAAACGCCTCAAATCGAAGTGTATTATACAAATTTTTTGCAAATTTGGAGTCCAAAAAAATATTGCCGAAAATTTTACGGGTTGTTACCTAGGTCTTATATTACGCCCACACAAAATTTTAGCTCCAATAGAGTACATTTGATAGTGTCTTTACGCCATAAACTAATATTGGACGAAAACGCCGCAAATTGAAGTGTATTATACACATTATTTTGCAAATTTGGAGTCCAAAAAAATATGGCCGAAAATTTTACGGGTTGTTACCTAGGTCTTATATTATGCCCACACAAAATTTTAGGTCCAACAGAGTACATTTGATGGTGTGTTTACGCGATAAACTAATATCGGTCGAAAACGCCTCAAATTTAAGTGTATTATACACATTTTTTTGCAAATTTGGAGACCAAAAAAATAAGGCCGAAAATTATACGAGTTGTTACCTAGGTCTTATATTACGCCCACACAAAATTATAGTTCCAACAGTGTACATTTGATGGTATGTTTACACGATAAACTAATATCGGTCGAAAACGCCTCAAATCGAAGTGTTATTATACACATTTTTTTGCAAATTTGGCGTCCAAAAAAATATTGCCGAAAATTTTACGGGTTGTTACCTAGGTACTATATTACGCCCACACAAAATTTTAGCTCCAGCAGAGTACATTAGATGGTGTCTTTACGCGATAAAGTAATGTCGGCCGAAAACACCTCAAATTGAAGTGTTTTATACACATTTTTTTTGCAAATTTGGATTCCAAAAAATTTGACCGAAAATTTTGCGGGTTGTTACCTAGGTCTTATATTACGCCCACACAAAATTTTAGCTCCAGCAGAGTACATTTGATGGTATGTTTACACGATAAACTAATATCGGTCGAAAACGCCTCAAATCGAAGTGTATTATACACATTTTTTTGCAAATTTGGAGTCCAAAAAAATATTGCCGAAAATTTTACGGGTTGTTACCTAGGTATTATATTACACTCACACGAAATTTTAGCTTCAACATAGTACATTTGATGGTGTCTTTACGCGATAAACTAATATCGGCCAAAAACGCCTTAAATCGAAGTGTATTATACACATTTTTTTGCAAATTTGGCGTCCAATAAAATATTGCCGAAAATTTTACGGGTTGTTACCGAGGTCTTATATTACGCCCACACAAAATTTTAGCTCCAGCAGAGTACATTAGATGGTGTATTTACGCGATAAAGTAATATCGGCCGAAAACGCCTCAAATTGAAGTGTTTTATACACATTTTTTGGCAAATTTGGATTCCAAAAAAATATGACCGAAAATTTTACGGGTTGTTACCTACGTCTTATATTACGCCCACACAAAATTTTAGCTCCAGCAGAGTACATTTGATGGTATGTTTACACGATAAACTAATATCGGTCGAAAACGCCTCAAATCGAAGTGTATTATACAAATTTTTTGCAAATTTGGAGTCCAAAAAAATATTGCCGAAAATTTTACGGGTTGTTACCTAGGTCTTATATTACGCCCACACAAAATTTTAGCTCCAATAGAGTACATTTGATAGTGTCTTTACGCCATAAACTAATATTGGACGAAAACGCCGCAAATTGAAGTGTATTATACACATTATTTTGCAAATTTGGAGTCCAAAAAAATATGGCCGAAAATTTTACGGGTTGTTACCTAGGTCTTATATTATGCCCACACAAAATTTTAGGTCCAACAGAGTACATTTGATGGTGTGTTTACGCGATAAACTAATATCGGTCGAAAACGCCTCAAATTTAAGTGTATTATACACATTTTTTTGCAAATTTGGAGACCAAAAAAATAAGGCCGAAAATTATACGAGTTGTTACCTAGGTCTTATATTACGCCCACACAAAATTATAGTTCCAACAGTGTACATTTGATGGTATGTTTACACGATAAACTAATATCGGTCGAAAACGCCTCAAATCGAAGTGTATTATACACATTTTTTTGCAAATTTAGCGTCCAAAAAAATATTGCCGAAAATTTTACGGGTTGTTACCTAGGTCTTATATTACGCCCACACAAATATTTAGTTTACTACAGAGTACTTTTGATGGTATGTTTACACGATAAACTAATATCGGTCGAAAACGCCTCAAATCGAAGTGTATTATACACATTTTTTTGCAAATTTGGCGTCCAAAAAAATATTGCCAAAAATTTTACGGGTTGTTACCTAGGTACTATATTACGCCCACACAAAATTTTAGCTCCAGCAGAGTACATTAGATGGTGTCTTTACGCGATAAAGTAATATCGGTCGAAAACGCCTCAAATTGAAGTGTTTTATACACATTTTTTGCAAATTTGGATTCCAAAAAAATATGGCCGAAAATTTTACGGGTTGTTACCTAGGTCTTATATTACGCCCACACAAAATTTTAGCTCCAATAGAGTACATTTGATAGTGTCTTTACGCCATAAACTAATATCGGACGAAAACGCCGCAAATTGAAGTTTATTATACACATTTTTTTGCAAATTTGGAGTCCAAAAAAATAATGCCGAAAATTTTGCGGGTTGTTACCTAGGTCTTATATTACGCCCACACAAAATTTTAGCTTCAACATAGTACATTTGATGGTGTCTTTACGCGATAAACTAATATCGGCCGAAAACGCCTCAAATTGAAGTGTATTATACACATTTTTTTACAAATTTGGAGTCCAAAAAAATATTGCCGAAAATTTTACGGGTTGTTACCTAGGTCTTATATTACGCCCACACAAAATTTTAGTTCCAACAGAGTACATTTGATGGTATGTTTACACGATAAACTAATATCGGTCGAAAACGCCTCAAATCGAAGTGTATTATACACATTTTTTTTCAAATTTAGCGTCCAAAAAAATATTGCCGAAAATTTTAAGGGTTGTTACCTAGGTATTATATTACGCCCACAAAATTTTTTATCTCCAGCAGAGTACATTAGATGGTGTCTTTACGCGATAAAGTAATATCGGCCGAAAACGCCTCAAATTAAAGTGTATTATACACATTTTTTTGCAAATTTGGAGTCCAAAAAAATATATCCAAATTTTTTACGAATTGTTACCTAGGTCTTATATTACACCCACTCAAAATTTTAGCTTCAACATAGTACATTTGATGGTGTCTTTACGCGATAAACTTATATCGGCCGAAAACGCCTCAAATTGAAGTGTATTATACACATTTTTTGGCAAATTTGGATTCCAAAAAAATATGGCCGAAAATTTTACGGGTTGTTACCTAGGTCTTATATTACGCCTACACAAAATTTAAGCTTCAACAGAGTACGTTTGATGGTGTCTTTACGCGATAAAGTAATATCGGCCGAAAACGCCTCAAATTGAATTGTATTATTCACATTTTTTTGCAAATTTGGAACTTAAACAAATATGGCCGAAAATTTTATGGGTTGTTTCCTAGGTCTTATATTATGCTCACACAAAATTTTAGCTCCAACAGAGTACATTTGATGGTGTGTTTACGCGATAAACTAATATCGGAAGAAAACGCCTCAAATTGAAGTGTATTATACACATTTTTTTGCAAATTTGGAGTCCAAAAAAATATAGCTGATATTTTTAGGGATTGTTACCTAGGTCATATTTTACACCAACTCAAAATTTTAGCTTCAACAAAGTACATTTGATGGTGTCTTTACGCGATATAGTAATATCGGCCGAAAACGCCTCAAATTAAAGTGTATTATATACATTTTTTTGCAAATTTGGAGTCCAAAAAAATATTGCCTAAAATTTTATGGGTTGTTACCTAGGTCTTATATTACGCCCACACAAAATTTTAGCTCCAACAGAGTACATTTGATGGTGCGTTTACGCGATAAACTAATATCGGAAGAAAACGCCTCAAATTGAAGTGTATTATACACATTTTTTTGCAAATTTGGAGTCCAAAAAAATATAGCTGATATTTTTAGGGATTGTTACCTAGGTCATATATTACACCAACTCAAAATTTTAGCTTCAACAAAGTACATTTGATGGTGTCTTTACGCGATATAGTAATATCGGCCGAAAACGCCTCAAATTAAAGTGTATTATATACATTTTTTTGCAAATTTGGAGTCTAAAAAAATATTGCCAAAAATTTTACGGGTTTTTACCTAGGTCTTATATTACGCCCACACAAAATTTTAGCTCGAGCAAAGTACATTTGATGGTATGTTTACACGATAAACTAATATCGGTCGAAAACGCCTCAAATCGAAGTGTATTATACACATTTTTTTGCAAATTTGGAGTCCAAAAAAATATTGCCGAAAATTTTACGGGTTGTTACCTAGGTATTATATTACACTCACTCGAAATTTTAGCTTCAACATAGTACATTTGATGGTGTCTTTACGCGATAAACTAATATCGGCCAAAAACGCCTTAAATCGAAGTGTATTATACACATTTTTTTGCAAATTTGGCGTCCAATAAAATATTGCCGAAAATTTTACGGGTTGTTACCGAGGTCTTATATTACGCCCACACAAAATTTTAGCTCCAGCAGAGTACATTAGATGGTGTCTTTACGCGATAAAGTAATATCGGCCGAAAACGCCTCAAATTGAAGTGTTTTATACACATTTTTTGGCAAATTTGGATTCCAAAAAAATATGACCGAAAATTTTACGGGTTGTTACCTACGTCTTATATTACGCCCACACAAAATTTTAGCTCCAGCAGAGTACATTTGATGGTATGTTTACACGATAAACTAATATCGGTCGAAAACGCCTCAAATCGAAGTGTATTATACAAATTTTTTGCAAATTTGGAGTCCAAAAAAATATTGCCGAAAATTTTACGGGTTGTTACCTAGGTCTTATATTACGCCCACACAAAATTTTAGCTCCAATAGAGTACATTTGATAGTGTCTTTACGCCATAAACTAATATTGGACGAAAACGCCGCAAATTGAAGTGTATTATACACATTATTTTGCAAATTTGGAGTCCAAAAAAATATGGCCGAAAATTTTACGGGTTGTTACCTAGGTCTTATATTATGCCCACACAAAATTTTAGGTCCAACAGAGTACATTTGATGGTGTGTTTACGCGATAAACTAATATCGGTCGAAAACGCCTCAAATTTAAGTGTATTATACACATTTTTTTGCAAATTTGGAGACCAAAAAAATAAGGCCGAAAATTATACGAGTTGTTACCTAGGTCTTATATTACGCCCACACAAAATTATAGTTCCAACAGTGTACATTTGATGGTATGTTTACACGATAAACTAATATCGGTCGAAAACGCCTCAAATTGATGTGTTTTATACACATTTTTTTGCAAATTTGGATTCCAAAAAAATATGGCCAAAAATTTTACGGGTTGTTACCTAGGTCTTATATTACGCCCACACAAAATTTTAGCTCCAGCAGAGTACATTAGATGGTGTCCTTACGCGATAAACTAATATCGGTCGAAAATGCCTCAAATTGAAGTGTTTTATACACATTTTTTTTGCAAATTTAGAGTCCAAAAAAATATGGCCGAAAATTTTACAGGTTGTTACCCAGGTCTTATATTACGCCCACACAAAATTTTAGCTCTAACAGAGTACATTTGATGGTGTCTTTACACGATAAACTAAAATCGGACGAAAACGCCGCAAATTGAAGTGTATTATATACACATTTTTTTGCAAGTTTGGAGTCCAAAAAAATATGGTCGAAAATTTTACGGATTGTTAACTAGGTCTTATATTATGCCCACACAAAATTTTAGCTCCAACAGAGTACATTTGATGGTGTGTTTACGCGATAAACTAATATCGGTCGAAAACGCGTCAAATTGAAGTGTATTATACACACTTTTTTGCAAATTTGGAGTCCAAAAAAATGTAGCCGAAATTTTTACGGAATGTTACCTCGGTCTTATATTACACTCACTCGAAATTTTAGCTTCAACATAGTACATTTGATGGTGTCTTTACGCGATAAACTAATATCGGCCAAAAACGCCTTAAATCGAAGTGTATTATACACATTTTTTTGCAAATTTGGCGTCCAATAAAATATTGCCGAAAATTTTACGGGTTGTTACCGAGGTCTTATATTACGCCCACACAAAATTTTAGCTCCAGCAGAGTACATTAGATGGTGTCTTTACGCGATAAAGTAATATCGGCCGAAAACGCCTCAAATTGAAGTGTTTTATACACATTTTTTTTGCAAATTTGGATTCCAAAAAAATATGACCGAAAATTTTACGGGTTGTTACCTAGGTCTTATATTACGCCCACACAAAATTTTAGCTCCAGCAGAGTACATTTGATGGTATGTTTACACGATAAACTAATATCGGTCGAAAACGCCTCAAATCGAAGTGTATTATACACATTTTTTGCAAATTTGGAGTCCAAAAAAATATTGCCGAAAATTTTACGGGTTGTTACCTAGGTATTATATTACGCCCACACAAAATTTTAGCTCCAGCAGAGTATATTAGATGGTGTCTTTACGCGATTAAGTAATATCGGCCGAAAACGCCTCAAATTAAAGTGTATTATACACATTTTTTTGCAAATTTGGAGTCCAAAAAAATATAGCCGATATTTTTACGGATTGTTACCTAGGTCTTATATTACACTCACTCAAAATTTTAGTTTCAACATAGTACATTTGATAGTGTCTTTACGCGATAAACTAATATCGGTCGAAAACGCCTCAAATTGAAGTGTATTATACACATTTTTTTGCAAATTTGGAGTCCAAAAAAATAAGGCCGAAAATTTTACGAGTTATTACCTAGGTCTTATTTTACGCCCACACAAAATTATAGTTCCAACAGAGTACATTTGATGGTGTCTTTACGCGATATAGTAATATCGGCCGAAAAGCCTCAAATTGAAGTGTATTATACACATTTTTTTGCGAATTTGGCGTTCAAAAAAATATTGCCAAAAATTTTACGGGTTGTTACCTAGGTCTTATATTACGCCCACACAAAATTTTAGCTCCAGCAGAGTACATTAGATGGTGTCTTTACGCGATAAAGTAATATCGGCCGAAAACGCCTCAAATTGAAGTGTTTTATACACATTTTTTTGCAAAATTGGATTCCAAAAAAATATGACCGAAAATTTTACGGGTTTTAACTAGGTCTTATATTTTGTCCACACAAAATTTTAGCTCCAACAAAGTATATTTGATGGTGTGTTTACGCGATAAACTAATATCGGTCAAAAACGCCTCAAATTGAAGTATATTATACACATTTTTTTGCAAATTTGGAGTCCAAAAAAATATAGCCGAATTTTTTACGGATTGTTATCTATGTCTTATATTACACCCACTCAAAATTTTAGCTTCAACATAGTACATTTTATGGTGTCTTTACGCGATAAACTAATATCGGCCAAAAACGCCTCAAATTGAAGTGTTTTATACACATTTTTTTGCAAATTTGGAACTTAAACAAATATGGCCGAAAATTTTACGGGTTGTTACCTAGGTCTTATATTATGCTCACACAAAATTTTAGCTCCAACAGAGTACATTTGATGGTGTGTTTACGCGATAAACTAATATCGGTCGAAAACGCCTCAAATTAAAGTGTATTATACACATTTTTTTTGCAAATTTGGAGTCCAAAAAAATATAGCCGATATTTTTACGGATTGTTACCTAGATCTTATATTACACCCACTCAAAATTTTAGCTTCAACATAGTACATTTGATGGTGTCTTTACGCGATAAACTAATATCGGCCGAAAACGCCTCAAATTGACGTGTTTTATACATATTTTTTTGCAAATTTGGATTCCAAAATAATATGGCCAAAAATTTTACGGGTTGTTACCGAGGTCTTATATTACGCCCACACAAAATTTTAGCTCCAGCAGAGTACATTAGATGGTGTCTTTACGCGATAAAATAATATCGGCCGAAAACGCCTCAAATTGAAGTGTTTTATACACATTTTTTTGCAAATTTGGATTCCAAAAAAATATTGCCGAAAATTTTACGGGTTGTTACCTAGGTCTTATATTACGCCCACACAAAATTTTAGCTCCAACAGATTACATTTGATGGTGTCTTTACGCGATAAACTAAAATCGGACGAAAATGCCGCAAATTGAAGTGTATTATACACATTTTTCTGCAAATTTGGAGTCCAAAAAAATATGGTCGAAAATTTTAAGGGTTGTTAACTAGGTCTTATATTATGCTCACACAAAATTTTAGCTTCAAAAGAGTACATTTGATGGTGTCTTTACGCGATAAGTTAATATCGGCCGAAAACGCCTCAAATTGAAGTGTATTATACACATTTTTCTGCAAATTTGGAGTCCAAAAAAATATGGCCGAAAATTTTACGGGTTGTTAAGTAGGTCTTATGTTATGCCCACACAAAATTTTAGCTCCAACAGAGTACATTTGATGGTGTCTTCACACGATAAACTAATATCGGCCGAAAACGCCTCAAATTGAAGTGTATTATACACATATTTTTGCAAATTTGGAGTCCAAAAAAATATGGCCGAAAATTTTACGGGTTGTTAACTAGGCCTTATATTATGCCCACACAAAATTTTAGCTCCA